>CATIXQ010000013.1:16220841-16320363 GCA_949711755.1 Leptidea juvernica | reverse complement strand
TGTGTGTGTGTGTGTGTGTGTGTGTGTGTGAGTGTGTGTGCACGTGGTTTTGAATTGGACCTTTAATTGGGTCCATCTATACAATGCGTGTGTTTGTCATGTCAGTCTGATCAGAAGATTTTCCACTTCATCATAAGCAAGACAAGTTAGCCAATTATTTAAAGCTTCTACATACATGTAATGTTATAGGATATGATTGTGAAGTTCTGACGAAATATGCAACTTCATAAAAACAACAATCTGTTGAACGAACTTTATGACTTCTATCGTCAATCGTCAAAGGTTGCCAACGGTACGGTTAAAACAGAGTATAGTTTTCTTATTTTATGTCGGTGTATTTTATTTTTATTGTATGCAGATGTATTTTATTATCTATATAATTATTATTAATTGAAGAGGGTGGGTTATTTGACTAGTCTTGGAGAGTCCTAGTAACACCGCGTCTAAAATTGAACTATTGCATTCGCCACTCATGTAGTCAAGCCCTGCGGCAATTATGAACCGCAGTATCTATCTATCTGCTTGAAGCGAGTATTACAATTAGCATCTGGGAGCAGGGATGGTGTAACGCTTATACATTAGTGGGCCGCAATCGCAGAGGAGATGAAGAGGCGTTTCAAGGCAAAATCTATAACAGCAATAGTACTCATTAACTATTAAATGAACCTCAAAAATACTTTAAATTTACCGAACGAAATATAAGCCAATAAAACTCGGGCGTTTTCTGAACGCAGCCGTTTTTGACATACCTGATTTGTCATAATGCCGATGTCAAATTAAATCAAATCAAAACCACGTTATTCATTTAGGTCACCAAAATGATACTAATGAATGTCAAAAGCTTTCTGTTCTGTTAGTTGTAGAAAAAAAAAATTATTAAAAAAAAAAAATTATATCTTTTTTGCCCTCCCTCTTACAAAAAATATTGATATCGTCGATAACCATTCCTTGAACTCTGAAAATTTCTTGTATAGTAATGTTAACATCAAAACTACATACGTGTTATTATTAGAATCAGCTTGTCTCATCCAGGTATCGAACTCCGCTCTCGCCCATCTAAGACACCGAGGGGACTCGGCGAGACACTCCCAGGAGAGAAGATTATCCACCAGGAATGATTCATTGTCATCTTTCGGTTCGTCGAGTCCGTAATTCAGTTTTTGTAACTGATTACTGATCAGCAGTCGAATGTAGTCCTGTTATTAAATGTTAACCATTTTATTTATATTAACTTGGACGGAAATCTTTGTGTGGTAAGAAAGATTGAAATAACAGATTGCTTAGTCACGGCCGTTTGAAGACCCAATCATTATGGATTTCAAAATTCTTTATTTAATTGTGTCTCAATTAAAGACATAACATAAATTTATGCAAGTCATTCAAGAAATGAAAGTGTGATCAAGTGAATCTGTCATCACAGTGAAAAATATCATTTCGAGACATTTATATAAGACAATCTTTGATCATTTATACGTCTAACTCTAGATAGGCAGTGACAGCTGTGAAAACGTCGAAAAATATTGAGGTTGACAGTTAACCTCTATTTAGAGCAATGCACGCACACTGCCTGCCTGCCGAAATTAGGATATCATCCCCACCATCTGGATGTGTGGCGGTCCTCCACTGTGCGCTTTTTCAAGGAGCTTTCTTCCACGTACTACAAAGCTGCGGAATGAGCTTCCTTGTGTGGTGTTTCCGGAACGATGCGAAATGGGTCCCTTCAAAAAAAGCGCGTACTTCTTCTTTAAGGGCCGGCAGCGCTCCTGTGATTCCCCTGGTGTTGCAAGAGAATACACTAAAGTATGATGTTCTATCTAGACATATGAAATATCTAAGAAGACAAAAATAAAACCGAGTAAAGCTCCGGGTACGATTGTTTTGCGGTTTCAACAAGATCAATGCTAGCACACACTACTTGTATATTTTTATTAAAAAGAGCGCAAAAAAAAATAATGCTGGGAGAGTTTCTTGCGCCGCTTCTTCTCTCTCCGAGCACCATTTGTTTTCGAAGCGGTAGTGGTATCTAGTATATTAGAAATCACATCAAAAAGAATTCTAAAGGAATCAATTTTGAGAAAATAAATGCCTTTTATGCCTGTGTACAATATATGCTTTATCAAGTGTCTCACCAGGAAAGCAGGATATCCAGTGGTGGCTCTTAAATTGGCTCTCAAGAAGCCCATGTTACCCAGCACCATATCCCACACCATGACAGAGTCTTCACCGTCGATCACAAACTCTGTGAGCCCCAGCGCCGCGCTATACTTGAGGTATCCGAACTTGGCAAGGTTGAAGCCATCATCCAAGAGTTGCGCTTTGGTGATTGGAGACTTGATGTCGCCAGATTTAAGCGCTGCACAGAGCATTCTCCAATTCTTCTGGTCGTAGTTTACTCTGTAGTAACCTACGGACGGTGAAAAATATTAATCGGAATGTACACAAATCAAAGTGAAAACAAAATTTTATGAACGATGAGGGACTCGAACCCGCGACCTATCGCGTTCCGTGCGAGCGCTCTTTCCAACTGAGGCAATCGTTCGAGTGTTGTATCGTTGATAAAATCTTGTACGCTTTGTTCAACACTCAGGTTGTGGTTTCATCGACAGGATCTACTTTACAGTTGATTACCTGCTCAACCCCAATATTTGCATATTAGGAAATTGACTTGAGATGTCGCTCAGATCGCAAAACTAAACAATATCTTATGTTTTAAAGTGATAACCCTCACTTCTGGGATCAATTACACAAATAAAACTGAAAACAAAATTTTATGAACGATGCGGGACTCGAACCCGCGACCTCTCGCGTTCAGTGCGAGCGTTCTTTCCAACTGAGCCAACCGTTCGAGTGACGTATCGTTGATAAAATCTTGTATGCTATGTTCAACTACTTACTAAATTAGTACCTCTATTTGAACTTGATTTTTTCCTTTGATATTTTGTAGTTAGTTTTTCTTAACAAATAATAACTAACAATATAATATGCACTAAAAAGTAGAAAAATACTCGCGTATTCTTCTACATCTTAATAATCAACTGATTTCTCCAAAGTAAAATGAAATGAATAAATATTAGATTATGTACCTAGAAGTCAATCAAATTATTATGTAATTGCAATTATTTTAATTTTTTAAATGTGTCCTCCCGCGGCGGCCCCACTCGCCTCTCGCGTCGTCACGTCACGCGTGCGACACAAGCACATCTCACTTATAACTATGTATGTAGTTACAAACCTACCTTAACTCACACCGACTCGCGCGTTGCTAGAGTGCTTTTTAATGAAAATAAGGGTCGAGACGAGTTGGACGTACAGCTGATAGTAATTGATACGCCTTGCCAATAACAATGCAGTGCCGCTCAGAATTCTTGAAATACCCAAAAATTCTGACCGGCACTTTAACTACGCTCGTCACCTTGAGACATAAGAAGTCAAGTTTCATTTGCCCAGTAATTTCACTATCTAGGGTTTTTATAAAAATAAGGGACGAGACGAGCAGGACTTTCAGCTGATGGTAATTGATACGCCCTACCCATTAAAAGGCCTCTCAGGATTCATGAAAAATCAAAAAATTCTGAGTGGCACTACAATTGCCCTCGTCGCCTTGAGACAAGATTTTAAGTCTCATTTGCCCAGTAATTTCACTATCTACGGCGCCCTTCGGACCGAAACACAGTAATACTTACACATTACTACCTATAATCTAGCCGGCATCCTGTGCAAAGGAGCCTCCCACTGGTACTAATAATACATTATTTTTGTCGATTTTCACTTACCTATAGCTCCAACATTAACGTATAGCGCCTGTGTCTGGTTGAGCGGTAGCTCTGATGTGACAGATGCATCTTTGAGCCACAATCTCGGTTGGGTCGACCACTGCTCGTCCGGAACAACCGTTGTTGTATAACTGATTGGTATCTGCCATAATTGCTTCTCCATATTCTTGTACGGACTTTTTGCACTTGTGAATAGACGCTGCAATAAATCATAAATACATTTATCTACACCCATGCTTTAAATCCTCTATTAAAGATTCATAAACAGTTAGCTTATTACCAACATTAAAACACCCAATGTCGTAATAACCATTACATCATCCAAACGAGTGTTGTAATGTTGTACTGAATTTCATAACAACACTCCTTGGTTTTTTTTGATCCTTTCATGCACAAAGAGTTTTAATAAACAGCCACATTCTTATTGCTCGATGCGTGGTATCTGTATGAATTTCAAAAAAAGAACATTATCGTTTACGCGCGTTCCACACTACCAGAACATGGCGCGCCGTAAAAAAAAAAGTAGGTTATTCAAAACGCCGCCATTTTTTTGAAAAAATTAGCGATTCAAGTTTTGACAGCACACCGCCGGATATTTTAAACACTGCAAAATAACATAATATTCAAGAGAATTTTAATAATTACACTATACAAAATGTAAATTACTACTAAAATTAATAATTCTTTCATTAATACTTAGTTTATTTGTACATAATCAGTAAGGGATGTTATTAAGTTACTACTAGGGATGGCTGTTTTAGTGTTAGCAGTAAGCTGTTTCAGTATCTTTTAGAGGATTCATATTCTGGGTGTAGGTAAAGTCTTGTATGCAACTGTTGATAATTAGGTATTAAAACACTCATGTGATACTATTATCACACTCGGCTCGTGTGATAAACCCACATTCGTGTTTTAATACCCCTTATTACACAACAGTTGCATAAATAACTATTAACTCTTTAAGTCAAACATTTTTATTGGGATAGACACGTTAATTAATGACATTTACAATAATTAATATTATAGATAAAGAAATAAAAATGTAGGTGGAGTGGACACACCATAAAGAAGGATATTGAGTTGGAATTGTAACAAGGAGTTCTTATCCGCATATAAGAACTCATTGTTCTATGGTTGGCCGTCAAGCTAAAGTTATAGAAGAAATGATTCAAAAATTGAATATTGGCGCGAATGAGAACATAAGCGAATAGTAATTGAATAACGAGACAAAGTAAAAATGATGAAACGGTCAGCCTTTAGTCTAATATTTAATATTTATAATTATAATTAGTATGCCTAATAGAAAGTGAAAGTGAATTTAGAAGTATTAGATGTCGATTGTCAATACAGTGACATCAGTTGACATGAATTCGTTTTATCGAATTTTTCCTTTATTTATTTATTTTTGGGAAACAAAATACATATAAAATTGTGCACACACACTTATAAATGTTCCACTAATATACGTTTATCATGCGAGCAGTCAAAAAGGATAAACAAAAATAAACTTACAAAACTTTTGAAGAAAAAAAAAAAACAAACGGATTATTGCTAACTTAAATGAAAGTATATGTACAAGTATTCTCTAATATATTTCTTAAATTATGTGATCTAACAAGTATGTAAATAAAAATTATTATTAAATATTATATTATTAGAAGAACAACGTCGCGGTCGTTTCATTCCATAATGATCTCGCGTGTGAGGGAGGACCCACACGCTACAGTATCTATATATTGGCAATATAGTTCGAAAGGTGGAAAGAGGAAATAAGACTAGAAGTGTGAACAACCTGGGCCTCCTATGGCCTCTAGCCATTCTGATGTTAGAAAACAAACAGAGTGGAAATAACAAATAACAAAGCTGGTGTGGCGAAAGAAAGAGTTTTGGGAGTGGTACCTTTTATATACCAGCAATATCCCAAAACAAGAAGATTTACCCCCATATTCATAATGGTCCGCTAACTTTCCGCCGAATTTCACCTTCGCACGACACGCCACAAGTTACGATATCATCCCCACCATCTGGATGTGTGGCGGTCCTACCCAGTGCGGTTTTCAAGGAGCTTTCTTCCTCGTACCACGAAGCTGTGGAATGAGCTTCCTTGTGCGGTGTTTCCGGGACGATACGACATGGGTACCTTCAAGAAAAGCGCGTACACCTTCCTTAAAGGCCGGCAACGCTCTTGTGATTCCTCTGGTGTTGCAGGAGAGTGTGGGCGGCGGTGATCACTTAACACCAGGTGACCCGTACGCTCGTTTGTCCTCCTATTCCATAAAAAAAAAACTTTAAACAGCCGCTAAGGAGTGTTTTTTCTCATTCTGACTTAGTTCAATAGAAGAAGACAGAGTGAGAATTAGCAATGCTTTAAGTTAGCAGACTATTATGAATAAGGGGGTTAACCTTTACTGACTACAATGTTATATAAGTATTTTACGCAGAACCGAAAAGGTCCTAACAGCTGGTTAATTAAATTTATGACAAGACAATGAAGAATAATCGGGTGTACTGCCTACAAACTTTGCCCTAGTATCATATATTAGCGATATACCCCTTTGTTAAACAATGTAACAGTTATTGAACTAGAAGCCAACCTGTTCAAAAACAACATATCCAGTGCTGTAGTCCCTGGTGACGTTGACGACGGGATAGCCAGCCTGTCGGGTCCAGCTGTTCATAAACGCCACTATGGAGACATCCTTTAATGAGGCCTCGTCTTTAGTAGCATTCGCCATCGATTGCCATAGGTCATTCTCTTGAGCGTTTTGGTATCTCCTTAAATTAAATTGAGAAGTGGTTAACGGCCGTTCCCAATATTCAGTCTATCTCTTACTTGAGATAAAATCAAAACTATCGTTGACTTTTCTGTCCCAGTAAACTTGACGGTAACTCATTTTATCCGTACACGCTGTCTGTCAATGGGACGACGTGTAGCTTACCAGCGATAGAAGTTTGTATGGAAATTTCAATTCACGCGTCCCAATATAAGGCGATAACAATGACTTATCGGGTATATTGGGACAGCTTCAGATTATTGACAGCTAATTACTGACTGATAGTATATTGGGGACGGCCGTAAGTTACATATTCAAGTACTTTCGTGGCAATTATTCAAAATATTTTTAATAATTATTATTTAATATAACTTCCATAAGAATATTTTAAGACTTATTTGTTTTTTTTTCTATACTTAAGCTTAATTTAAATGATATAAAATATTATTAATATAACTAGCTGACCCAGCAAACGTCGTATTGCCATTTAACATATTGAAAATAATCAATTACTTATTAAAATTTTGATGCTACCGATTCTCAGACCTACCAAATATAATATACTTATTATAATCGATAGCCATCTTGCAACCCTATATCGGTTTGGTGGATGGAACAGAATAATATTAAAATCGTGATACAAAAATAGTTGTAGATCGTAGCAGGGCGAAAATTTAAATTTATATGTATTTTTCACTGCTGAATCATAATAAAATAAAAAAATAAAATTGTCAAAAAATTAAAAAAAAAAAATTGGGTTCAACCCTTAACATTTAGGGGGATGAAAAATAGATAGTAGCCGATTCTCAGACCTACTGAATATGCATATAAAATTTGGTAAAAATCAGTAAAGCCGTTTCGGAGGAGTAAGGTAACTAAAATTTTGACACGAGAATTCTATATATAAGATTTACAAAAGGGCAAATGTTATCTCTCTTTCATTTACCTTAACATCAGCAGCTAAACGATTCTGTGGTAGTTTAAAAATTAATTTAACGATTCAAAACATTAATGAAATATTTGTTTGAACACTAGATGAATACGAAAATCTTGTAAAGCCAAATGTGAGATTTTTTACCTATTCCATCGCGTAAAAGTTAACTACGATTTGTGTGGCGTCTATGTTTTCCTCTACTTTCACTAGATGGCGCTCTTTCGACAAATAAGTTTCAAGAGTGAGATTTTCGTTTTGAGAGGCAGACTGGCAGTCTAATACTGGCAAAAATAGTCTAAAACTTAGAAAACCTAGAAAACTATTATATTAAAACAATTTCTTACCATGTATTCAAATACATAGCCAATCCTTTCAAGAACAGTTCCCTCGATATGGTATGGTTGAGCATTCGTATCAGGTTTGCACCCTTGGAGTATGATATCTCATCAAACTTCTGCGAGATCTCCGACGCGTCCACGACCTGCCGGGAAACTGGGGAAGTGTTCTTGAGCGCGTCAATCTTGAGCAGATCCATTTTGTCTCGCGAAAACGATTCTAGCATGTTCCATTTTGGTTCGATCTAGAATTAATAATAATTTAAGTCTTTAAGATGGTATACAGTTTATTTATTTAACCTTTAAATATAAAAATAATGTTCTATGAAATAAATATATACACGTAAACACTCAACAAAACGTTCTGAGGAGGTCTTGAGGAGAGAAAAGGAGGAAAAATGAGTGCACGGGTCATCTGATGTTAAGTGATCACCGCCGCCCACATTCTCTTGTAAAAGCTGTGGAGTCCCAGAAGCGTTGCCGGCTTTTAGAAAGATTTAACTGATTTTTTTAAAGGTACCCATTATCGTTCTGGAAACACCGCACAAGGAAACCGTGAGCTGATAGTATAAAGATACCATCAGGCGTTTTTGTATTGTTGTAACAATGTTCTGAATAAAAAAGTGTGTGTGTTATAGTGTAGGTATACACGTAAGAAGTGAAACTTACAATCAATAAGTATCTGAGGTAATTATACATTTTTATCCATTGAAATTAGCAAGTTCCTATTGATTATTATGACTGTGAATATAGAAGACATTATTTTTATAAATATTTTCAGCTTCAAGTTGTATTCAAACAATGGAAAATAGTATATTACGCACCTAGGGAGTGACAAGAAATTAAGTGACAATCGCGGGTGTCATGTCCTACTTATCTCATGTATATGTGTAAGATTGTTCCCTCGTACCGGGGACTAAAAGCGAGCTCTTCATAAGGATGAGAAAAAAAAACTGTATTTGATGTACCGTATTGGATCGAACTTCAAAACACCATCTTTGAAAAGTACACCTAAATAATATTCTCTTCTATTCTAAGAAACGGAAAAATTATAGTGATTCAATATTTATTTCTCTGCGCATTATTTTGTACTGGCTTAATACATTCGAGCAGCGGCCGGAAAAAGTTGTATGAAAATCCATAATATACCCATATTTATAAATCTATACTAATATTATAAAGCTGCAGTGTTTGTTTGTTTGTTTGTTTGAACGCGCTAATCTCTGGTACTACTGGTCCGATTTGAATGATTCTTTCAGTGTTGGGTAGTCCATTTATCGAGGAAGGCTATAGGCTATGTTTTTTTTTCAAAATTAGGGATCCGTAATAAAATTGCTATTTTGTAACACAAGGTGTAAAATCGAAAACCTATTTTTGCGTGCGCTGCAAAAACTATTGACAATGGAACAAAATGATGAACAGGCTATAATATAGGCAATATTTTATTACTTACAAAACTATCGCGTGAATTATACTTTATATGGCAAAACAACGTTTGCCGGGTGAGCTAGTAAATTATATAGTTAACTCACACCTGTCGTGGAATTTAAAAATGTAACGAACTTTTTTTTCGACACAAAGCAATCAAGGAGGTACTTATCAAAGGTTTTATTTAAATTTCGAACTGGGTTGCAAATAGAAAACTGTTTTTTTTTAGTGAATTTGAAGTACACTATCTAAAAATTTGTCTAAATATGTGTAGATATACTAAATCTTTCAATGCAGCAATGAACGTAAGCGCTTTACAATTTGATTACAGATAGTTGGAAATTCCGGATAGCATAAAAAAGATTCGGCTGAGTATCGTTAATTTGCTCCTAACCTAACCCTCACAAAACTACCTTTGAAGTATATCTTTACAATAAAAATAATTATCGAAATCGGTTGGCGCTATATTGAGTTATTTTTAAATTTGTCGCGCACATACTTGTAGCAAAGTTAAAACTTTTATGGTTTTCTCATAGTTGCTATTGTAGATCTTGACCACCAGCACCGGCTTTCAAATAAAAAAAGAATCATCAAAATCGGTTCACCCAGTCGAAAGTTTTGAGGTAACAAACATAAAAACAAACATACCGACGAATTGAGAATCTCCTCCTTTTTTGAAATCGGTTAAAAAACAAATGATTAATTAAACCGGGACAAGTAATTGATTCGTCAAAGATTGTTGCAACTTTCCGATTGATATATTTTATTTAAAAAATCTTTTTCATAGCCGATATTGCTCCATCGCAAATGTATCTCGTTTGTTTTTTTTTTTTACAATAAACAGCTTTCTATTTGCAACCCAGTTCGAAATAGAAATAAAAACATTGATAAGTACCTCCTTGGTTGCCTTGTGTCGGAGTAAAATATCATTCCGTTTTTAAATTACACGACAGATGTGAGTTTACTATATAATTTATTTATAGATATGGATACATTATGGATTTTCGTACAACCTTTGCCAGCCTTTTGCACGCATGTATTTAGCCAGTAAAGAAAATTAAATTTTTCTCAAAGAAGGTTAAAGGAAGGAAAAAGAATAAAAATAAGGAAAATTTTGCTCATATTTGCAAAAGACAAAGACTAATTAATAACAATAAACAAAGCAATATGTATTAAACATAAACTTAATAATAGCATGAAAATTAGTTTACTATTAATAGTTTCCTTATTTGCCTCACCAAGCAGTTCTAATTAATGCTTGCATATTATAAATTCTCGTGTCACGGTGTTGGTTAACAAATTCCTCCAAAACGGCTGTAGCGATTCGTATGAAATTTTCCGTGCATATTGGGTAGTTCTGAGAATCGGCCAAAAATTTGTTTTTTCATTTTTTTTACTTATTTGTGTGGCAATACAAAGTTTTTTGGGTCGGCTTGTTGCATATAAAATAGCAAAGTGTGTTGAAAATATTTCTGTTTATTCTAGGTTAACAATTAACATATCTTAATATATATAAATTGCGTGTCACGTTGTTTGTCCGCGACGGACTCCTAAACTAATGAACTGATTTTAATGGAGATCACTTCATGGAGTGCAGTTTATTCCAACTTGAGAGATAGGATAGTTTTTATTTCGATTTGGGACCCATAATTATTTTTATTATTAATATTTGTTTTGTATAGACATCATTTCTATGAGATAATTTACTGCCGTTCCCAATATACAATCTATAGATAGAGAAAAATTACTAACTTCTACTGTCAATAATCTGAAGCTGTCCCAAAATACCCGATAAGTCATTCTTATCGCCTTATATTGGGACGCGTGAATTCCAATTTCCATACAAACTTCTATCGCTGGTAAGCTATATGTCCTCCCATTGACAGACAGCGTGTACGGATAAAGTGAGTTACCGTCGATATGTTTATTGGGACAGAAAAGTCAACGATAGTTACGATTTTTATCTCAAGTATAAGAGATTATTTTGACTGAATATTGGAAACGGGAGTTAGTGACGCACGGTTTGACAGTTCCACTATGAAACAATTTCATTATAACAACAGGGAGCATTTTTTACGAAATAATTCTTGATGTGTTGAAATATTATTGGCAAATTCCTATAAAACAGTATTTTTTTATTATCTACAGAACGTCTGTCGGGTCAGCTAGTAGACCTATATATATTACGTCTAGTTTCAATAGCTGTTGTTATTCGGCATAGTATATACTATATATATATAAACTAGCTGACAGACGTTGTACTGTAATAATTAATAAAATACTGATTTTTATGTATTTGTCAATAATTATTCATAACATCAAGAATTATTTCGTAACGTATGCTCCTTGTTGTTATAATGAAATTGTTTCACAGCAGAACTGTCAAACCGTGCGTCGATAAATTCTCTCACAGAAAATATGTCCATACAAAACAAATATTGGAAATAAAAATAATTATGGGTCCCAAATCGAAATAAAAACTATCCTATCTCTCAAGTTGGACCAAACTGCACTCCATAAAGTAATCCCCATTAAAATCCGTTCATTCGTTTAGGAGTCCATCGCGGACAAACAACGTGTCACGTAATTTATATATATTAACCAGCTGCCCCGACAGACGTTGTTCTGTAGATAATAAAAAAAATACTATTTTATAGGAATGTGCCAATAATATTTCAATACATCTAGAATTATTTCTTAATAACATGTTCCCTGTTGTTATAATGAAATTGTTTCACAGGAGAACTGTCAAACCGTGCGTCGATAAATTCTCTCACAGAAAATATGTCCATACAAAATAAAAATTTTGGAAATAAAAATAATTATGGGTCCCAAATCAAAATAAAAACTATCCTATCTCTCAAGTTGGATTAAACTGCACTCCATGAAGTAATCCCCACTAAAATCCGTTCATTAGTTTTTGTCCATCATAATCTAACAGCATGTATATTTGTTTCAGGTATAATAAGAAAATAAATCTGTTTTGATTCTGGGCACCGGTCATTACTATAATCACTTATAAATTCGTTTACACCGATCAAATGACACACTCTAAGCTTGTTGGTCTACTGAAACGTGACATTGGCGAGTTGTGGTGCCCCTTCCACAGAAGCCACTAGAAAGAATAGAATAGAATAGAACAAATATTGGAAATAAAAATAATTATGGGTCCCAAATAGAAATTAAAACTATCCTATCTCTCAAGTTGGACCAAACTGCACTCCATAAAGTAATCCCCATTAAAATCCGTTCATTAGGAGTCCATCGAGGACAAACAACGTGTCATTTAATTTATATATATTAAGATTTATTTAATTATTTATATATATAGTATACTCACATGATCAACACCAACATATTCAATGAAAGTAGCGAAGCCCTCGTTGAGCCACAGATCATTCCACCACTTCATGGTCACCAGGTTACCAAACCACTGGTGGGCTAACTCATGTGCTATATCTATCGCTACATTTTGTTTATCACGTGGCACTCCCTCCTTATCATCAAAGAGAAGAGCTGTTTCTCTGAAAAGTGAAAAAAGTAACTATAAAAAAATTATAGCAACAGTTGGTTATGAAAACAGTTATACAAATGATTTTTCTTTAGTGTTAATTCCGCCAATATTTGTCTTTAAAATAATTCGACACGTGTTTCGCCTGTACACGAGGCATCCTCAAGACGTGTTGACTCGCCAAAATTTGGCAATCTGATTCTGATAAAAAATTTGAAAAATTTTGATTTTAAAGACAAATAGTGGCGGAATTAACACTAAAGAAAACTTAAATCATTTGGATAATTATGGATTTCCGCAAAGTAACGCCTAATTCAATGAATTTTCTTATGAAAACAGTTGTTCCGCTTCCGCGCATTTTATAGTAATTTTTTATTATTTTTAGTTCCAAATGTTTTGAGTATTCTTTAGTGTTCATTCCTCTCGCTTCTCTGTCGACACAGACATCTTGAGACATGGCTCGTGCCAGATTTTGGCGAGTCAACATGTCCTGAGGATGTCTCGTGTAGAGACGTAACACGTGTCGAATTGTTTTAAAAGTTGGCGGAATTAACACTAAAGAATATAACTCAAAACATTTGTATAATAATTATGGATTACCGCAAAGTAACGCCTACTTCAATAAATTTTATATTTTTATTGAAACAACAGCACATAAAAAGTAAAATAATTAAAAAACTATTATGCGATGGCCGAATGCACATTACAGGTTCACATTATTTAAGATACCAACACTTATTGCTCAAATTACATTATTATTATTGTCGTTGTGTGTCTCTCTGTGTGTGTGTGTGTGTATGTGCATATCTCTTAAGTAATTATCAATTAAAAAGGCCATAGGCCAACTAAAATTCTAATATAGTTACATAAAATAACAATATTTTTAGCGTAAGCAAATGGAAAGCGACATTCACCCATCGGTTTAATGGATGAAATATTATTTTATATCAAATTTAATATTTTGGAAAATATATTTGTGAATTATCTGAAAAAACTTTTTCACTTTTGTATTAGAGAACAATGTTACGGGTAAGCTCAAGTAAAGTGATCACCAAATAACCACATTCTCGTGCAACAGCAGAGGAATTACAGGAGTGTTTCCAACCTTTTAGGAAATTGTACGCACCTTTATTGGGGACACATGTCGTATCGCAAAGAGTATCGCTCGATAGTTAGAGATAAAAATTAATTCGAAATAAAAACAGATTCACAGATACCACCATATTTACAAATATAATAAATAAAATAAATTTATATATTATTAAACAGATGCGGTAAATTACTAGTATTAACTTACGTGTTTTATAGCATAAATATATTGATACATAAAATTCTCGTGTCACAATGTTAGTTACCTTACTCCTCCGAAACGGCTTTACTGATTTTTGCCAAATTTTTTCACTCTTCTACAATCAACCCCTGTGTTTTGATCACGATTTTTATATTATTCTGTTCCATTCACAGATCTGCAATAGGGTTGCAAGATGGCAATCGAATACAATGATTGTAGTATGATAAATTTTAAGTACGATTTATTTGGTAGGTCTGAGAATCGGTCGTCACCTATTTTTTATACCCCAAAAATTAGAATTATAATTTTTTTTGTTATATATGTGATGAAAAATAGATGTTGTCCGATTCTCAGACCTACCCAATATGCACTCAAAATTTCATGAGAATCGGTCAAGCCGTTTCAGAGGAGTTCAAAGTTTAATTTTATATATTAGGTTACTTATAAAAATCTCACCTAAACGTAATAAGGCCCCAGTTCTCCATAGCACCACTTGAAAAGTCAGGAATAGCAATCAGATCCAATTTCTCCAAAACATATGGTTCACCAAATACATCTTCATAAAATGCTAAAAGTTTGGGTGTTATACTCAATGCATAGTTTGCCTTTGAAAGCAAAGCTGGTTGCGTCCACACCTTAATAATTTTTGTGGTATTATCTTTGCTTATGTAACTTGTTTCTAAGCTTTGGAAGTTGGAGAGAACATATGCTACTAAATATGTTGACATAGTCACTGAACGATCAAAGTGTGTCCATTGCCAATCTGGTTCTTCAATCCTGTAAATTGTTATAACTCATATTATATACTCCAAAATAATTATCAAATGGGAGACAACTGCACTTGGATGGAATTTAATCTTTCTTTTGCAACACTGCAAATAACTTTATTACCCATAGCACCTCACTATTTACCAGTGGGAGGCTCTTTTGCACAGGATGCCGGCTAGATTATGGGTACCACAGCGGCGCCTACTTCTGCCGTGAAGCATTAAATGTGTAAACATTATTGTGTTGCGGAAGGGCGCCGTAGCTAGTGAAATTACTTGGCAAATGAGACTTAACATCTTATGTCTCAAGGTGATGAGCGCAATTGTGGTGCTGTTCGGAATTTTTGGGTTTTTTAAGAATCATGAGCAGGACAACATTGTAATGGGCAGGGCGTATCAATTACCATCACCTGAACGTCCATTTTCAATCATTCTTTTTATGTCTTGTTTTTCCTAAGCTCAGATAGTTTAATCTTTATTGAATAGACCATTTGCATCGAATTTACTATGGCTAAGACTAATGAAAGTAAAATGAGATCAAATACAATGACTTTCATAATGATAAGTTAACACTATAGCATTTCTGTGGACCAATCTATAAAACTGCTTGTACAGCTTCTGCTGTATAAAAAATGTCACTGCAGAATAACTAAAATCCTTAAAAAGCAGCACATAAAGTCAACAATAATAATAAAATTTTCCAGATTATAATATCTAAATCTCCTACGTGCAGTCCTCCAAAATACAGTTTCTGTTAAAGAAGAGAGATTTCTGCCGTGAAGCAGTAATGTGTAAGCGTTACTGTGTTTCGGTCTGAAGGGCGCCGTAGCTAGTGAAATTACTGGGCAAATAAGACTTAACATCTTATGGCTCAAGGTGACGAGCGCAATTGTAGTGCCGCTCAGAATTTTTGAGTTTTTCAAGAATCGTGAGCGGCACTGCATTGTAATGGGCAGGGCGTATCAATTACTATCAGTTGAACGTCCTGCTCGTCTCGTCCCTTATTATAAAAAAAAAAACAAAAAAAAATTTAAGCTTAGGAGTTAGGAATAAATATCTTAGTTACATAAGAAGTGCTTACATTGATTCTTGTGTTGCAATTTTCATGTTAGATAATACTGAAATATTTTTAGGATGTGCAATGCTTATTTCAAATTTGGCCTTAAATGCTGGCTCATCGAAGCAAGGAAACGCTGCTCTGGCTGATGTTGGCTCAAATTGTGTTACTCCAAGCTTTCTGTAACATTAATCAAGGATTTAATTATTATTGTTAATATTCATTTATACACTCCTATATATATTTGAGATAAGACCGTTCTCCTTGAGGGGTAAGTATAGATTACAGACCTATAAGGCCTCATACATTTATAGCTTTCTTGTCTCACATCTACTCTTTCATACAAGCTGTTAAATTTTTAGTAGTTTTATTAAATTATTATTATTTTATAATAGTCTTGATAATATTGTCTGACTATTCATTCTATAAATCTGTATAGTTAATTTACTTTCATCCATCTTCTATATCATAGGTTCTCAATGTGGGCGATAACACCCCCTTGTGTGCGATTGACACTTTTGGGGGGGCCATAGAAGACCCAGAGAAAATTAGGAGGCATTGAGATGGCGCAGATGGGGTGTGGGTAGATTAAAAAATATAGTCTAAAAAGACAAAAAAAAATACACGAAAATACTCTAGAAAAATACATATTCTCAAAGTGGGCGGTGAGCAAAATAAGGTTGAGAAACTATATTCTATATTAATGAAGTCTAAAATTATAATCAAAGTATTTTACCTGACTGTGTTGTTAGCATCAGTATAAGTACTTTGGTAAAATCCATTCAATGAATCGGATATTTCTCCCTTAAATCCTAACTGTAAGGTATAGTCAACATCAGGTGTAAGTGTCCCAGCAAGAGTTAACACTAGTCTATCTCCAGTTCTCTTTGAGATTGAAATTATATTGATATTTCTCACTTGACTATGAGTGACTTGAGTGTAGTTAACCATTGGAACTGATGTCACTTCATTATCAATTATAGTTGTGACATTATCACTACTATTTGTTACTATAACAGTACTGTTTTCTATTTGGGCAGTTTTATTAAGTTCTCTTGTTACCCTTTGTATAGTATCAACCTCTTCATAAATCTGTTCAGTTAAAGCTGCATTATCATTGATTGTTAAATTCTTCGCATGTAATATTACTTCTTTGACCTTTTTGTTCGCACGGATTGTGATGTACACATCACCACTAAAGGTTGATTTTTCTAAGTCCACTTTTAATTTTAGTCTATAAAAGCTGGGGACTATCGAAGTTGGCAGTCTTAAGTCTTGTGACGGAGTATTACTTTGAGCAAATGGTTCAGCTTCATCGTCCCAATACTCTGTTTTTTGTGATACCTGAATTATAAACATTATAAATATTATGATACATAAAGAAAGTGCGCAATCAAATACTTTTAATTGAGTACTTACACTTTTATTTTCAGACAAGACGATAAAAAATAGTAGAAAATATAAATTAAATAACATTTTAACGAAGTTTTAAAAAAATATCAAATTAATAAAGAAGGCACAGCCTTATATATACTTAAAGCTAATGACTAGACTCAATATTAATTGCCTAAAACTAAAGCTTATAATATGTTCATGTTCATTCAATTATTTGGAATTCAACTATCGTAAATAAACGAAATACGAATTTCAAATGTTGTTTATTGTCGTTTGACCAGCATTTGACAACGACAGCATCAGCTGTTCACAACTTCATGAATCACTGTTACAGAGTAACTTTGCACTATAATCACTGTCACTATTATTCTGTACTGACACTTTTAAATATCTAAGTACCACTCTCTGGCATAAATCATATAAGTTAAGTCTATTTTTAAATATATAGATAGAACATAGAAGTCGAACGTAGATAATAGCTACTAGGTATTTATACTTATACCAAAACTTTTATACTTTTTCACTATCACACAAATAGTATCACGAATTTGATGGTGCGCTTATTGTAACTGACTAAACTACACAAATTATATGTAACTAACTATTAACCCTTTATCAAAATTACTTATCAAAGAGTCAGGAGCCTTAACCTTAGCAGGCACTGCTTAGATTATAGAAACTTATAAATACTCTACAGAGTGTATCATAATATGAAACCAAAGTTTAACTATTACATTAGACACTACTCTCGATAAATAAAAATATAGAAGGTACATAATAGGTCGGAGATAATGTAGTCTTGCATCATAATTATAATATGTACATACCTATAAACGTGTAATAAAATCACTGGTCTTAGCTGGTTTGAATTTCATTTAAAAGAATAAATTAACAAAATCTTAGCGAAACTTAACTGAGAGGCTGACCTATGGCGAAGTAACTCGAGCCGAGAAAAAAATTTGTAAAGTTTATGGATGGATAAGCGTTTTTAATCCGGGATTTTGAATGTCCAAGATGCATTTTGACCTATTTAAAAAAAGGTAGTTACGTAGATACATAAAAAAGCTTTAAATTTGGGTGCCACATTGCAAACCTTTTTTTAAGAGATTGATAACTAGTGACGAAAAGCGAATCACGTATGACAAGATCGTCCATAAAAGGTCGGTCAGGCTTCACAGACTATCGAAACCCAGGTTAACTCGCAATAAGAGATAATGCTGTGTGTATGCTGGGATTAGAAGGGCATTGTTAGCTTTAACCGCCGGGCAGAAATACTGATTTGGATCTCTAGTGCCACAACAAATGATAAGATTAAATCGAGAAGTTGCAACGAAGCGGCCGGAATTAATTTGTAGAAACGGTGTGGTCTTTCATCACGAAAACGCTAGACTACACATCTTTAGCCACTCTGAAAAAATAAGAGAGTTTGGCTGGGAGGTGTTATTGCATCCAACATACAGCCCTGACCTTGCATCTCCTTCCACCTGTTTAGGTCTTTTCTGAATTCTAAAAAACCATCGAACAAAACGACACCTTATATATTCAAAATACTAACGAACTAATGCCAAACGTAGCTGTATCTTTGAGACTTATCTATCAAAAATCGGTTCAGAATAGATTCGCTTTCATTTTCTATCTTGCTGTATCTGCGTTAGAGATGTTCTTGTCTTTCGCACGCTTTGTTTGTCTATACGTACCTAGTACCTATATTGTAAGTCTATAACTACAACTTAAATTGAATCTTACTACCATCTCGAATGTGGTATCTATTTAAAATATTTACTTATTACTGTAATAATACTTACCTACCAATGAAAATCTAAATCTGTCAATAATATACAAAATTATATAAATTAAATAACTTATAATTTATAATTATAAATATAGTACTACACAATTATTGCTAGTGTATTTTTAATACTACTAGATGAAATCATCATAATCCTAAATGAAATTGTTATGTTTTTGTACCTACATACCTACAGATACCAAAACAATAATATAACGAACTATTAGGAACGATTATGATATCATTTGAATAACAATCTAGGATCGGACTTAGTGTCCCGTAGCAAGAATTAGAAGGTAAAAAATATTGTAGTTGATAGAGCTTTAGTCCACGATTATTATGAAACCACTCTTATTACAACGGAATGCACCGTTTTCAATAAAATAACGAAAAAAATTTAACCTCAAAACGGGTAAAACTCCCCTCCCTAATGTCATAATTTGAGGTTAGGTTATAATGCTTTTTTTCTGGAACGGTATATTACCTTGTAATGAGACTAGTATCAGGGGTTATCCTCCTGCTACGGGATAATAAGTTTTAACCACAATCTATTTTAAGTTGAGATCAGTTATACTAAGGTATGACTATCAACCTTGGACTTCATGAGAATCACTATAAGAAACTCACCTTAAAAAAAGTGATGTAGTACACAATAATACCGACAAGAACAGCAACTAACGCGGCACAGATCACAAAACTGACGCAGATGAATGTAGAAATAAATATTCCTCCTTTTCTTTCGTAATGTATTCCGGGATCACCATGAGTCTCGCAAGCCAGGAACTGTTGCCGGCTGTGTGACAGTGACATATTGCTAAATCATTCTGAAAAACAAAATAAGTTTTTTTATCTAAACAGCGTAAACATATTTCGTTAAAGGTATCATAACCTCTCAGTGTTGTATTAATAATGATTATCGATGATACCTACCGACTTAATTTACCTTTACTTCAATAATTATTATATTGCCCACTCAAAACTAAACTTTGTTTTCAAAATGAACACAGTAATGTCACCGATTCCATCAAACGTGTGGCAGTGAGCACGACACTTAAAAACATAGGTCGTGGGGTAAACGGTCCTGTAGTGGAGACTTTGGGTAGAAAAGAGACCTATTGGAATACTACAGATGCGATGAATAAATGACGTCAAGAAAACTGTAGAGAAAAACTGATGTAGCGCAAACTTGGGCTAAATAGAGCCACCTGAAGAAGGCCTAGCTCAATGTTATCCCTCGTAAAACTAAACTATGAGCTTCCTTGCACGGCGATTCCAGGTTGATACGAAAAAATAAGTACCTTCAAAAAAGCAACTACACTCACCTATGCTGCTGCCAATACTTTTGTGATTGCTTTGGATTATGGGTGGCGATGATCACTTGCCATTAGATGACCCAAACCCTCGATTGCCTGCTATTTATAAAAATCAACTCCATATTTCAATAAGGCTGAATAAGAATAAGAGTCTGCTGACGGACACTAATAAAGAAAAGGTTTTTATGATTTGTTAGTGCATGTATTTGTATTTCCTCCTACCATAGGCATTATATATATGCGTACGCCCTATATGCGCGAATCAAACTTACACATGTCCACTGTTTTGCAAGGGTTTGTCATATCGATATAGAAAATTGAAAAAAGTTTGAATCGATTTAACTAATAAAAAAAACTTATGCAAAAACGTCTCTTTGGTTAATCTTACCAATTGGTTTTCAGATATTGCTAATAAACCAGCATTATTATTTACTTAATTTCATTCCTATTTTTTATTTATATACTATATTAACTGGTTCCTAGTAGTTGGTAAAATTTATAATGTTGTTCTTGGGTTTTTAATGACCGCCAATCAATCTGTAACGAATCGTATGTAGAGCGCGATAAAATAACATTTCTTGATATTACACAAAAGTATTTCCAAGCAAAGCCAAAGTGGATCAAAAATACCTTCGCTCATGAGGAATAATATTGACATAACTGCAAAATTTGCGGGTTTTCAATAAGCTCTAATAAATAATTAAGTCAACACTTAAATATTCTTGAATTTTGATTAGGTAGGTACCTATATGACTAACGATTTATTTTATTATTGTAATCTATGTAATTCTTTGGCGTGAATAATACAATTAAAATTTTTCTTAACAATAGAAAGCCAAATATTTTAAGAGTGTCTTATGCTATATTATATTAACCCGAAAAATGAAAAGACTTTCGTGCTCGTGTTTGTCGGCTTTAAAAAGTAAGTCTGAGAAAAAACGGTCGAACACTAAAAATAATTCATATGGCAAAACAACGTTTGCAGGGTCAGCTAGTACAATATATTTTTTTAAAGTTGTTGTTCATAAAAATATATTCTTTAGTTGTAACGTTATGTAAGCCTCAGATAAATGAAATAGTTTTTGTGTAATCAAAATTATTCTGCTTTATAAGAATGGAAATAATGAGGAACAGGGGATATATTACGTCTTACTAATGTGTACTTTTGGTTTGCACAAGTTGTATGGGTACTGACAGGAGTCCCACCAAATACCACCCTCTTTTTTTGTGAAGTTAACATCTTTACTTTTATCTTTCGTACCTACTCAATTGTCTAATCTTATGTATTTACTATTAGTGTTCCTAATTTAAGTTTTTCCACAATAAAATTTTTGCCATTTCGCATTTATTACACAGATAATTTTTAGGAATAAAAAATAAATATTAATTTCAGGTTAGATAATTCATAAATACGAGCACGTCATAGTTATTGGCACAGATTGTTAAATAGTTAGTTGATTGCATTAGCTGTATATTTTATACCAAAAGGTTCGGAATATCTATTACAAAGAACATTATCCTGGATTCATACATAAGTATTAGTTTATTAGCCAAATATAAATGTTTTAAAGGCAAATTTCTGTAGTCAAATAAAACTGAAGTCCTACTGGATCGAAGTCATCATAAAAATGGTATGCTGTCGATCTAAAATAATATACTTAACACAAAATATTATAATTTGTGGCATACCATACTTTTACCCGCCTTCAAAAAAGGAGGAGGTGTCAATTCTTTGGTATTTTTCTAGGTTACAAACTAGAATATTTATCAAACTACAAAATTTGGAATTGTGTCTCTTTACCCACAGACTATACAGTATGAACTATAATGACTGTGTGAAGAATGAAGTACCCACATCTCGCAATTCAAAATGATTCGGCAATAAATGTATTCCGTGTCACGAAGCAATTTCGAATGAACAAATCGTGTCGATTCGAATGAACAAATTATTGTAATCAACTCAAATATTATTTAATTGAATACCAATAAAATTGTTGTGGTACATAATGTCAAATATCATTATAGCTAATTGCTAAAATTAAATATGGTTTAAAGTTTCTTTGTGCCCTTTGGTGTCGAGACACTTGGCCCGTGGGGGTCAGAGGTGCGGAGAATGTACAAAGTACTATCTTCCTTCCTGAATAAGTCTACTGGAAACCCAAGTGCTAGCAGCTATTTCAGTCACGGATCAGCCTAGCTATCCAACGCGGAAATGCTGCCAGTATTCTTGGTACGCTTCCCCGTAATGAAAGTTTTAATTTAATATAATCATAGTATTGTAAATACAGTTATGTTTCGTTTTGTTTATTTACAGTTTAATTAACTGTGTACCATTGCGGTATTTTGCAACGTTATAAGTTAGCAGCACAGTGAAAAGTTCTGAAAATATAATAGACCAGAGGACTTGGTATAGCTATAGAACTAAATCTACATATCAACAAAATATCTTAGATAATTTATACGTTTTGAATCTAGACAAAGTCTGTGTTAGGCAACAGGTCAGTTTTATTACTTTAGTGTGCATGATAGCTACATCTTAGGCTGACATGTGTAGAGCGTACTTAAACATAATTTACGTAAAACTTGCCGAGTTTTAATAAAACTCGAACGTGACTTCTGCATAAAAGGCATAAAAGGCATTTATTTTCTCAAAATTGATTCCTTTAGAATTCTTTTTGATGTCATTTCTTATACTACTAGATACTACTACCGCTTCGGAAACAAATGGCGCTCTGAGAGAGAAGAAGCGGCGCAAGAAACTCTCCCAGCATTCTTTTTTTTGCACTCTTTTCAATAAAAATATACAATATTGTACAGTCATTTCTATCGCTATTAAATAATCACAATCTAGTCCCAGGCTGCCCGATCATTTAGATATTCAGCAGTGGAGTAATAGGATTTACGACAGAGCCATTTTTTTATAAAACATTTAAATTTATTTATAGATAATGCCTGAACAGTGGCTGGGACTTTATTGTTGAAGTGTATACATTTACCCTTAAAGCTATTATGTATCTTATGAAGCCTACTAGAATTAGTTACAAGCAATCCCTTTTTTCTAGTGTTATAATAATGAAAATCACTATTAAGAGCAAAAAGGTGACGATTTTTGTGAACATATATTAAATTTTCATAAATGTACTGACAATGAACAGTCATAATATTTATTTCTTTAAATTTTTCTTTGAGAGACTGTCTATAACCAAGCTGGTATATAGCACGAACAGCTCTCTTTTGCAGTACAAACACTATATCATTGTCAGCAGCATTGTGCTGTCTTAGCCTAAAGCTCTGCTGAATTTCAGATGTCAAATAACTATAAAAACATGGTGTGCGTACAATGTGCACATGTCAGAAGTGAATCTACTTTGGAAAACTAATTTTTAAATCTCGTTTATATTAATTATCCTAATCTGTGCTCAAAACCAAATTTTGGCAATATTAGAAATTATTAGATGTTCTGCTTACTCGCGGCCACGCACGAAACCAGCATGGTACAACGCTAGTAGCGAAGTTGTTCTACTTACTAGCGGTGCCATGTGCTTCATGCTACGTTCGCCCTTTCTCACTCAATCTCAATCGGTCTCAATCTCCCTCTCCCTCTTCTTGGTTAAAAACGTCCCACATTTCCGTGACACTTTTGCGTTTCATCCGTAAAAAAAATGCCCACATGCGCGCAAAGATGTTTAACTTCAAAAACGAAATCAAAGAAGCTAAGTTTTACGTAAGTAAAGTCTGAGCAAAGTCTAAGTACTCTCTATAGATCTCAGCCTTACAATCGGGATCTGTTAGTTACTTATTTGTCTTTATGCGCATTCTGAAAATAGAGGTTAAACAGTTCACCGCTATTTTTTTTGACGTGTTCACAGCTGTCACATTCTATCTAGACGTATAGAATATCTAAGCAAAATACATAGTACTTTTTAAAGCCAACTATCGTTATTTTGAATAATCCTGGTGAGCATTCGATCATTTTGCAACAAACATCCATACATTTCTATTCTGCTAATCCTGATTACGGTTCAAGGTCAAAGTAACATGATATTGTCATCGGTCCTATAAATGTGTACAAGTTTGCAACTAAATCGGACATTTTGAATTGGGTGAAAATGACATTGAAAGACATAAACGGCATAAACAGCTTTTATTTTCTCAAAATTGATGCCTTTAGAATTCTTTTTGATGTCATTTCTAATATATTAGACACTACTACCGGGATGAAATCACAATAAGTTTTAATTGTAACACTGTTATCCTTTAATCATTTTCGAATGTTAATGATCTATAAGCATCAGTTTTTGTACCCAGACTTAGTTTACCTCGGTTCGCTCAAATATACGCTGCGGCGAACAATTCGACAACTCTTGTATCATCATCATTATCAATAAATTTATTACAATTGAAAATAGAAATTACAGGTTCATGGTAACTAAAATAGGAAATATTTTTTTTTGTTTCGCATTCGTATATAATAATAATATACGTATATTTTATTTATCTAGACGCGTTCGCCGTCTGCTATATGTACATGCATATGCATATATATGCACACACTATAGCTGCGTCTCGCAACGGTGTCGCGAGTCCAGAGATTATATTTCATCTATAAAACAAAACTACGTCTAAAAAAAACTGAAAAAACTTAAAATTATGAAATAACTATAAATTTAATTCAATACACCTCTTATGCAAACCTTTACCTTTAATATTAATAAAATACTATTATTTATATGTGCTGTGTATTGATAGGTTTTAAGTCAGTGCCAAGCCCTAAACAAAATAAAACTTAATATTATAAACAGCTTACTTACTGTAATTATTTAGGTTGTCTGGCCACGCGTGTCTGTCCGCTTGGTTCTAGACGAAGCTATCCCGCTCCAAGTCACGCGTGGCGAGTGTAGGTACCTTTATTACATCTGACTTGGCACCAACTTCAAAGCAATCAATATGTAGCACATACAAATAATATTATTTTATTAATATTAAAGGTAAAGGTTTACATAAGAGGTGTATTAAATTAAATTTTTAGTTATTTGATACTTTTCAGTTTTTGAAGTAGGTTTTTTTAAACATATTTTTTTACGTTTTAGTGTCAGTTAATAATAATTTATAATCAACCTTGAATGAAAACTCCAAAAAAGCCGTACACAGAAAACAAATTATCTCATCCAGGTAGACAAAAATTTTCATATAAATGTTCATAAAGTGAAAACTACTGGGCCAAACTGTGTAAAAATTTTATGGGACCATATGGCATGTCATCTATTTCACCTCGAACAAAAGAAGAATTACGTAAATCGGATCATAAATCTCAGAGTTATCGGTGTACATACATAAAAAAAATACCGATCGAATTGATAACCTCCTCCTTTTTGAAGCCGGTTAAAAAATATGCGTACCGCGCTAAAAGTTGAAAAATACAGAACGAAGTTAAAGTTAAATGCGAAAAAAATGAACACCCTAGTCCAATATCATAGACGAAAATACTTATCAATATTTAATTACGTAGAATTTTAACAGCGTACTGATAAGTTACATCATCAATTAATGATAATTTAAGAGACCGAGATAGAAGTGATTCATTTTTAATTATCATTACTGTATGAGCAATTAGCGTTACTTTTGGTTTTTGTGATATGAGCACGACTCTTAGTTTTCTCTGGTATGTAAGAAAAGTTAATTGTTCAACAAGAGAGCAAAGTTCGTGTTTGTTGTGAGTGCAAATTTCAATCCCAACCAAGCGAATAAATTCTGATCCTAAGGGTGGGCTTAGCTAAAATATACAACAAGATAGAGACTCTTGCACTAGAAATAACTACAAGCTTATAGTGCCCCCTACTGGGCTCTGTAAAATAAACAATTGTTTTGCATGCGATAGTATTAAATTTTACAATAAATTACCAAAAAGTGTATCTGAATTATCAATAAATAAATTTAAATCTTTTATTAAACGCAGACTTATGTCGAAGGCTTATTACAGTATTGAAGATTACGTAAACGATATTACAATATGGAATTAAATAGTACTATAGTTGTTTTTTATGGATTATGTGGTTCAGCCTTCTGTTGTTTCACTGGTTAGCATTGTTTTGAAAATATGTTTAAACTTTTATGTAATTAATATGTCTGTATCTGAATTGTATTTTTTGTGATTGACGTTGACAAGCAGTCTTTTGATTTTATGTCAATAAAATATTTTGACTTTGACTTTGACTTTGCTGTTAGACAACCGATAAAATCAGGCCAGGAATATTAGTTTAGTGTGCGTAACAAGCTACGTCTTACACGCAATTTGTTTGACACTTTGTGTTATTTTTTTTTTAATGAAAATTAGGGTCCAGACGAGCAGGACGTTCAGCTGATGAAAATTGATACGGCCTGCTCATTACAATGCAGTGCCGCTCAGGATTCTTGAAGTACCTATGTAAAAATTCTGAGCGGCACTATAACTGCGCTCGTCACCTTGAAACATAAGATGTCAAGTCTCATTTGCCCAGTAATATCTACGGCGCCCTTCGAATCGAAACACAATAATGCTTACACAGATGCTTCATTCGTCACGGAAACGACACTTATAAATGTCAAAAAAAAATATTTTTCTTATTGAATCTACCGCTACTTCGTAAAGCGTTGAGCTAATGAGAAGAAGTAGCAAGAATTTACATTTTCATTGTTTTACAAATCATTTCAATTACAATGTAATATGTAACGTGATGCAACAAACATACTCAAACGACAAATAATCTGATCCAGCCAAATGGAGCAATTATTTATCTTCTTCGTCGAATCCGTTGATGATCACTTCCTTAAGGGAAAGTTTCTCGCTTTTGCAGTTGGTCAGTTTGTCATGGTCACTAGCTACGGCGCCCTTCAGACCGAAACACAGTAATGTTTACACATTACTGGTACACGGTAGAAATATGCGCCGTTGTGGTACCCATAATCTAGCCGGCATCCTGTGCAAAGGAGCCTCCCACTGGTATACTGACTTAAGTAACCTCTCCATTTTCCAATATTTTGTCGCAGATGTATTTGTCGTGACTTCATTTTGAGGTCCGACAGATTAGACTGATTGGTGCACTTGCCGTTCATGGTTTTCTCTGCATCAAATCTTAAAAGCATCAAGTCGCTGTTTATTTCTGGTTTTGATGATCCATATTTCAGCTCCATGGTAAACAGGAAAATATGGGCTTGATAAGTAGTTCTTTGGAATAAAAGGCATTTATTTTCTCAAAATTGATTCCTTTAGAATTGTTTTTGATGTCATTTCTAATAACTACTAGATACTACTACCG
The DNA here is from genome assembly GCA_949711755.1 of Leptidea juvernica. NCBI lineage: Eukaryota > Metazoa > Arthropoda > Insecta > Lepidoptera > Pieridae > Leptidea > Leptidea juvernica. The sequence goes on along the minus strand of CATIXQ010000013.1, from coordinate 16,292,701 downwards.
CTTCGGAAACAAATGGCTCTCTGAGAGAGAAGAAGCGACGCAAGAAACTCTCCCAGCATTCTTTTTTTGCACTCTTTAGCTTTTAGCTTTAGCTCTCCCTATACGAGTTTTAATCTCTGGAGCACAGTAATCATGGTTTCATCCCTTATATCCCAGATATATGAAGTCATCCACAGTGTTTATGTCCTAGATGACACGAACATACTAGTAGACATATAGAAACTATTAGACAATTGTGTATAACAGCTAACGGCGCCTATTTCTGCCGTGAAGCAGTAATGTGTAAGCATTACTGTGTTTCGGTCTGCAGGGCGCCGTAGCTAGTGAAATTACTGGGCAAATGAGACTTAACATCTTGTCTCAAGGTGACGAGCGCAGTTGTAGTGCCGCTCAGAATTTTTGGGGGTTTCAAGAATCCTGAGCGGCACTGCATTGTAATGGGCAGGGCGTATCAATTACCATCAGCTGAACGTCCTGCTCGTCTTGTCCCTTATTTTCATAAAAAAAAAACATATGCGTGTGTAAGTACTTAAGTACGCACGCAAGTTATAGTTCTTTGGCCTTACAGAACAAAAATCAAAATAAAATTTTAATTTTTATCTTATAAAAAAATTAAAAATATTTCTATACAATTAGAAAGAATTGATTATTTGTTTGCATCTCATACATATTGAAATTTATTTAATTCTCGTCGTTGGTTTTGGTTCTGGTAGACATATCAGTTACAAGAGGCTTGTTGTAGCTGAAGTATTATAGAAATTGTCTACTTGACCAACTAACGTTAGAGTGTCGAATGTGCGTGACGGTGTGCACGCGCATCGTACAAATTCACTCTGATAATTTTTGCTTAAGGCGAAGGGTTAAGTTTTAAGACAAGTTCTGTGGTGAAAATATAGCATTTGAAGCTATAAACACTACATAATCATGTTACAAATATCCTTAAGTCTTATTTGTAGGTTGCTAATGCTTGCTGTTGGTTATAGTTAACACTCCAGAGCCATTTTGAACTACCACTTTTCTTTGCAGTTATACAAGATTTTTGGCATGGCATGACGCATTTGTTTAGTACAACTCTCAGAAAAGTTATTCTTATAGCTTGTACTTTTTTTGTGTTGGTAGGTACATTTATTCAGATAAGAAATGAATAACGAGGATTGTAAGCATATAAACTGTTTGCAACTGTTAAAATGATTTATATAACGCTTTGCACGCAAAATTTTTTAAATTTTGGCTTTGTTGCATAGATGGCGGCCGGCTGCCGTTAACTCATATCGCTCAAGGTCACTGGTATTTAGTGACGCCTTAACGCGCCAAATGACTACAAAATCATTTATAATTATTGGCTTATACAAAATAAGACATTGTAAGTATAACCCGCGTGTGGTGAAATACGGACTGGTTACCTTTCTTAAAGTGGTTATAGTGACACACATTCATTCCTAAAATATCTAATTGACGACTTTGAGTCATATACGTTTGCATACTGACGTCTGCCTGCTGTCGTCACAGATACAATAAATAACAGGATAAGTTTCTATCCCTATTCTACGCGTGGGTAAGATTTTCGGTTACTGCAGAAGGTATTATTTATATACGGCTCTTTTGCACAGGATGCCGGCTAGATTATGGGTACCACAACGGCGCCTATTTCTGCCGTGAAGCAGTAATGTGCAAGCATTACTTTGTTTCGGTCTGAAGGGCGCCGTAGCTAAAGAAATTACTGGGCAAATGAGACTTAACATCTTATGTCTCAAGGTGACGAGCGCATTTGTTGTGCCGCTCAGAAATTATGGGGTTTTTCAAGAATCCTGAGCGGCGCTGCATTGTAATGGGCAGGGCGTAACAATTACCATCAGTTGAACGTCCTGCATGTCTCGTCCCTTATTTTAATAAAAAAAAATCAGCAACCCTAATACACCTTGAAAAAAATTCAAACTACAGTATCAAGGTGCATTTTTCTTTAAAAAAATATGTCAACTTCAAAAATGTCAATAGTGGAGCTATAAATAAATTGTTCACATTATATTATCACATTTTTAACTACCTACGAAAATACTTAAAGAACACATACATTATTATAAATTGAACATTCTTTCGAAAGAAAGAAGAAAGTATTCATAAACTGAAATATTTCTAAAACCTTAGATGCTCCGCTGCGCTCCAACTCCAACAGCAGACGCAATCGCAAAGTGCGGCAACTAATACTAGGTACGCCCAAATGGGCGTACTCGAGCCAGTTTCGAACAATGTGTGACGTTGACGTGTCTGTTGAACTTTGCTAATAATTAAAACTAAAATGCCGTGTTGCGTAGTAAAACTTTGTAAAAATAATATAACAAGAAATAAGAAGGACACTAGGACCACATATCATCAGTAAGTATTAATTAATTCCAGTGTAAAATAACACGAAGCGTATGTTACAAAATCTGAAAGATGCCATTGAGTGTCAAGAAGCCTAATCTAAATCTAAGTCTAGAACCTTATTAAGGCGAAGGGTAAACAGAAAACATGCAAACAAGTTGTTTTTAGACAAGTTTTGTGATGAAAATATAGGATTTGGAGCTATGAACACTATTTTATCCTGTTACACATACCCTTAAGTCTTACTTGTAGGTTGCTAATGCTTATTGTTGGTTAAAGTTACCACTCCAGAGCTATTATGAACTACCAGTTTTCTTTGCAGTTAAACTTTTTTCTCGGCATCATGCATTTGTTTAGTATACTACTATGATAAAAGTTGTTCTTATAGATTTTACTTTTTAATGTAGGTACATTTATTCAGATTGGTAATCAATAATGAGGATTGTAAGCAATTAAGCAGTTTGCGCCTTTTAAAATGTTACATTTTCGACCCAAGAATTTTGAAAATATTGGCTTTGTTACATAGGAGCCTTGAACTAATATAGCTCAAGGTCGCCGGCATTTAGTGTCGCCTTAACATATTTAACATATTCATATGCATAAAAATTAAATCCAGCTGTTCGCCAGTTCTCTCTTCCTTCAACTCCTCTTTTGACCAAATGAGATGCGGCTAAGAGAGAACAAAAATTGTATAACGTCACACGGATATACGCTACGATTGATGACAGATAATGTTTTGATAAATTTTAACAGGCCATTGGCTGTTGGGCTAGCCTGATCATCAGATTAATAATAAAAAACATTACAAACGTTGTTTAAACGTTCGGATCATAATAAAATTAACATACATATATACTTTTTTTATGATAATAAGGGACGAGACGAGCAGTACGTTCAGCTGATGGTAATTGACACACCTCGCCCATTACAATGCAGTGGCGTTCAGGATTCTTGAAAAACCCAAAAGTTCTGAGCGGCACTACAATTGCACTGCTTATCTTGAGACATAAGCTGCTAAGTCTCATTTGCCCAGTAATTTCACCAGCTAGATATTAATGTTTACACATTACTGCTTCATGGCAAAAATAGGCGCCGGTGTGGTACCCATAAACTAGCCGGCATCCTGTGCAAAGGAGCCTCGCACTGGTAATACAATTTGAAGAAAGAAAAACATTTTAAATCATTTTATTCATATATTATCATTTGGATTCATTTGAAAAGCTATTTATGTGTATTAAAAATGTCGGTTTTAAGCTAAACTATTATATAAACTAAAATAGAATCCAACATACGACCTTAATGTCTTTATCCTTTTGAATTGAAATACCCACATTTATTTCATGTAACATTGAGGAGGTAGGTACTAATGTTATAAAAGAAATTAAAATGCTAGATTCGTATATATTTTATCAGCCATGAACAAGTGTTCATATGTAAATAAGTATTTACAGTGTAAAGGTGGTTTGTAGCAATAAATACATTGAAGTAAATAATATTATACTTATGCATTTCAATATGCAACAATAAGCTATTACATAAATTTACGTAAGCAACCGCGAATTGAAAATGAAATTGTATCATTGAATGGCATTGCAGCGTGAAGGTTTGATTAGAATTTCTTACTGGCTGATAATGGTTATCAGTTTTGAGTTAAAAACAAAAAACGATCGAACGGATAAAACACAAATACATTTGGATATCTATGTAGTGTCGTTTGAGTTAATAAAGGTTAGGTAATATTATATATATACCTATTATATACGGCGTTCAAATTCAAATTGTTTATAATTGGAAGTCACATTTGAACAAAATCATATTAAGAATTAGTGTAGTTTGTAACGGTTGTTATTAAAGGATTAACATTCATATTGTTTAACTAAATATTTTAAGGCAATTAGTAAAACAGTAAGGTTGCTCTTAATTTGAATAGAATTTAGAATAATATAAAAAATTTAATTACATATGTGGTGGGGCTTAATAAAATGAGTGATATACAATATATTTACAGAAAATTTAATTCAAACAGCATCAAGACATGGAACTAGATTTTTTCTTCGTTTTAAGGTAGTTACAATTTCGGCGGTACCTTCTGATCGCGAGGCGACTAATTTTTCAGGGTATTTCTGATGTTGCTGGGAGCATATCCATGATAAGTTACAAGAGGATAAATGGTACACCTGCTCATTCCAATGTGGTACCGGTACGGAACAAAATGTTTGCATAGCATAAGGAGACGTCTCTTTTCCTTAGCCATGTGGGTATTATTAAATGAAGTATTAAATTACTCATAATTATATTAAATTACGGAGTGAATATGATGCTAGCCACAAGGACGATATCTGTAGGCAACGTGTGATTAATAACAGCAGCTGTAAACTATGACATATGCATATAATCGCGAATTGCTGAAAAAATCCTTGAAAACTAATTCGATACGCCCACAAAATTACAATGAATATGTATAATATGTAATAAAAACTCACCGCCTGTATTTGCACAATGAATTAGGATTCCAAATTCAAAACAAGAAGACAGGCCACTAAATTCACTGCACAATAATTAAAAAAAATAAGGAAATAGTACTATTGTGTCAAGAGTTGCGCGCGCAATACCACTTCATGAAGTTATGCGTAACAGAGACTACTTAACCTGAGAGCGGCAAATTAATGTTGAACTATTCACAAAGGAATATAGGCCTTATTTTAAGCGAATAGAGTTTAGCAATTGCTGTATCGCGATACCTGTTAAAGCAGTTAGTGCATGACGTTTTCAAACCGCGATCATAATTTGATTTTAACGGCTACGTGAAGTAATTATTATTATTGGAGGGTTTTCTTACACACGGAGTAAGGTTGTAAACTTATTATTTTTTATAATATTATAGTAGTGAACTTAAGAAAAGTGTTGATAAAATAACTAATTGTTGCATTTTGTTCCCAGTACTTACCTACATTGAGATGAATTTTATATATCTCAATTAATTAACTGTGAAACACGGCTCCTTTGCACATGATGCCGGCTAGAATATGGGTACCACAACGGCGCCTATTTCTGCCGTGAAGCAGTAATGTGTAAGCTTTACTGTGTTTCGTTCTAAAGGACGCCGTAGTTACTAACTAGTGAAATTACTGGTCAAATGCGACTTTAAATCTCATATCTCAAGGTGACGAGCGCAATTGTAGTACCGCTCAGAAGTTTTGGGTTTTTCAAGAATCCTGAGCGGCAATGCATTGTAATGGGCAGGGCGTATCAATTAACTGCCAGCTGAACGTCCTGCTCTGGTCCCTTATTTTCATTAAAAAAAATATCCACGCTAATGAAAATCATAAAAAAGGTTAAATATAAATGTTTGTAGATAGATTTGTCGTTTTAATTTTTATCTATTGCCTTTTTTTGGTTAATCTCCAAAGAGGGAGCCATATTGATGGGACTTCAATGGCAGACGCGTTAAAAACATTTATTATATTCTGTATTTGGATTCCGTGCAATAATTTAACTATGAATACATATTCATATGATTAACTGACCGAGTTGTGATTTTATTATAAACACTAGAACGTAGACGATAAAATCATGTCACAATCCCATGCTAACATAATATTAATGTGTTTGATAGTCAAACAAGTTTGAAAAAGACAGGCCTGTCTTGTCATGAGTGCCAATTTTGGCCTTATTAACTAATTTTAGTAACGTGGAATTCTTGAAATATTTTTAGTTTAATTTACGTCACTTCTTTAATTAAACCAATTATATGAACGACATCAACAATAATTATTAAGTACATCTTGCCAGAAATGTGGTTCTAACTTGAACAACTTGATTTTTCTGGCATTTGGTATTCCTATTAGGACATATATTTTGATATAATATACACATATCGCCTAATTGTGCTACCTTATATAATTTACGTTTATATGTCTCTTGCTGTTAGACAACCGATAAAAACAGGCCAGGAATAATACTTAGTGTGCGTGCTACTGCTAGCTACGTCTTACACTCGCGATTTGTATAACACTGTGTTAGTGTGCGTGAATGGCTCTAAATAGAGGTTAGTTCTAAACACATTTTTTTCGAAGTTTTCACAGCTGTCGTAGTCTATCTAGCTAGACGTATAAAAGATCTAATTGTGATACCATAACTATTACATACAAATCATAAGTTTGTATTATATATTTAGTGCACTAGATAATTTTCATTCATTCATTCACTCATACATAAACGCGTGTATTTTGTTGAACCTGCCCCCGAATTCCACCTTCGCACGACACGCCACGCCACAAGTTAGGATATCATCCCCACCATCTGGATGTGTGGCGGTCCTCCACAGTGCGGTTTTCAAGGAGCTTTCTTCCAACTACTACAAAGCTGTGGAACGAACTTCCTTGTGCGGTGTTTGCGGGACGATACGACATGGGTACCTTCAAAAAAAGCACGTACACCTTCCTTAAAGGCTGGCAACGCTCCTGTGATTCCTCTGGCGCTGCAAGAGAATGTGGGCGGCGGTGATCACTTAACACCAGGTGACCCGTACGCTCGTTTGTCTCGATAATATCATTATTAAATTACCAAATTGAATATTTGGGTGCTTAAAAAAATAAAGCCCTGCAACGCCTAACAATGTGGATTATTGGTTATTTATTATCAACACATTTCACACACTTTGACACAAATTATCTTGCCCCAAACTAGGCGTAGCCTGTACTATGGGTACAAGACAACGAAATATCTAATACGATATACTTACTTTAACATACATAAATACATATAAATATCCATGACTCGGAAACAAACATCCATATTCATCATAATATAAATGTTTACGCCTACTGGGATTCGAACCTCTAGCGCAGAAGGCAGGGTCACTAACCACTGCGCTACATAGGTCATTTATATAATATATAAGTACATATATTGTACTTATTCACAGATATAACAATATTTCCTCTGTCGAATACCAAAAATAATAGAGGTGGCCACGTTCTCTAAGAATCACATGTCAGGGTACATGGATTAACGAAATCCTTTATGGAACAAATAAAACTATCATAAGAATTTTTGAAGATTCTTGCTAAGAATCTCTCGTGTGCTATAAATTGCCTGCTCCTCGTCATGATAAAAGGAATATTCATAGCTCTAAAGAAGCTTCTCAAGTGGCTGGAAAGGTGCACATCATCTGCGTCATTCATAGTTTGTAAAAACGCATAAAAGGCATTTATTTTCTCAAAATTGATTCCTTTAGGATTATTTTTGATGTCATTTCTAATATACTAGATAACACTACCGCTTCGGAAATAAATGGCGCTCTGAGAGAGAAGAAGCGGCGCAAGAAACTCTCCCAGCATTCTTTTTTTGCGTTCTTTCCAATAAAACTATACAATATTGTACAGTCATTTATATCGCTATAAAATAATCATAATCTAGTCCCAGGCTGTCCGATCACTTAGATTTATTGCGGGATAGTATCAATAAGTTGCAAAACTTCATTTCTACTATGAAAATGGATTGAAGTCTTCAGTTAAAATGTATGAAGAGACGTCTCAGGCCTGATTTCACCATTGAAGTAAAACGCGATTAAAACTCTTTTAATTAAGCTTACGACTGTAAATGAGTTTACATATTCAATTCGGATTTCACCAACACAAACTAACAGTTATAAAAATAAACGGGTTTAAATGCTGACCGCCGAATTTTGGACGTTTATCACACTATTTGATCATGTCGAAGAGCTGTCACTGTCGTTATCGAAATAGAAACAGTGACATACAATAATTTTGTTCATACTTATCGATGACAGTTTTGACAGGTTTTTGATACATTCTATTCCTTATGACATTTAAGCTCAAAAGTTATTGGTCAAGCCACTTTGTGTTTAATCTCTGGCATTTTAACTCGTTTACGTAAAACTGAGTTTTCTAAACTCAGATTGAAGTGTGATTGGTGAAAGCGTGGCTTAGATGAAATTGTGAACAGAGTTCAGCAAATTAATCTTTAAAACCATTATATGTGATTCCCTTGGATTAGATTTAATAAATATGATGAATGATGTTAAGTGCACTCCTCTGGTACATCTGCAGATGATTCAATTAACTTTAATCATAAAATATTTACAAAAAACTGCATCCATATTTAATTTAATAATAAAATTACTTTTACTTCTATATTCTTATGTAATACTTTATATTCTAGTAAGTCCAAAACTAATCTCAAAACTTTCTTTAGAAATTATTTTTAACATGGTCACCAGTTTAAAGAGATCTTATACTTAAAATAATAATCATGCTGCAGCGTACCAGTGGGAGGCTTCTATGCACAGGATGCCGGCTAGATCATAGGTACCACAACGGCGCCCATTTATGCTGTGAAGCAGTAATGTGTAAGCATTACTGTGATTCGGTCTGAAGGGCGCCGTAGCTAGTGAAATTATTGGGCAAATGAGCAAAGTTGTAGTGCTGCTCAGATTTTTTGGGATTTTTCAAGAATCCTGAGCGGCACTGCATTGTAATGGGCAGGTGGTACCAATTACCATCAGTTAAATGTCCTGCTTGTCTCGTCCCTTATATTCACAAAAAAAAAGCGCTTTGTCCTGCTTTCGCTACAGAAAAAAAAATGGAAGGTGAGATATCATGATACACTGTTAAATCTCACATGGCAGCCTAGCGAAACTCTCAAAGAATAAAGCGATTCACTCGATTGTTTGCAACGTGCAGTCAATGATAGAATGACAGATGACGGCTATAACCTTGTAAAAAGTTATAACCAAGGTTAAAACTGTTTGCTTTCAAACTTAGCCGGATTATACTTCGTCGCCAATCGCTATACTGTAACTGTTTCAAACTTATGTCAAATCACTGAAGTCCCACCTCTTTTTACGTAGTATTTACATTCTCTTTGTCAAATAGTGTAAACATACCAAGATCACCAATAGCGTGATAGTTATATTCCATATAGTCTGATCTTTTACAATATAATATTATGTCACATGTAAACACGTAAATAAATTTTGTATTAACCTCTTAAATATGTAATGGAACAAACATGCGAAAATGAAATGTTGTTACGGTAATTATGCGTCTGCCCCGCGTCGATAAGTGTTGTAAAAATAGGGTTGACAGCATAAAAAAAATCCTCTTTGATCAAATCGAAGGAATCTAAGGGTATTTAATCTATGTATTATTAATGAAGCGGTGAATAAAATAAGGACACTAAATACTTAAAATTGCTTAAGATCTTTTTTTTATTATATAAATATTTATTTTTAAGTCTGTATGGTATGCAATAAAGTGTCTATCTATTTATTTTAATACTGTATTTTGAATTAATTATGCTGACAATAACTATTTCTAAACAATGTTTAATGGCACGTGAAAGCATGCTCAAAGAACTTACTCAGATATTGGAAATGTTAATATTAACCGTTTTACTATTTGAAGTGACGCCTAGCCTGCGGGCAAGCCCTACATAGTATTTGAATATTTTTTTTTTACATTTTTACAGTCAAATCAGAGATGGGAAATTACAAAACAATTGTGAAATGATTTTTTTTTTATTTAAAGTATTTTTTTTAATGAAAATAAGGGACGAGGCGAGCAGGACGTTCACCTGATGGTAATTGATGCGCCCTGCCCATTACAATGCAGTGCCACTCAGGATTCTTGAAAACCCCCGAAAATTTGGAGCGGCACAACAATTGCGTTCGTCACCTTGAGACATAAGATGTTAAGTCTCATTTGCCCAGTAATTTCACTAGCTACGGCGCTCTTCAGACAAAAACACAGTAATGCTTACACATTACTGCTTCACCGCAGAAATATGCGCCGTTGTGGTACCCACAATCTAGCCGGCATCCTGTGCAATGGAGCTACTGGTAAACATTTTTTGGCTAATTGTTCTCTCGTCCATTTGTAATATCGACAACCCTAGTTCATAACGAGTGTAGTGAATTGTGAAACAAAGGCCAGTACTGCACGCAAAAGATATTGTTGTATCAGGAACTGTTGTATGCATTGACTTGTGGAATAACTTTTCAGAATTAAGGAGATAGCTTTTCTGGAATTGCAATGATGATTCTCTGCGAGTTCCATTCTAGAAAACTGTATTTTGGAATAAATTAATTCAAATAACGAAATACACGGTTAAATAGAATATAAAAATAATAGATTTTACAACGAGTGCACAAAACGAACCATTTTTATCCGAGACTTTTAGCTGATAGTTATGTCGAGGATAAAATGGTTTTGTGGACGAGTTATAAACTCTGCTTTTCATTTCGATTGCGGGGAAATAAACAGTAGTATAACATGGATATTTTTAACAATTTTATCAAATTTGAAGAAATTAATAAACACACGAAACAGCAAGACCTGTTTCCCGCCGCTTTTTTTTAAATCTTACGACATTGATATTGGGCTTGGGCTCTAGACCTATACAGCCTACTATTAAATTAATTTTGTAATATGTTTATTTTTTTAATACATTAAATAAGCTACCGTATTTTAATTAAAATTTTAATACCTGTTATGTCTTAAAAAACACATGAGGCAAATAAATTAAAGTAAATATTATAAAATAACAAATTCTATATCTGAACTTTTTATTGTGTTTGGCTGTATGGCTCATTTTCTTTGCCTTAATATAGATACATTTATGAGTGATACTTTTGTGCACTTGTGCACAAAAATCGATTTTGTGCAGCCTATATCGTGCACAAATAAGCAATTTCAGAGCATGAGAAGTGAAAAATACTTTTTTCTTTTACAAGAGCTTTAGAGTCGTTGGTTAGATCTCTTTTTTTACGTACGGGTCACCTCGTGGTCTGTGATCACTGCCGCCCACATTTTCTTGCAACACCAGAGGAATCACAGGAGCGTTAAAAGAGCTGTAACGTTAGAATTTTTATTATAATATAATAATGTGGAGCTGATGTAATTTGCATGCTCTTTTTGGCTTAGTGTTGATTCGTATAGTATTTGTTGATAACTTTTATACACACATTATGCAAATAAAGAATTGTTAATATTATAGCATTGCCCGTCTTTAAGGAAGGTACATACGCACTAATATTTTACACTATATTTTGAAGAAATATTTGAATCGCTGAGAAACATTGCAGATATGTCATTTTGACGTTATAAGTTCACGATATATGATTGCTTTTTGCTTAAACGCTTCAAACATATATGTCCAAACTACTATCTTAGAGTTCCAACTATGATTAGGGAACTTGAGCATGAGTAGTCAAATAACTTGTTAAATTTTAAAGATATGTCAATATATAGAAAAATAATTGTCGAGGTGAGACTTGAACTGTGTAACTCCAACCTACATCATACCGATAGGTAGGGTTTTTTAAGGGATGAGACGAGCAGGACTGTTTCTTCTGCATATCAATGATATGTTGGACACCTCCAACATACATTGCTATGCAGAGGACAGCACTGGTGATGCCGTATACACGGGCCATGCAAGTCTCTCTCGGGAAAACGTCGACCAGTGCCGGAAGAAACTTGTGTCTTCTATAGAGTCCTCTCTCGAGAAGGTCGTGGAATGGGGTAAATTGAACCTTGTCCAATTCAACCCCCAGAAGACTCAAGTTTGCGCGTTTACCACTAAAAAATCCCCATTTGCCGTATCACCGCTCTTCGACAACACTTCCCTAAAAGCCTCACCTAGTATCGGAATACTGGGTCTCGAAATCTCGAGCGATTGCCAATTCCGTGGCCATCTGGAGGGCAAAGCCAAATTGGCTTGGAAGAAGCTGGGCGTCATCAATAGAGCACGGCAATACTTCAAGCCGGCCCACATTCTAACGCTGTACAAAGCGCAGGTCCGGCCACACATGGAGTATTGCTGTCATCTCTGGTCTAGCGCACCCCAGTATCAGCTCGATCCATTTGACCGCGTGCAACGCAGAGCAGCTCGAATTGTTGGGGACCCAGTGCTCTGTGAACGGCTAGATCACTTGGCGTTGCGTAGAGACGTCGCTTCATTGTGTGTCTTCTACCACATTTATCACGGGGAGTGTTCCGAAGAGCTGTTCAACCTGATTCCTGCCGCCGAATTCCACCTTCGCACGACACGCCACAAGTTAGGATATCATCCCCACCATCGGGATGTGTGGTGGTCCGTCACAGTGCTGTTTCCTAGGAGCTTTCTTCCACGTACTACAAAGCTGTGGAATGAGCTTCCTTGTGCGGTGTTTCCGGGACGATACGACATGGGTACCTTCAAAAAAAGCGCGTACACCTTCCTTAAAGGCCGGCAACGCTCTTGTGATTCCTCTGGTGTTGCAAGAGAATGTGGGCGGCGGTGATCACTTAACACCAGGTGACCCGTACGCTCGTTTGTCCTCCTATTCCATAAAAAAAGGACCTCCAGCGGATGGTAATTGATACACCCTGCCCATTTCAATGCAGTGCCGCTGAGGATTCTTGAAAATCCAAAAATTCTGAGCGGCAATACAATCGCGCTCGACACCTTGAGATATTAAGTCTCATTTGCCCAGTAATTTCACTACTACGACCTTCAGACCGAAACACAGTAATGCTAACATATTATTGCTTCACGGCAGAAATAGGCGCCGTTATAGTACCCATAATCTAGCCGGCATCCTGTGCAAAGAAGCCTCCCACTGGCATTTACAAAAATAAAAATATCAAAAAAATAAAAACAGACAGACACATATTATAATGATGACATTGACCTGTTTTTAAAGGGCTTAAAAGAGCTTAAAACCAAGGACAAAAGAGTCGAGAACGTTTGTATGGCAAAATTAATAAAACTTAACGAGCGTAAAATCATAGCTACACCAGGGTTTCCCATTTGCCTGGTCGCAACCTGGTACCGGGCCCTCCAGACCGAAACACAGCACTGTTACAGATCACTGCTTCACAGCAGAAATAGGCGCGGTTATGGGACCCATAATCTACCCGGCATCCTGTGCAAAGAAGCCTCCCATTTAAACTTAGGAAATATATAAAATTGTGATTTTTTTTTTTTTTTTTTTTTTTTATTTTTTTATGGAATAGGAGGACAAACGAGCGTACGGGTCACCTGGTGTTAAGTGATCACCGCCGCCCACACTCTCCTGCAACACCAGAGGAATCACAAGAGCGTTGCCGGCCTTTAAGGAAGGTGTACGCGCTTTTCTTGAAGGTACCCATGTTTCTTTTACGAAATATTATTTCGAATCTTTACTTTATTATTAACCTTGCATTAAAATTGGTATCTTCATACACATAATTATACAAATACATTTTCTTTTGAGTTAATAAAGCTTGCAAAGGAAAACAAAATGTCAAAACTTAACCTTAAAGTTGACTTTTACTAATTGAGCTATGACGAGAATAATAAAAGGTCAATATTACATAGAAATGTCAAATCAAATCAAATCAAAATCACTTTATTCATATAGTTCACGGAAATGACACTTATGAATGTCATAAAAATATTTTTCTTATTGAATCTACCGCTACTTCGTAAAGGGTTGAGCTAATGAAAAGAAGTAGCAAGAAACTCATTGCCACTCTTTTATATCAATATTTACATTTCCATCGATTTTCAAATAATTTCAATTACAATATAATATGTAAAATATAAAATGATGCAACAAACATACTCAAACGTCAAATAGTCAATGCCTTTCACGAATAAGTCAAAAAAGTAAATGTAACTGCATCATCCACACACACCGTAAATAAATAAATACCACCAAATACTTCCACTTACAATTTGACAATGCTGCATAAACTTGTTATTAATATTATATATTAATATTATATTTTTACTAACACTAATCAAAAGCTCAATCCTTAATGGTTATCAAATCAAAATCACTTTTTTCATGCTGGTCAAGGAAATGATATATCTTTTTATATCCACCGCCTTTGAGGGTTGAGCTTTAATAAGAAGAAGTGGCAAGAAACTCATTGTGACAATCACTCACTCACAAATAATTTCAGTTACAATATATGTAAAGTGATGCAACAATAACACTAAAACTACAAATACTAAAAAAGTAAATTAATACGTAAAAACAAGAGTTATTGAGTACAGTAATGGCCGACTACTACTGTATCAACAATTATAGTAGGCCATGGTACAGTAGATGCATCAATCCACACACACCGTAAATAAATAAAGGTATTTATCGTACATTTTATTAGCAATTATACAAAATATTATTTTTAATTTTAAAACCATGAAGCAGAGTTTCCGGCTACAGGATTATACTGCCACCGCAAGTAGCGCCCGTTCACTAGCATGACGCATGGACCAGCCATCGCCTCCCTCAACCATATTTTAGGGAAGGGAACGACCCGTCCCATATCGCCGCCACAAGCAGTGACATTTAAGCGAGCATGAGGAAAACTGTCACAAGAACTCAACCAAATAACAAAAAACAAAGAATGTTCATTTACAATATATTCAACAACAATCACTAAACACCTCTGCAATACAATTTGACCATTTTGCTTATAGTATAATTATTCATAATTATAAATACTATTACTATATTTAATTAAGGGTAATTAAAGCTCAAATCTTTTAGAGCAATTCATACCCAAGCTTTCTTATCATGTAAATAATCCTTTAAATTGTAATACGATTTTTCCATAAGTTTATGTATAAAATAGGCTTTGAACTTGTTGAGGGACATTTCCATTATGTTCTCAGGAAGCTCATTATAAAATCTAACGCAATTACCGATAAATGACTTGTCGAGTTTACTAAGCCTAGAAGTGGGCATTAACAGTTTATTTTTGTTTCTAGTATTAATATTATGTTTTTCATTAATCTTTTGAATTTTTTTGCCATTTTTATGTAGGATTTTTATTAAGGATTGGTCTCCACTGCGCCCAACTAGATACTGCAGGCGTAGTCGCAAAATGCGGCAACTAATACTATGCCCAAGTGGGCGTACTCGAACCAGTCGCGAACGTTGACGTGCCACATGTTTTGTTTAACTTTGATAATAATTGAAACTAAAATGCCGGGTTGGGTAGTAAAACTTTCTAAAAATAATATTGCAAGAAATGAGAAAGACATTGGGATCACATATCATCAGTAAGTATTTTGTATTTTATTAATTTCAATGTAACATAACACGAAGCGTATGTTACAAAATTTGAAAGATGTCATTGAGTGACGAGATGCCACGTACACAAGCATCTAATAGTTGCCGTAATAAAAAAGCTATTGTTCTTAGGTAATGCGGTATCTAGTTGGAGCGCAGCGGAGACTAATCCTTAATCTGAGCTCTTGCCATTAATTATCATAATATAATCAATGTTCTTAACAGAGTATTGTAAAAATATTATATATTTTATTATAAAGAGCGCAAAAAAAGAATGCTGCGAGAGTTTCTTGCGCTGCTTCTTCTCTCTTCGAGCGCCATTTAGTTCCGACGCGTAATGATAATGTACCACACATTCAAGTGACATCAAAAAGAATTCCAAAGGAATCAATTTTGTGAAAATCAATGCATTTATGCCTTTTAATGCTTCCTATCCCGCCACTTATAAGCAGCTATTCTGATTGGTGATTTCGCCTCTTATCAATATTGGTTCCGTGCCTCGTTACTGATGGAAATTGCTCGCCTGACCTCGGAAACTGTTCTCGACTGGATAATTCAGCCATTGCGAGCCATTTATACTAACTTATCTGATGAATCGATTCGAAATAGCGCTGAACTGCCGGCTGCTTATAAGATTTTAAATAATTTAAATATTGAATGGAAAATCTAGATGTAAAGAAAAGCCAGTGGGAGGCTCCTTTGCACAGGATGCCGGCTAGATTATGGGTACCACAACGGCGCATATTTCTGCCGTGAAGCAGTATATTTGTAAGCATTATTGTGTTTCGGTGTGAAGGGCGCCGTAGCTGGTGACATTACTGGGCAAATGAGACTTAACATCTTATGTCTCAAGGTGACGAGGTGCAATGCCGCTCAGAATTTTTATGTTTTAACCGACTTCAAACAATGACAATGAATTATTCCTGGTGGATCTTCTCTCCTGGGAGTGTCTCGCGGAGTCCCCTCGGTGTCTTAGATAACATAGTTATGGTCAAATAATTGTCGTACTCGAATAGAATGATCAATCAATCTCCATATAGTTACGATTATTGTAATTTTTGGAGTCGGTGTCATCCAAGATAGGTTTGTAACTACATACATATTGTTATAGTGAGATGTGCTTGAGTCGTGAGGAGGCGAGAGGCGAGAGCGGGTCGCGGCGGAAGGACACAGACTCCAAAATTTACATTAATCGTAACTAGAATTGGATTAATTAATTAGATTGTATTAATTAATACTCAATTATTTTTATACTTTTTAGTGCATATTATATCTACTGTTTTGGAAGTGTTTTGAAGTCAGTTGTTTTTTTGTTTAATTTTTGCACTGCGTTGTTATGGGCAGGGCGTATCAATGACCACCAAGTGAACGTCCTGCTCGTCTCGTCCCTTATTTTCATAAACCAATTATATCGCGGAGAGAAAAAATATAAAAGAAAAATAAAAAGTACATGGTGTAGCTTTGTACGATGGTTATTTTTTACTACATATTTTTATTGGTTTTTGTTTAACATTAATTAGAAATTAGAACATTCATTGATAAGTTTCATATCTTTAAAAAACACGTGAAATGTTTTTAAGAGACTAGAGTTATACTAACTAAAACATACATAAATATAAATAAACATTCATGACTCGGAAACAAACATTCATATTCATCTTATAAATGTTTGCACCTACCGGGATTCGAACCTGGGACCTCTAGCTCAGTAGGCAGGGTCACTAGCCACTGGGCTATAGGGGTCGTCATCCAGGATCCATTTACTGTTAATGACAATTAATACTTATCTATTATTAGTACTTAAACATTAGTAACAAAATACTTAAGCTACGTGATTAAAAAGAACATTCTAGAATCGCCAAATACCACAACAGTTATCTTTATCAAAAAGGCTTTGACCTTTTTATTTGGAACACACTAATTATCATTTATGATGATATTTTTATATTCTGGGTTTAAGCATGAAATTTCCGTTTTCTACTGAAAAATTCAAGCATTTTTGAAAGGTAATTTTTTATACTCTAGTTATCTAAACATTTTTGGAATCCCACGGGACGGTCATTTATACGTTTTTTCAAAGTCAAAACTCAAAGTTTTTATTTGCCTTAACATGTTAGATTGATGTTACATAAATATTATAAAGTACATGTTTGACACTTTTATGACGTGCTAATTTTTACAAAATACATTTCTAAGTCATTAGTTACAATAAAATTAAATTTAAATGCAAAATTATTTGCGTATGCTGATGACACCGCCATTGTGTTTGCGGAGAAAATATAGGAATCAATTCGTAGAGCCACTCATAAGGGACTTACACTGAACAATATGTTATGTTTTTAAAGTGATAACCCTCTCTTCTAGGATTAATACACAAATAAATTTGGAAAACTAAATTTTATGAACGATGCGGGATTCGAACCCACGACCTCCGGCGTTCCGTGCCGGTGCTCTAACAACTGAGGTAACCGTTCGAGTACCGCCTCGTTATAAAATTCTGTTTGCTTTATGTATAGTAGTTGCTGAAGTATTATTGCATTTTCAATTAATTTTGGTCTTTTTCCGTTTTATTTATTCTTCAGGAATCAACGTAATAAAGTACGCCTTTTTTTGGAAATACATAGTTTTCCCATCGATGTTTGTTTAGTTGAGGTTGTCATTACCAGTTTTAGTGCCACAGACTCTCAGTATATGGCCAACAGCGCCAAAATGGCAAATATCATTAAATTCCTGTATCCCCCAGCTGGGTCAGAGGGTATCCACAGTGCATATCCATCGCGATCGGTCCTGAGGATCTCTCTTAATTTCACTCCAGGTTTTTCCGATGTCCTTCGCTTCGTCAATGACAGTCCGCCGCCAGATTTGCTTTGGACGGCCACGTTTGGGAATATCAAACAGGCACAAAAGCACTTTGATAGCCGCCAGTCCAGTGGTAAATAGTACAGACTAGAGGTCAGTGACACAGCTTGATAGCTGACAATACGTGCGAGAGTACACGGATGTAATGTAAAATACGTAAAATAACAAAAACATATTTTTATTAAAGACTAACTGACCCGACAGACGTTGTTCTGTATATTATAAATAAAATAATGTTTTTATATGAATTAACATCAAAAATTACTTCGTAACATATGCACCCTGCTGTCGTAATATAATTGTTTCACAGCAGAACTGTCAAACCGTGCGTCAATAAATTCTCTCATAGAAATTATGTATGGACACATCAAAGGAAAAACAAATTTGTTGTTTTTATTTAATTTAGCAGCATATTCCTATTTATTCACCTTTTAAACCTGCCCTGGACTTCCACAAATAATTCAAGACCTAAATTGGCCTAATCAGTCCAGCCGTTCTCGAGTTTTAGCGAGACTAACGAACAGCAATTCATTTTTATGTATATAGATAGATAGATGTTCAGATGAAGAAGCGACTGTGATGATGATTCTGGTAGAGATGATGATAGTGAATATAGTGAATATACGATTGATATGGATATACGACGCCCTGACATAGTTCAATCAGAACAAATTACTTATTAAACTACATACTTTTATTTTTACTTAATAGGATTTTAGGGTTGCTATCTTAGATTAAGGAGTGGTCTCCGCTGCGGTCTAACTAGATACCGCTCTACCTAAGAGCAATAGCTTTTTTTATTACGGCGACTATTCGATGCTTGTGCACGTGGCATCTTGACACTCAATGGCATCTTTCAAATATTTGAAACATACGCTTCGCGTTATTTTACATAGACATTAATAAAATACAAAATACTTACTGTGATATTATTACTTGTAGTATTTTTTAACAATGTTTTACTACGCAACCCGGTATTTTAGTTTCAATTATTAGCAAAGTTTAACATAACATGTAGACCAGTGCCTTTGAAAATGCTAAAAATGTGAAAGAAAATAATAGTAGGATGAAATCCATTGGAAACGCAGTTGAATATAACAAAAAAGAAAGGAAAAATAAATTACGGGCGATCTGAGGTCGGAAAGTGAAAAAGGGGGGTGTTTTAAGGTAAAAAACGGTTTATCTCGATTTCCGACAAAACTGGAAGTCCTATGGAAAAAAGTCAAATCGCAATGTTTCAAAGTCAAATAAAAAGATCTACAACTTTTGTATTTACAGTTTTTTTTTACATCCTTACACCTCTAAATTTATGTAAAAAATTCAAAAACCAAGTTTTTGGTTTTTTATTTTTATCTTTTCCAAAATCAATTTTTTTCACGAAATTTGGCGAAAATTTACCTTTTTATGTCCCAAATACACTGTAATTTATTAGAATTGAAATGTTTATTTTTTCATCTTATTTTGACTCAAATATTGAAAAAGAAACCTTATTTCTAAACGAAATTTCACCCGTCAAAATATCAGTTTTTTTCAAAAATTTATTTGTTTTCTGTTCGTCAAAGTCTCTACTTTCCGAGCCCAAATCTTTTTATTACCTTCAATTTTGCTATTTGACTTATTTCCATAGGACTTGCAGTTTTGCCGGAAATCGAGACAAACCGCTTTTTACCCTTAATTCCCCCCTTTTCGAGTTCCCGACCTCAGATCGCCCGTAATTTATTTTTTCGTGAATTTTTTTATATTCTCTTCCATTTCCAATGGGTTTCATTCTATTAATCTTTTTTGTTTCAAAAAATATCGATGCTGGTCTAATGTGGCGCGTCTACGTCACACATTATTCGAACTGGCTCGAGTACGCCCACTTGGGCGTAGTATTAGTTGCCGCACTTTGCGCTACGCCTGCGATATTTAGTTGGAGCGCAGACCAATTTCTAATCTAAGAGTCGTTTATCTATTTACTTATATGGTTATACTTGCAGTGTCATTTTACTATTTTCACTATGAGAAGTCTTTGAAAACCGTAGTCAGAAAAATCGTTTAGAAGTGCATAGGGGACAAACACGACGACAAATCGTTTTTATTAATCATATTCATTACTATCACAAGAAGAAATGAAATACGTAGCAGTTATCTGTTGCCACAAAGTTCACGCGATGCAATGCGCGATGCGATTAGTACTGTATTTAACGACGTGCCTGAGACCTGCTTTGTAATAATTGATCACGTCATTCCTTGGATTAGAATCAAGTTGCGCTAGCGACGGTGTTTTCCACGGGATTGGTGTTATGAACAAGGTTAGTATGAAGAAGATAAAAGTATTTTTATAACACCTTCAGTGAGCATTGTTATATCGTTATTGTATTTTGGTATTAGATGTTAATCTTAATTGGAGGTAGTTCCTGAAAAACGAAAACATTTTAAGGAATTCGTGTTTAAAGTTTAACCCGCTTATTCCTAATGGTCCGCTAACTTTAAACAGCCGCTAAGGAGTGTGTTTTCTCATTCTGAGTTAGGTCAATAGAAGAAGACAGAGTGAGAATTAGCAATTCTTTAAGTTAGCAGACTATTATGAATAAGGGGGTAATACACTGCTCTACAAAAGAGAGCTGTTCGTGCTATATAGCAGCATGGTTATACACAGTCTCTCAAAGAAAAATTAAAAGAAATAAATAATAAGACTGTTCATTGTCAGTACATTTATGAACATAATAATTAATAGTATAGATACGTTCACAAAAATCGTCACCTTTTTGCTCTTAATAGTGATTTTCATTATTATAACACTAGAAATAAGGGATTGCTGGTAACTAATTCTAGTAGGCTTCATAAGATACATAATAGCTTTAAGGGTAAATGTATACACTTTTATAATAAAGTCCCAGCCACTGTTCAGGCATTATCTATAAATAAATTTAATTGTTTTATTAAAAAATGGATCTGTCATAAATCCTACTACTCCACAGCTGAATATCTAACAGCTCGGATCGGGTCATCGGATCGGACAGCCTGGGACTAAATTATAATTGTTTTATAGCGATATGTATATTTTTATTGAAAAGAGCGCAAAAAAAAGAATACTGGGAGTGTTTCTTGCGCCGCTTCTTGTCTCTCAGAGCGCCATTTGTTTCCGAAGCGGTAGTAGTATCTAGTATATTAGAAATGACATCAAAAAGAATTCTAAACGAATAAATTTTGAGAAAATAACTGCCTTTAATGCCTTTTAATAAATATTAGTGTATTCCATACATGTGGGTTGCGCTACTAAGTCATGATGACAAAGAGTGACAGTAGGACTGCTATTTTTTGTCAGTCTATTAATATGAATCATGTGACCAGTTTTGTGTTTTTAACAAAATTTCGACATTATTGTAGTTTAGAACATTTTTCTGGAATTACGTCCAATTATCAATCATACCTCAGGGAGACCTCAGGGATGTAATTGAGTCTGGGTTGGAATAAAACTTTATACTCGAGTTGTAATTAGCTGATTTGATGATAGAAGTGGCGAGAGAAGAGATTTTGTGTTAATACTTAATTATATGAATGGTTGCCAAATTGAAGTGGCAGTGGGTAGGACACATAGTTCGACGGACAGATGGCTGTTGGGGCAGAAAAGTCCTCGAATGGCGACCACGTACCGGAAGACGTAGTGTTGGTAGGCCCCCACAAGATTGACCGACGATCTGGTCAAGATCGCTGGAGTAGGTTGGATGAGGGCAGCGCAGGACCGATCGTCATGGCGATCTTTGGGGGAGGCCTTTGTCCAGCAGTGGACGTCTTCCGGCTGAAATGATGATGACGATGACTTCATTATAAAATAATATAATTATTATATAATCCAGTATATAAAAAAATTAACGCTTTTAATGCTTTTTTCACCAATTGATAGTGTGGTTCTCGAGGAAGGTATCGGTAGTTAAGTTTTTGTATTAATTTCTGTATACATTAACTATATTTGTTGGTCGTTTTGGAAACATGAAAGCCTTCTGGGAACTTTCAACGAATCCGCTGTCGGCAGAACAGCGTCTGTCGGGTAAGCTAGTTTATGTATAAAAAAACTTTGCTGAAGTTCAAGCTATAATTGTGCGTTTCTGCTTAAGGTCTCTTTAATGGTTTATTTCCTTTGGGAAAACGATACTTGGCGTCAGATACACCGAGCGACCTTCAGCGGCAGCAGTCTCAGATATTTTCTGAAAGAAGTCTACCCGCACCATGTTGACGCATGTTTCACAAAAAAGCTTTTAACTTCGAACAGCTATGTTGTGGACATCTACTGGCTTCAGTATTTCTAAACAGATAATGAGCTGCTACAGATTCAGATGTGCCCCTAGCCCTTTTGTCCCCTCCAATAAAAATATGCATAGGTAGAACTTCTAACTTCCTTTCATCCACCTTCGCGTTGAAATCCTCAAGGATGACTAGTTCATCATTTGTTATGTAGGTACGTTAGTCACAAGCATTTTTACATTTTCCTCAAACTGAGCATCTTTTTTTTATGCCAATAAGGGGCGAGACGAGCAGCGGCTCGATTCACGTAATTTTACATGAGCGATATCGCAGCGACATCTGTCGTTCACCTACGATTCTTATTCACGTGATTTAAATCGCACGTTCGAGAAACGATCCTATCCAAAAATCGCTAAAGCGTATTCACGTCATCTAGACGGACTTCAATCGTTGTGTCAGTGGTATTGTGCTATCTTTTTACAATCGGTTACCAACGACTTTATGTCAAATCGAACGTCTGAGAAGTCGCTGAACTGAAGTTAGTAATTTGCAGTTGTTGGCTGTTAAAGTTTTTTCATAAACATGAATATCAGCTTGTCTTGGCTACTTTTGGATCTTTCTGAAAGGGAAGACCGGCGAAGAGATCGTCTTCGCCGAAATAATCTCAAATATTTTGCTTTCGAAATGACAGATACGGAGTTCGTGAAAAAATTTCGCTTTACCAAGGATTATTGAAGACCTCGTTCCTCTAATTCCATGAGAGCGTAATATTATACTTAGTTTCCTATTTAGGTTGGTAGGTACCAAGAAAGATCTAAGTAGGTACCTACCTACTTATCTGACTAGATGTTTACTATATTTAAGACTTTAATTGAATAAATTATAAAATCATGTGCTTTTTTACATTATAGGTATTAATAACACTAGCATTTTATGCTACAGGATCTTACCAAACCATTGTTGGTCAGAGTAATTTCAACTCAGTAGGTATCTCAACCTACAGTGTCTAGAGCAGTGCGACAGATGACTAAAACACTCAATGAAGTTCATTTTGATCATCATTCAAAAAACATATTTATTTTCCTCTTACTCAGGATGGAAGAGATATTATAAAGAGAAGGTATTTATTTACCTTTACCTACGTTATTGGACTAATTAAATACCTTCTTAATTATTTATTAAATATTGTAGGTACTTATTACAGCTTTTATGAAAAAACTAAAATAGCTAAGTAAGTAATTCAAGCTGACGCACGGTTACAATCTTCTTCGAGCTCATTTTGTTAAATTGAACAAAACGAGACGAGAAAGAGCTACGTACACTTGGGCGAAAATCCAGATTGACTTTGATGTACGGCGGTTTTTTTTATTACAGCCATTTGGGTACGACATTTCATTTTCAGCCTATTAATTTCTGTATAAAAATAATTATACCTTACTTTTTTACTACTCTACGGCTTCAAATATTGTTAGGTTGGGTACTAGTAACTGAGCAAAAGACTCTGATATCATAATAAACATATCATATTAAAAGAATAAGGTAGAAAATAAAGGAATAGTAGAATTAGACTGGCAATGTCCTATCGCAAGTCGTCGATAAGTCGCTGTGTTTCAGTCCTATTGAGTTGTCGTCCTATCGAATCAGTACGTGAATACCAATTTTGGACCAAGTTTCAATAGGACGACTTCTGAACTACAACGATTTATGGATCGTTAGAATATACGTGAATCGGCCTACAGGACGTTCAACAGATGGTAATTGATACGTCCTGCCCATTACAATGCAGTGCCACTCAGGATTCTTGAACAGCCAAATAACTCTGAGTGGCACTACAATTGCGCTCGTCACCATGAAACATAAGATGTTAAAGTCTCATTTGCCCAGTAGTTTCACAAGATACGGCACCCTTCAGACCGAACCGCAGTAATGCTTATACATTACTACTTCACGGCAGATATAGGTGCAGTTGTTGTACCTGTAATCTAGCCGGCATCCTGTGCAAAGGAGCATCCCCCTCCATCTTCTTTTAAGAAGTATGACACGAGGTACGTGTATCTGACACGAGATGTTGTATAAAAGGCAGTTGAGTTTTATTTTACATAACCCTCGCTTATTTCTGCAAAGGTTAACCACAAATTGTCATGTTTGCTGCTGATGAAATAAGTCTCTTAAGGTTTTTTGAAGGTCTACTGCCGTAAACTCGAATTTTTGAATCCCGAGGTCACCCATTGTGAAGTTGTACAAGGTCCAATTTGTAGATTTTTAGTGCGTAGGCAATTTGCATTTCTGCATATTCCAAATTGAAATTCGTATGCGAAATCGTTTATACCTTAACTTACAATGATGATGCCGAGTAGTTGGCAAATCAATGTTCCCTTCCCTTTTATTTGGACTTAAAACTAGCACCATCTACTACAACATTAGCTAAGTTTGTATATCAAATATATGAATAGCATATTTTCTTAACTACAAAGTAAAATTCGTGGATTCTATTGTAGGTACATGTTTCTTATTTTTTTTTTCACTTCCCACAACAGAGTAAGTGAACACTAACCCCCTTATTCATAATAGTCTGCTAACTTAAAGCATTGCTAATTCTCGTTCTGTCTTCTACTATTGACCTAAGTCAGAATGAGAAAAAACACTCCTTAGCGGCTGTTTTAAGTAGCGGACCATTATGAATAAGGGAGTTATTTCCCAAATATTCTCAAACAGTTAAACGTTGTTGAAGATCTTATAGTCTGCGCTGTTATTCAAATGTGGTTCGCAAGTTAATAAGATTAACCTGTACAAGTGACAATCAGAGTGTCGTCAGAATAAATGAAACATATCCTGGAGGTAATTGAGTGATTGTGCTGGAGCCGAGTTCATACCGATGAGACCCGTTGACGAACTGTGAGTGACAATTGGTAAGTATGTTTATTTAGTGGAGTTGAATATTCAAATTTTTTACTGACTAAATAGATATATATCTTAGATAGCCATATAATACATAATATAAGAGTAATTTAGGATTTAAAAATTATATTTAGATATACATATTTGCTCTCGATTAGCCTGTGAATATAAGCTTTTAATGTTATTATTTGTGATATATATTTTTCTTTATTTTTCCTGCATTAAATCGCATTTACGAACTCGTGTGCTATTAATTCCTTTGTCTTTTCTTTTTTAATATCAAAATATTAGACAGCACCGTATCTCTTATATTATAAAAAAAATCATCCGCTGCGTCTGCACCTTCCGTCATGGTGTTTTCACCATTGGATAGCGTGATTCTCGAGGAAGGTTTAAGTATATCATTTATTAAGTTTTTATATACAGTTTTGTATGTATTAACCATATTTGTTAGAGATGTCAGAAAACATAAGCCGTCTGAGAGCTTTCAACGAAAACGCTGTTATATTTTTTTTAAGATATAATAAAATAATTTATGGTGGAATTGTGTATCTTATATAGGTCTACAGATACGTGCACGTTGGCAAACTTTAAAAAAAATTCAATTTAAGCGGTAATGTAAATGCTGTTTACACAATTACGATATGAATTCTTATCATTTTATTACTACATATTATAAAATCATTCAGAAATGCGTTATTACACATTTCCAATGGCTTTGGACTATATTATTCCCGAATACTTACATCATTTTTTTTTCTAATGACAGAACAGCGTCTGTCGGGTCAGATATTTTAAGTTAATTCCAACTATGAATATTCCTTAATTAAATCCAGTTAGAAATGTGAACCTCTTTACTCTTTCTAGCCTACTCTTTCTCAACAACTCTGCGTTAACGATTTTGCTTAACTTTTGGTAGCGGTTGGCATAGATTATATTTGATTTTGACCCCGTAGTTTTGCATAGTTTCCTAAAGATGAAATTGAACTGCATTGGACATGGAAGACGTTTATAATGCGTAAATAAATAAGTAAATACATGTACGTTCAAAAAAAGCGCGTACACCTTCCTTAAAGGCCGGCAACGCTCTTGTGATTCCTCTGATGTTGCAAGAGAATGTGGACGGCGGTGATCACTTAACACTAGGTGAGCCGTACGCTCGCTTGTCCTCCTTTTTCCATAAAAAAGAAGTTTTGTTTTAAATATTATACTTTAGTATTTTAAAATACATGAAGCAAGCCACGTTTACAGTGGGCATTATAGCAGGACAAAAAAGAGTTAGATTTATATAAGGAATATTAAAGACGATGTAGTTATTTAAGTTAGTTTGAAAGAAAAAAAGAATATGTCCTAGACAGTTGGTATTTAGTTTCTCTTAATATCAATTATAAACAAATGGGTTTCTTATTACCTGCGTTTTAAGGATTTGAATAATGTCTTTTCTGTATACATGGAATTATTTTAATGATTGTTAGCTATTATTGGATCCTATTGGTATTGTCGCATCTGGTGAAACTATTTTCTGTACATGTTGTAGATTTGAGGCCAGTACATCCTCTATAAATGCAATTTCAGAACTACATTGAATTTTATTTGTATTATTTTTTACACCTTTAATCTAATCCATCAATGTAAGTATCTTACCTAGTGCATGGGCTGTCCATTTTTTTTTTTGTAGCACAAAGGAGAGCCAGATTTTCTAATTATGTCACGGGTTTCAGGTAGTTTTCTTATTGCCTTGTTCGAATTTATTTTTAAGGGCCGTGTAAGTTCAAGCCTGTGGGTTTTGTAGGCGCATTCATTCGGTAAGACATCAATCGATCTTCGAACATCCCCAAGGAAACATAAGCATCTGTAAAGTAAATCTTTCGCGTCTATATTTGAAATGAAATGAAAATGAATTTATTTTAGAAGAAAAACAGACACATTCACACAATAAAAGTTAGTGAAAACAAAATATATGCTTTATCCTAATACTTAACTTACTTAATACAAAAGAAATAAAGCAATACTAAATGTGGCACTGGTCTTTCAAAACTGGAGTCCACTCAGCTACAATTGTGACCATACATAATAATAAGCACATACAGTTTCACATTTTCTAGGCAAATGTTTCATTGTTTGATCACAGTAAGTAGTTCTTATCATTTCCACAGCAGAAAATGCCATTAGTATAGTCGACATTAGAGAATACGAGTTTGGTAATGTCAGCGCTGAGGTATCTCTGAATGCGCCCACTATTTAGTGTGTGGGTGAGATGTTGTTGAGGCGACCAGCTACTACGCACAATTTTAAATAATTGAACATGTTTTTGGGCCTGTTTTTGGGACTTATTGATTTTCTTTGACAAGGCCAGTAATAGTGACTCCTAGTGCTACTATTTCAGTCGTGAAGCATTACTGTGTTTCGGTCTGAAGGGCGCCATAGTTAGTGAAATTACTGGGCAACTGAGACTTAACAGCTTATGTCGCAAGGAGACGAGCGCAATTGTAGAGGTTTTGAGTTTTTCAAGAATCCTGAGCGGCACTGCATTGTAATAGGCAGGGCGTATCAACTAAAATCAGTTGAACGTCCTGCTCGTCTCGTCCCTTATTGGAATAAAAAAAAACTAGGATCCCTACACTCATACAAGCAGTTAGCGCGGACATTATACTCCACCTTTTATAAGTAGGTCATAATAATCAAGTTACGTTCACCAACTTCATTAAACGTTCCAAACACTCGGTAAGCAAACATACTATAGAGCTTTGTGAACTGACTCCTGTTTCCGGTTTCACCATCTCATCACCACATGCTATAAACTTGAATATCCTCCTCCATTGGAAGTTTGGAGTTCCCCCACAAAACGATTTTTAACAAACATTTGTCCACGTGCAGATAAACTGGTGGCATAATGCTCCAAAAACACGTAGATTCACCTTCATCATCATCATCAGCCAGAAGACGTCCACTGCTGGACAAAGGCCTCCCCCAAAGATTTCCACGAACGATCGGTCTTGCGCTGCCCTCATCCAACGTATTCCGGCGATCTTGACCAGATCGTCGGTCCATCTTGTGCCCCGCCTACCAAAATCTTCCGGTACGTGGTCGCCATTCGAGGACTTTACTGCCCCAACGGCCATCTGTCCGTCGAACTATGTGCCCTGCCCTGTGAACTTAGATCTACCTTAAAGGCTAGAAACTCTCCTATGATTATGGTATACAATATCATTTACTATTTAGGTAATCCGTATGCCCATCCTCCTATCCCATAGAAAATACAAGCACCGAGACTGCTCATTTTACTTCTAGTCCATATTCATTTATATATATTATATTAATATTCTACAGGTGCAATGAAGGCTATATCCTTCTTATTCGTAATATCTGCATTTGACTGCTGCGTTCATTCTCTTCCACCGGATAAGGTAGGTAAATTATTACAATATCACCCTATTATTCTTAATTTGCCTCGAGCATCTAATCACTTAAGATCTTTACCATAAAAGTAAACTTGTAGAATTAAGAGATCAGCTCAATCTGATCTAGTTCCAAATGCGACAATTACTTTTTAATCCTTTGACATATTTAGTTTGAAATAAAATATTTTATAATATTATATTATAATATTAACAACATATAAAACTGAACAAGAGGAGGAAAGGTATTTTAGCATAATATAAGTATTTAGGTATAAAATTTATTCTACTAGTTACAAATACATTTTTGCAGCTTAGTGAGATTTCTCTTGACATTGTCATAAGTGATATTTCAAATAAAACTAAGCCTGTGATATTATTTTTCTTTCTTTAGAATCAGCACCAACAAAGTCTTCACATAATCAAAACTCGGAGTATTGACGTGAACAATGCATACAGTCTATCATTAGAAACAAGATTGGTACAGATCGTAGAACCAACAGGATACAAGCTAGACATCGAGCCATACTTGGAGGATGGTCTCTTCAAGGGTCACGTTAAAATTAACATAACATGGGTTAAGGAATCTGATGAAGTTAGTTTGCATTGCGCTCATGAGCTTGAAATTATTGAATATCAAGTACAGGCTAAAACACCTAATGCGTAAGTAATTAATTGAATGATTGAAACTTTTGCATCGTATGAATTATTTCGAGCAGTTAGGTGCCAACATGTAATTGTTTAAAGACTTACATTTGAGCGGGGACAAAGTTTCTAGACCGAAGAGTATAACCTAATCTACATAAACATTAACATGTCCTATTACATACACTTTATCGCGATCCTCTACTATTTGCCACATGTTTTAATTTGTCATCAGACAATTTATAGTTGGTAAATATTTTCATCTCAAGATTTTCTCCTCTTGCATTTCGGTCTCTCTTCTTGCACAGCATATCTTATGTACATTTTATATTGTTTACAATTTCCTTTACGTGTATGTTTTAAAGGCCTACAATTGTTTTAAAAGAATCGTAAATAAATTATCTTTTAATATTTGTTAAAACTACTCTGATGACAAAATTTTTATTTATACAGAAAAGATTTGCAAAATATTACTGTAACCAGACTGAGCATTGATTCCAAAAAACCAATAATGACAATACATCTCGACCAAGTCATACCAAAAACAAGTGAAGGCTATTTAGAATTCAGATTCAAAGGGCAAATGGAAATGGCCAGTTCCGAAGCTTTCTTTAGGACTACATATAAAACTGAACAAGAGGAGGAAAGGTAAAATTAATTAATGATCTATTGTATTTGATTCTTAAAATTAAAGTTAAAAATCTGCCGAGGGTCTTTTTTGGCATGACCAAGAAATTATTTAAATTTAAGAAGACCCAAAAAGAAACCTTTCAACTGGGGAGAAATATCCAAAGAAAAATCATCAGCATAGCCTGGACGTTCTTTGTAATCTACTACATGCGCAATAATCATACGATTATTAAAAAATATTTACATCAGTAGATCAAAGCAGCTTCGAGAAAAATGGAGTTGTAACTCCCATGAACTTACCCTTATGTGAAGAGAGATATTTTAAATTAAGTTGTATGGTTATTATTAGTATGGACATATATAATCTCTTGAAAGAGTTTGAATTAATTTGTCTTTTAATCAAGAAATAAAATTCATTATAATACGTCGTAGAGCTAGTTTAAAATATTATTTAATTTATTTAATGCTTATTCTCTTATCTTCCTAAATTTATTAAATTTTTTATCAGAATCGTAGCTGCAACACAATTTCGTCCCAACAACGCTCGGAGAATGTTCCCCTGTTTTGATGAGCCAGGATTTAAGGCTCCGTTTGAGCTAAGTGTTGTAAGACCAAAGAATATGGTTGCTTTGAGTAACACTCCCATACTCAAGACTGAGGAAATGTAAGTACTTATAAGTATGCCCTTAATTCCAATTGAACCAGTTATTATAAAATTAGAAGTAAGTTTTAAATTATGAGTTAAAAAACAGGTTCTGTTACATGTTTGTGTGTGTGGAACTTATATCAGGTCGTAAAGATTAATATTGTAAGTAAGTAAAAATTAAACCTTCCTGTCCCATCGCTCTCCAATCCGAATGTCGCTGTCTTGAGCATCTCTCTTAATTTCACTCCAGGTCTTTGGAGGTCCACCGCCAGGTTTGCTTTGGACGGCCACGTTTGCGTTTTCCTTGAGGGTTCCAGTCTAGGGCTTGCCTGGGTGTATGGTTCGGATCCCTCCGGAGTGTGTGGCCTATCCAGCTCCATTTGCGGCGTTTTTTCTGTTTGTCGATTGGGACTTCATGACAACGTTGCCAAACATGATCTTTGGAAATTTTCGGGCCAGTGAATACCGAGGATATTTCGAAGGCATCGGTTAACCTGGTTCGAAAACCTAAAGTTGATGAGAGATGGGCTTGGTGGCCTTCCACGTCTTCCACCCATACATCAATACGGTCTTCAAGTTGGACCTGATTATTTTGAGCTTAACTCTCCGTGTCAGTTTGCGTGTCATACGGATCGGAGCCGTGCAATGGTTGCTCGTTCTTTGGCGAACCGTGTAGTGATATTCTCTTCAGTCCCTCCAGTCTCTGACACGCAGCTCCCGAGATAAGAAGATTTGTGGAAGCGTTCTACTACCTCTGTGCCAATGAGCAACGGACCTGAGCTCATTACCCCACACCTCATTTCTTGAGTCTTCCTTATATTCATCTTAAGTCCCTCCTTCGCTGCTTCCTCGCACAGGTTGCTCAATTTGGACTGCATATCTGCGCCTGTGTGGCTTAAGGTATAATAATTACATCATTGGCTTAATCTAAAACCTCTGGATTATTTGATATGCCCCATTATATATTGTGAATTGGTATTAATTAATAATTATATTTCAAAATTATAATCAATCAAATATTAATAAACAATATTTAATTTCTCGATCACATTCTTATAAATATAACGCAAACAAATAAAGTTTGGACGGACAATCATATACTTGGCCTAGTTAAGTTGTTTCAATAAATGCAATGTGTAAATCTAAATTTATTTTGTAGAGCTGGTGAGCCAGATGCTGTGAGGGTTTACTTCGAGAGAACTCCTCCCATGTCCACCTTTACTTTAGGCTTGGTGATCGCTGAGCTACAACAACTGGGAACTTCCACACATTATAAGGACGCCAATGGAAACGATATTGGTAAGAGTTTTTCTGGCTAGTTGAAAATTCGGTTTATAAACAGTTTCGTTTAGCAATACTCTGCATGTCTATAAATTTCTTCACAAAAACCAATTAGCCGCTAGAAGTAATGATGCAAACAATTCCAAGGAATTTTAATTGCTAGATCTTTATTTATTACGAACGCGATACGGTATACAGGGTGTCCCAAAGTTATGGGACATGAAGGGAAACTTTACCTTAAATATCGAAGATAGGCTATTTTACTGAAAGAAGACTTTATGTTTTATTTAAAAAGTTAGTACTTCTGCATTCAAAGATTTTCAAAAAATAGCTTGCCTCGTCTGGGAATCGAACCGACTTAAATGTAAAAAAAAACAACCCTACTTTTATGATGCCAATCGAAAGAATGGCCAAAAACTAATAACTCTTCTTAAGTAACATAGTATTTTAAAAGAAAGGAACAACGTAAAATTAATGTTTTTACTTGGATTGGTACGAATGGACCGATTACATGGCCGACCAGATCCCCGGACGTTACACCATTAGATTTCTTCTTTTGGGGATACGTGAAAGATAGGCTATAAAAAAAGCGAAACGAGAACGTGGGCGAGTTACAAACAGAATTGTGTCATATCATATCGAGTATTCACCATAAAATGATAAGAAAATCAACAGGCAGCGGACTCATTAAAAGATTGGCGATTTGCGTAAGACAATTTTCAGCACTCACTTTTTGAGCATTTAATTAATTAATTTACAAAAAAATACCCACTTAATTGACTACGTTCTTTTAAAATACTATGTTACTTAAGAAGAGTTATTAGTTTTTGGCCATTCTTTCGATTGGCATCATAAGAGTAGGGGTGTTTTTTTTTACATTTAAGTCGGTTCGATTCCCAGACGAGGCAAGTAATTTTTAAAAAATCTTTGAATGCAGAATTACTAACTTTTAAAAATAACATAAATTTTTCTTTCAGTAAAATAGCCTATCTTCGATATTAAAGGTACTTTCCCTTCATGTCCCATAACTTTGGGACACCTGTATATCTCTGGCATAGTAGAAAACAAGAATAACTTATGTCTCGACAACCAAAACTTCGCCATTTCTACAAGAATTATGTTAATTCAGAGAAGTAGGTAACTTATTTTTTAAGGCTGGGGAGCAAGCCAACGGCCTTGAGGAATCGAGCGGAGCTAGGTTACCTCTCTCGCACAAGATCGCCATAGTTTTAATTCAGAAATAGAAGCATTTTTAATTTATTACAAACATAATACAATTTTCTTTCCGAAAATAACAAAACAATATTTAAATTGTTGATTAAATAGTAGACAGCTAATAATTTTTCATACAATTTTTATCTAGATTGAATAATTAAGATGGCTTCAATTATAAAAGTAAGGGGTACTTTGGTTATTTTTTTTCGCGATGTCTATAAAAGATACAAATGTAAAGAAAAAATTAATTTTCTTCTCATATTCTGTGGATATATAACTATTTTTTTTGTAAAAAATAAAAGCTTTATGTAAACCGTTAATAAATGGTTTTAATTATGCGCTTTTTCGGCGATTTCTTGGGATCAAGCAGCCTTAAGGTGCAATGTGAAATAATAGGTACCAACACGAACGTTGAGGCAGGCATAGTGTTTTGCTGCTTTATAGCAATGTTGTAACTTTGTTTAGTTATGAATAAGTTTAGTAGGACGTGTGTTCTTTTTGCATCGCGGTATATACATTTATTAACAATTTGTTGGCTTTCTGGTTTTGCATTGTACTATTGAGTTTTTTGGTTGGTAGAAAAAATATACATTAAGTTCTCGGAATATATAGTTTAATTTATTCGGGTTCCTTTTTCGGGACCTTCCGCCGCGCTGAAAAATAAGATAATACGGTATTAGCATGTCAACTAACGTAAACATGAAAAAAAATACTGTCTTTTTTGCAGAACTTCGAGCCTGGGGCCGAGCCGAGTATTTGACAGCTTTAGAAGGACTGAACGAGAGAATAAAATTAGTTTTCACCGAACTGGCCAATTACTGGCAGGTGCCATTGCCTCTTAAACAATTGGACATTGTGGCTCTCCCTAATTACAGAGGATTCAAGCCAGCTGATAACTGGGGACTTATTGTATTTAGGTAGATACAAAATATACTCTTTCATTATTTAAACGACATATAACATAATTGACATATTTGGGAATTATTCGGGAACAGAGTATGTTTTTGAAACAGTATAGTTAAAAAGAAGCCATGATACAAAATTGATAATTTCTACAAGACACTAAAAAAAAAGAAAAAGAAACTTAAAAAATAAAAAGTGATGATATTTCGTCACTTTTAGAACATAGAATATCAAAAACTTAAAAAGTTTATTGAAGATACAATTTGTTGGTTGATATGTTATTATAAAAAACACACTTTACATCTAACTAGTCGTAGTTGAGCTTTGGAATATGCAATCGTTGCGTGCCGTAGGTATTTAGCATTTAGCGTATGGAAAACATTTATGAGGGAGTGTTTAATAGATGTTTCGGTCCAGCCGTTTTCCTAAACGTACAGTTACAACAGACGCACAAAAGAAAAATATATATATTAAGATTTGAATTATGGTAGAATTTCACAATTTTTGATCCATCGTTATCTGATGATAAACGCATTGGTAAGCTTTTATTTATCACGTGAATATATAAATTATATTCAGCTTCATTATTTTCTTCAAAGGGAAAGCGATATACCTAAACGTGGATACCAACTCGAGCTGGAGATTACTTACCATTGGTTGGGAGCATTGACCACTCCAGCATGGTGGAACGACTCCTACGTCAATAAAGGTCTTACTGGATTCTTGGCCACTGAAATCTCTTTCAAAGTAAGTAATACTTAATCAGTTAGATTGATCCAATAATATTTATGAATCTAACGAGTATAATTACCCATTCTATTACAGTACATTTACGGCCGTTTTCAATAACGTATCTCTAGTTACGGATACATTGCTATCACCGTTTAATAACAAGATCTTATCTATCCATAGTTATGGCCAATAAAGTTATATTATTAGTTATAGTCCAATGCTATCTGTCGATAGGTTATTGAAATGTAAGTAAGCGTAAAATGATAGATTTGTCTACCTCTAGTAAGTTAAATTAAGGATCGATAGGTTATTGTAAACAGCCGTTAGCTATTATTTCATCAATCTATCTCTTATAAGTCCAGTACGTATCACTTAGAAGATTAGCTTCGTTCGCACTCGCGGACCACACTCCGACACTGAATATTTCCAATTTAGACATATAAATCATCCCATATTTAAGTCTCGGATGAGATCAGAGTCACTTCATGGAACCGCAGGCAGTTCTATGATCTTCTATAAAAAAGAGCATAATATTATTGTAATTTCTCTGGAAGTTTATGCTTCATCGACACCACTTGATGCATCGCTGACGGCCATTAAAATAATCTTTGCTGTGAATGGCAATTCCTATAGAGATACATGAATTTATCAAATTATTTCATCACTTTCCAGCTCGATTCCGCAGATTCTGAAAATCTATGGCCCATTAGAATGCTTTACTCAATTTACTACGAGTTGAGTAAACGGTATCCCAATTCTAGAATAACTGGCCTTAAACAAGAGATTGCGTGCAATAAGATTGAGCTGCTCTTCAGATTGTTGAATTATACGATTGGAGCTGATACATTCAAAAAAGGACTGACCGCATTTATTGAGACAAAGTAAGTTTTAGAAACATAAGTAAATATTTTTCTTTTATGATAGCTTCAGTCGAACAATCATTACTTATTTGATGATAGTTTTAATTGAACAAAAGCATTAGAGGAACCTACGGACGAGTAAAATAAAAAAGGACTCCGGGCCGTGATATTAGCAAGTGAAGCACCGTTATGCTAGTGTGTGTGCGGTTACGGGGGATACTAGTTACACAATTTTTACTCCCTTAAATAATCATATATGGCCACAAATACTTATATAGTATTGCTTTTACACTTTTTCACTACGCACGACGGCATTTTTAAAATATTTTATTGAGACGCAAACAGACGGTGACAATTCCCATAATGGCCGCCTATCGGCCTGTAGTAGTGTAAGTGTGTGCGTGGATCTATGTATTTACACGTTTATCGGCTTGTTTTGGTGCTACACTGTTATGTAACGTGGCACGGAGTCCTTATTTTTTTACTAGTCCGTGAGAAGAACTATGCTATTAGCTGATGCCCGCTACTTCGTCCGCGTAGTAAAGGGTTATTCAAAATAATAACCAAGTGTGGCATTGAAGATTATCTCATTTCCTATGCCGTTCTTAAGAACCGAGCAAAAACGGGAACCGGACGGAACGGGAAACAAACTTACATTCATATTTATAATATTGGTAGGGATTAAAAATAGACGTTACAGTTGTGAAAATAACTGATGACGCTGATACAAATATTCATAATGATTATTTTCGTGACAGAAAATTTAAAACATTCGTGGGAGATGATATTTGGAATGCACTTAATGATGTAGCCGTTGCTGATGGTAAAATACCCAAGGATATTAATCTAAGGAAAGTAGCAGAGTCTTGGACCGCCAATGATAGACTTCCTGCTGTTACTGTCACTAGAAATTATGATAAAAATACTGCACGTATTACACAGGTAAATAAAACTTTTAATCAAAGTAGTAAAGTAGTAAAAAATGACCTTCAATATTAGAACCACCAAAAGTCGTTCGCTACATCATTGAAATATAAAATGAATAAAAAGAATAATCTTTTACTAAGGGTTTTTGATAAATTTTAAATGATAATGTATATGTAATGATTATAATAAAAGTGTTCAACAAAATTTATTTAAACTATCGAAATAGTGCGTTTTTTCATTTTTGTATTTCTTGGGTAGAGATTTCTTGAAAAACGCGAGAATTACCTTCAATAAAATTGAGTATCGTGATTGGAAGTTAAATGCAAACCACTGACCTCTACTTTAAACCACTGAACTGACTGTTGTCATAGTGCTTTTGTGGCTGTTTGATATTCGCCATTTCGGCGCTGTTGGCCATAGCGAGAGTCTGTGGCACTAAAACTAGTGATGACAACCTCAGCAAACATCGATAGATGGTGGAAAACAATATACAAAAAAATGTGTACTTTTTTACGTTGATTCTTGAAGTTTGTTGTTTGTTGAAGGAATTAATTCAAAATGAAAAAAAAAAAAACTTCAGAGTATCGTACGTTCTTTCGCAGCAATTGTATTAAACGTCAAAATTAGTTCTCTGGACACTCGCGAGTGGCGCTTCAAATAGGCACATAAACTTGATAACATTTCGGTAAACGTATTCTTAAATTTCAATTTATTTCTACAGAAAGTCTACCTGCGTGAACGACCTCATGATGTGCCTAATGCAGATAAGTTACTATGGTGGATACCATTAGTCTTAATACGTGGTGATAATTTGGACTTCAAAAATACGACGCCTATCGCTTGGACCAAACATAAAGAGTTGACCCTGGAAAATATGCCCGGCAAGGATCACTTCGTTATTGTTAATCCAGATGAGATCGGTGGGTGGGATTAATATTATTATTATGGATTATGTATACTAATATTATAAATGTCAAAGTTTTTATCTTGGTTCCTCAATCACGCCTAGATGGGTTTGAATAAAATTTGACATACAGATATATTGTAGTCTAGAATAGCACATAAACTTTACCAGTGGGACGCTCCTTTGCACAGGATGCCGGCTAGATTATGGGTACCACAACGGCGCCTATTTCTGCCGTGAAGCAGTAATGTGTAAGCATTACTGTGTTTCGGTCTGAAGGGCGCCGTAGCTAGTGAAATTACTGGGCAAATGAGACTTAATATCTTGTCTCAAGGTGACAGGCGCAGTTGTAGTGCCGCTCAGAATTTTTGGGGGTTTCAAGAATCCTAAGCGGCACTGCATTGTAATGGGTAGGGCGTATCAATTACCATCAGCTGAATGTCCTGCTCGTCTTGTCCCTTATTTTCATAAAAAAAAAACTACTTTTAATCCCAGAAAGATGTACGGTACCCAAAGGAAAGATTTGTTTTTCACAAAGGCTTTCAAAATAATTTACTGCATAGATATATTTTTGGGGTATATAACGACGTAGGCTACTTTTGGCACCGGAAAATATACGGTTACTTTTGATATATTTTCGTTTAAGTTTTTCGCAAGTGATTTTGGATCTACACATGCAACTTTCCACGCTTACAAAGTTACAATAGGTAGCACATTTAATAATAGCATTTTATTAATATTAAAGGTAAAGGATTGCATAAGAAGTGTATTAAATTATTTTTTTTGTTATTTCCACTTTTTGAAATCGGTTTTTTTAAACGTAGTTTTTTTAAGAAATCAAACACCTATTTACTGTAATTTTATTCTACAATGTACAGGTCCATTCCCTGTCAACTATGATGAGAGGAACTGGGATCTACTCCTACAATACTTGTTAAGTGACAAACGTGAAACTATCCCAGCACTTACTAGAGCCAAGCTACTTCATGACGCATGGAACTTGGCTTACGCGGGCGAGTTATCATTCGCCTCTGCACTAAACATGACATTGTTTTTGAAAAATGAAAAAGACTTCATGGTGTGGGACCCCATGTTTGTCATGATAGATCATATCGGAAGGCAAATATGTCCCTGTATTAAGGATAAATTTAGGGTAAGTACCATCTGCATGTGTGGTGAGCTTTCTTCCACGTACTACAAAGCTGTGGAATGAGCTACCTTGCGTGGTGTTTCCGGGACGATACGACATGGGCCACCTCAAAAAAAACCCGTGCACCTTCATTAAAGGCCGGTAACGCTCTTGTGATTCCTATGGTGTTGCAAGAGAATGTGGGCGGCGGTGATCACTTAACACCAGGTGACACCACCACCCGTACGCTTGTTTGTCCTCCTTTTCCATTAAAGAAAAGGATTTTGATAGGTTTTGCCATAATCGCCACACTTGCCAGGTGGTTTTGGCGAACAGTTGATGGCGATGCTCTCTCGGAAAGATATTATTGCCCATCCTCCATTCTTTGTATCCTTGGTTGCCTCTAACAACACCCACAGATGTATAAAGGAGATGGAGTAGTGCTATTCTGGTGCGAATAACATATCGTAGGAACAAACGTCGTGGAGATCCTTGGGAGGCCTTAGTTCTCCAGTGGCCACAGTCTTTTGGCTGAAATTAATAATAAATGAAGTGAACTTACTAACTGCAACATATCCATACTAATTAAAGTGTTCCTCGTCCTCTAGTCTTTGTATCCGTTGGTTGACTCTTATAACAACCACAGATGCACCAAGGAGATGGAGTGGTGCTATTCTGGTGCATCCAACACACAGCGTAGGAACAATGGTCGTAGAGATCCTTGGTCCAGCAGTGGACGTCTTCCAGCTAAAATTAATAAATGAATGAAGTGATCTTACTCAGCGCAACAAGTGTGGATCTGTTGAGCCTATGTTTCTATAATGCATACCATATATCATCTCGGTATAAGACGGAACCTTAAAATGAGTTTTAGTGATAGCGTAGACAGCATTCTATTTCTGAAAATAATACTAAAAGCGCTTTCGCACCACATCCGAATCGGATCCGTACCCGTGAAAAACGGACCGATGTTGTCGTAGAACTATTTCTAACGGTTGATGGAAAGAAATCGGATGACGGAAGCCGGATCTAGTGCGTAAACTACAAAAAAAAATAGTTGTACGTCTACTCCGGACCGTGTTTTCACAGATACGGTTCGGATTTGGATCGGACGTTGTGCGGAAGGTCTTATGCATTATTTCTTTTACAATTTCACGAGTGTCAGTTTATGCTTGTCGCACGGTAGCACGCACTGCGGCACCCGTGCCGCGAGTCTTGAAATTGTTTAATCACTTCGTAGAAGCCCACCCTGACTGTCATCTGTTTACTAATAGACTTGAGGTGTTGGTGCAGTTGCTGCTCCAACTTTGTGAGTCCTCGCATAATAGCGTCTAGCAATAGTATAATGTAATTGGTGTTGTTACAGTTTCAATCAAAATAAACAAATAGAATAAATGCTGTTTTGTAATAAGCGATGGACATTTTTTACTGGCTTCTTTTTAATCACCGATGACATCATAAAATTGTTTATTATTATAGTTCTGATTTTTGTGGAACGCGGAGACTTTAGTAATAGAAGGTAATAGTAGTAATATGAGGCAACTTATTTCATTTTTAGAAATACATCCGCATATTTTTAAGCCCGTTCTATGAAGAATTGATGAAGGAGAAAGAAATTAAGGATATTGGCAAGAAGAAGTTCTTGGGAATGCTTAGAAATGTTTTGTGTAAAAATGGATATCGGCCATGTCTTCAGAAAGCGCGAGAGACTTATAGTACGTGGATGACATCACCAAATCCTGATGAAGGAAATCCGTAAGTAAACCCTATTTATACATTATGAAAATAAGTGCTGTACTAATTAATATATCCGTATTACATTATATAGTAATAAAGGTATAAATTATCGTAATTTTATGTTTGGCTCGGCATCAAATAAAAAATATGTTTAGTTACGTTTGGAAAAAAAGCTGCCAAGTGCCGAACTCGCCCATGAAGAGTTCCGTAGCAGCAAGTAACCTAATATAAAAGTTATATAGAACGGAAAATGATATTAAATTATTTAAAAATAAAAGGCAAAAGATTCTTGCTCAAAATTATAAGAGGATTTGACATAGGGTGAAGAACTGATATGAAACTCCCAGCCCATTTTTTTATGAAAATAAGGGTCGAGACGAGCAGGACGTACAGCTGATGGTAATTGATACGCCCTGCCCATTACAATGCAGTGCCGCTCAGGATTCTTGAAAAACCACAAAAATTCTGAGCGGCACTACAACTGCGCTCGTCACCTTGAGACATAAGATGTTAAGTCTCGTTTGCCCAGTAATTTCACTAGCTACGGCACCCTTCAGGCCGAAACACAGTTTTGCTTACACATTACTGCTTCACGGCAGAAATAGGCGTCGTTGTACCCACGTACGTGATACCCATAATCTAGCCAGCATCCTGTGCAAAGGAACCTCCCACTTGTATACCTGGTAACCACATTACCGTGCTCTTTAATTACAATATCACTACATATTGTAAAACACAGTCACCTCCGCGTCTGTCAGTCTGTCTGTTCGCGATAAACTCAAAAACTATTGCACTGATTTTCATGCTGTTTTTAAGAATGGAATGCGTGGTTTTCAAGGAAGGTTAGTATAAAATTTGTTAAGTTAATTCATACTTACCTTGAGGCTTCTTTCCACAGGATGCCGGGTAGCTTATGGGTACCACAACGGCGCCGATTTCTGCCGTGAACTAGCATTTAACTAACTAGTATTTAATAATTTAAATAATAATTTTAAAATTCATTCATTCACATTTCATGTATTTTTACATCTCTTTTATGATTATTAATGCAACAGAAAACAAATTGTCTTCGGAGAATTGCTTATGAGATATTTTAGTAATTTAATCACACCCAGGCTCTGTGAGAGAGATTGAAATGATTCAATCAACTTCATTCTTTCAATCTTTTGTCATAGCTTCAAAGGTAATAAGCTCAAATACTTGCCTATTAGGCGCTCCAGAGAACAGGAAGCACGTCTTAATTTAACTGTTTCATTTATTATGTCTCAATGAATTTTAAATTTCGCTATAATTTCTTATCAATATTTTAATTTTTTTAGAGGTTTTATAATGCTGTTGAGTAATCATATGTCATAAAAGATTCACCAGAGAAAGTTTAATTAACCAAAGTCTTTTATTTTTTATTACTTCACGATTAAAATATTGGGACGCCTGTATACTAGTCTCCTTTTTATGACATACTTTTTACCCGAGCTAATTATAGAAATTATATAAGAAATCTATAAATATAATTTTTTTTAATTTTAATACAATTAAATAAGGTCAAATCAAGAAATGCCCCCTTGTTTTTTTATTGTTCTATTCCCACTTAAAGTGGTAACATTTTCAATGTAATAATATACTCGGAAACAAACATCCATATTCATCATATTATAAATGTTTGCACGTACCAGGATTCGAACCTTAGAGGTACCGGGTTCGAATCCCGGTACGTATTATGATAAATAAGAACTATAAGAATACCTAAGAAGTTTCCGATTCAAAATAATTGAAAATTACGAGGTTTTGTCATCACGGCTGGACAATGTGAGTGCATATTTCAGCCTATTTTGTGGATATCCCATATGCCCAAAAATATGAAATTAAACTTGATTGGCATCAATGATGGAAAGGGAATGTACCATCAAGTGAGCCCAGTGCTTGTACGTTGCTGACGTCCGTATTATTAATGATTTTGTAATTGAAAGTTTTATGTTTCGACGTTGACTCTTTATTGAATATTATATAATATTATGTCAAATCAAATCAAATCAAAATCACTTTATTCAAGTAGCTCACGGAAATGACACTTATGAATGACAAAACAGGATTTACATATTCATAGTTTTACAACATCGTGTTACGGCCAAACCCGATTAAGGGCAAACTAGTTTTTCCTAGGCCAAATCAGTTCATCCTTTAGTCATTAAGGTAAACCAGTACAGACTAGTTTAAACTTGTTTCTCCTATCGGCCTTAGGACATACTGGCTTGGCCGAGTCCATACTAGTTCTGCCTAGTTTAAAATCGAATTTTTGAAAATCAGAATCTAAAATCGGGCTTAGCCGGTTACATATTTCACTTATCATATATTTTATAATAAACTCCTAAATGATATTAAAATATTACCTATTAAAAAAATTAAATATATCGTAACAAATAAATTTACATTTAAGGCCTATTATAACGTGAAAGATTATTTAAATGATAAAGATAGTTGGCATTAATGTTCTGATTTTTGTTAATGAATATTGTTATACTCATTTGAATGCTATTGTAACTTTTGTACTTCTTCCTGACTTGCACTAAATAACCTATAAAGTTTTACGGGGAATATAATTTTTTTTGACTTTGACTTTGAATACAATTATATCATAATAAATGTTCTCATATCTAATAGGGTCCCAGATAGAGAATTCTGCCCAATTTTCCAGTGGGGCACACAAGAAGAATGGGACTTTGCACTGCAAAGAGTAATTAACTTCCCATCAGCGA
Source organism: Leptidea juvernica (assembly GCA_949711755.1). Taxonomy (NCBI): domain Eukaryota; kingdom Metazoa; phylum Arthropoda; class Insecta; order Lepidoptera; family Pieridae; genus Leptidea; species Leptidea juvernica. The sequence goes on along the minus strand of CATIXQ010000013.1, from coordinate 16,249,524 downwards.
GGTCACAAAGTGAAAGGACTTATCTACTGAAGACATTAATCGGTTGTCCGACAGACGAGTACAAGATTAACAAGTTACTGAACATTTCCATAATTGAAGGGAATGGTAACTTTAGCGAGACGGATCTGAATCTAATGTTTAGTATGCTGACTGGAGACCAAGCGGCTAATAGCGTTCTATTAACTTACTTGGACAAACATTGGGACTTCTTGAAAACCAAGTAAGTATCTTTAACGAATTACTATGATTTAATATTTTATTTTGACTAAACCAGAAATTCCAAATTTGTAATAAATCGCCACAGCATGTGAGAAACTGGCCTAAAAGTAAATATATTTAACGCATAAATGTTATTATAATATCAGTGAATTTTTAAAAGAAAATGACTTTGAAGCTTTGAAGTAACATTGGCAAATATGTATTTAGTAACTACGTATTTTGAACATATATTTTTATTTTTCAATGATATTTATAATAATTTTTCTTAATAATGCTATGGACACTCTTATTTTTAACTTCATGATGTTGTTAATTTAATTTAACTTTATCTAATGATGTAATCAATTTTGTTTTTTGTTAATTATTATGATTTGATTGTAATTTCTATATGTAAAATATTTGTATGCTCAATAACGGGAAGACTTGGAGAGCTAAAATGTATTTGAATCATCTATAATGCATTACCCTTGTCAACAAATAAAGATCTTACTTACTTATTTACTTACCATTAGTTACCATTTATCATAACATTTATTTATATTTTTAAGAACTAGGAGGATAAACGAACAAAAGAGGAATCACATAATTAAATGAAAATGAATGTTACCAAAGTATATCATTTGGGAGAAATTTAGAACACACATATGATGGAATTTAATTTATTAATCTATTAATTTATTAATAAATTAAAAGATGAGCTGGACATGTATCAGGATTATAATAAGTGATTGGGATTCCAGAGATAAATTAAAATCTACAACTTATGATCAATGTAAATTATAGGAATACAAATAGGAAATCAGGCCAAAAGATTTGTAGGCAGACCACATAATGAGATATAGAGAAAAAAAGGATTTTCCTTAAATGTCGGCTGCAGCAAAACTTCTAGCAACACTGGTGATTTACTAAAATTAAAATAGAAAACACGTGTTTATTTACTAGCCTAACGCAAACTACTTACGATATTCAAATAATAGTAATTTACAGGTTGTTGTTACTTTATATTTATTTGTACCTGCAAGACCGAGCCTTGCTTGGATTTTTAAAAAGGTACAAAACTTAAACAAAAAAAAAAAACTAATAGAACATTTGGATTCCAACCGGGGTCTTCTGCAGAAGGAATGCATTCCGGATCACCAAATGCTATTACAGTCTTCTTCTCAGATGTAGCTAGATCGATTTCTCGCCCCCGAAACTACCTGTATACTAAATTTCATTAAAATCGTTGGAACCGTTTCCGTCCTTAAGATCACGGAAACAGAATATTATATATTTGTACAAGAATTGCTCGTTTAAAGATATAATATTCAATCTCTTCGCAGGTTTCGTTCAAAGACAAATCTCTGGGACAATCTAATATCGGACGCTACTGGTGGTCGCTTCACTACACAAGGGGACCTGGACTCGATCAACAAATTGTACGTAGCTCATCAAGGCGAATTCGGCTCCGCTGAGCACATTATTGAACACAACATAAAGAATATTCGCGAAGAAGTCAAATGGTCTGCTGAGAATATACCAGTTATTGAGAAATGGCTTGACAATTATATCGCCAATTCGAATGTGAAAGATGATTTTATTGGTAATTCAGCTTAGCAATAATGTAGGGTTTCAAAGCTTGAATAACGATCTATTTTTTATCTAAGAATTATGATAAAATACATCGTGTAATATTATACAAGTTGCTATAATAATGGTTTATATTAGCAACAACAGCCAATATTAATGAATAACTATTCTATTTGATTGTATGACTTATATTTTACAACATATTTTGTATTTAATCTTCAAAATATATGTATAATTATTTATACATTATGGTGTATTGTAAATAGTTGATTATTTTATATTTTTAATAAATGGGCCTATAAAATCTGTCTTTTATTGTAATTAATACTTACATGGAATATTTAACTTATAACTTATAATGGAACAGTAAAGAAATTGTATTATCGATCGATCGATCACTAAGATATTCCTTCCTCTGTGTAGGTTTAATTAACAGACTTTTTTTAATAAAGCATTTAAATTACTTTACTTCTAAAAAACGAAGGTTTTTCAACCAGTGTGTATGTTGCCAGTGATGACTTACGGTACGCAGACGTGGTCACTAACTATGGGCCTTATGAGAAAGCTCATGGTCGCTCAGAGGGCAACAGAAAGGTCTATACTCAGAGTTTGCCTCCGAGATCGAGTCAGAAATTGAGGAGATCCGTAGGAGAACCAAAGTTACCGACATAGCGCAAATGATTGCTAAACCGAAGTGGCATTGGGCAGGGCACATAGTTCGACGGACAGATGGCCGTTGGGGCAGTATCCTCGAATGGCGACCGTCACCGTCACACAATCACTGCGCTAAGACGTACCTGACGACGCAGTGCTGGTAGCCTCCCCAGAAGTCGGACCGATGGTCAAGATCGCCAGAATACGTTGGATGAGGGCAGCGCAGGACCAATCGTCGAAATCTTTGGGGGAGGACTTTGTCCAGCAGTGGACGTCTTCCGGCTGATGATGATGAGTAAAGAATATGTACATAATATATTTCGCCTGAACAGCGACTGGGACTTATTATAGAAGTGTATGCAAGCCCACTAGAATTAGCTACGAGTAATTCCCTTAGTGTTGTTACAATAAAAATCACAATTTAGAACAAAACGTTTTTATCAGTCAAGTATATAGATGTTCATTGTCTTATATTCTTATTACAGACACCTCAGATACTTTAAAACCTATTTAAAAAGGAAGAACTCATTTGCACTGATACAAGCATTTTGATAAAAATTAAAAAAAAGTGGTGTTCAACAATACATAAAATAAAAACAGCGTAACCATACGCTGAAATAACATTTGAAGGAACAAATTAAACCGCATCGTGAATTCACTCATTTGCCCATACCAGTTACAAAAGGTATTGCATCACAGAACCATACAAATTGTATCTCACTGCGATTTGAACTAATTACTCAAATTTGTGTCTTCTTAGTCTAACTTTGGACCTGGACTAAATTTAGCCGACACTGTTCCGAGACTTTTCATAGCATAGAAAAAAACTTGAGAGTTTGTTCCAGTTCTCGACCACGCTATCCCAAGAGATGTTGGCATGGCCGGTGTAAGAAGCATACCATGTGCTTTTATCTGGATCGCTATAAATGTTGCTGATTTGTAGCATATCATTGACAAGTACATTCCACCTTCGCACGACACGCCACAAGTTAGGATATCATCCCCACCATCTGGATGTGTGGTGGTCCTCCACAGTGCGGTTTTCAAGGAGCTTTCTTCCTCGTGCTACGAAGCTGTGGAATGAGCTTCCTTGTGCAGTGTTTCCGGAACGATACGACATGGGTACCTTCATAAAAAGCGCGTACACCTTCCTTAAAGGCCGGCAACGCACTTGTGATTCCTCTGGTGTTGCAAGAGAATGTGGGCGGCGGTGATCACTTAACACTAGGTGACCCGTACGCTCGTTTGTCCTCCTATTCCATAAAAAAAAATAGAAGAAACAATGTAGGGGATAACTCGCAGCTTTGCGGAAGACCAATTACAGCCCAGATGCTCTGATCAGCCAAAAACTAGTGAAGGGCACCTTTTCCACAAAATCAACCGCTTCTTTACATCTATGATTGTGATATACAAGGGGATAAGCAAGTGAGTGACCTTGACGAAAACCGTACTGACAATCGCTGATCAGCTGGTCCTCGTCCATATCACCTTATTTACACCACCATACTGGCAATGGGGAATTTAGTTAGACGTATCCAAGCCTATCCTTTTTTAGGGAGCGGGTGCACTAACGTCACCTTCTATAATTTTGGGACTACGCCTGATGAATAGGAGGACCGGCGACAATCCAATGCTCGCGATTTACGAATGTTCATGGTCAAAACACCTCAATCACTGCGCTAAGCCGAAATATTTTAATTAAGTTATAGTTATTTATGCAACTGTTGTGTAATAAGGGATATTAAAACACAAATGTGTGTTTATCACACGAGCCGAGTGTGATAATAGTATCACATGAGTGTTTTAATACCTAATTATCAACAGTTGCATACAAGACTTTATCTATACCCAGAGTATGAATCCCTTAAAAGATTCTAAAACACTAAGCTTACTGCTAACATTAAAACAGCCAGTGCTAGTAGTAACTTAATATCATCCATTACTGATTATATACAAATAAACTAAGTGTTAATGAAATTCTTAATAATTTATTTTAGTAGTAATTTACATTTTGTATTGTGCAATTATTAAAATTCACTTGAATATTATGTTCTTTTGCAGCGTTTAAAATATCCGGCGATGTGCTGTCAAAACTTCAATCGCTCATTTTTTCAAGAAAAATGGCGGGGTTTCGAATAAACTACTTTTTTACGGCGCGCCACGTTCTGGTAGTATGGAAAGCGCGTAAACGAAAATGTTCTGTTTTTGAAATTCATACAGATACCACGCATCGAGCAATAATAATAATAATTCATTTATTTCAGAGCAAGTCCATATTACAAAATAAAATTACAAATAAGATATAAATATAAGTGAAGTTTAAAACATAAGATATAAAATATAAAACAAAAGTGTACAATTAAAAATTATAAAATTACACACGGTCATTTTTGGTTCTCGCTGTGGTATGAAGACAACCAATGCCTGAAGAAATGACTATCCGGGCAATCACCGATGGTTCGAAGGATACGATTCTGAGCACCGCGCAGATGACTCCAGAACGACTCGATGCGGAGACGCATTATCGCAAAAAAATCGGCAACTCCTGCCTCGGCGAACATGCCCGATGCGCTACAGTAGGGAGGTTTTTTCATTAACATTCGAAAAGCGTTATTGTACTGTATTTTGAGTGTGCTATATGATTTTCTGTTATATGATGACCAAAGTTGACAGGTGTAAACATTTTGACAAAAGGTTGTAAACAGAGTAAGTTTAACCTGATCATTACATTTGGCGAACCTCCGCGCGAGCATGTTGCACCGTACCGACAGGGCTCGCCTTTCCCGCTCTATGTCCTGGTCGTCTTTCAAATCATCGGAAAGTAAGTGCCCCAGGTATTTAAGGACCCTACAACTCGCACTGGCGTGCCATCTAAACAAACTTCAGGTATCCTCTCCGGGCCTCTTTTCCATTTAAATATCACCATTTCTGTCTTCTTGGCGTTGTATTTAAGACCATGTGATTCAGCATATTTAACACATACGCCAAGAAGTTTTCGGAGACCCCTGATCGATGGACTGAGGAGGACCATATCGTCAGCGTAATTCAGGTTATTTACACACAAACTGTATGCTTCAAGTTAAATATTGAGGAATCTGTCCCGAGACCAGTACGAAAACTAAATTGAGCATTATCTATCTCGATCTCCCTTACCAGTGCGGGCTGTAGCAGTCTCTCGAGTATCTTACCAATAATAGTTCCAAGTGAAAGAGGGCGATAATTATTTAATTTAGATAAATCACCAGTTTTTTTTTAGGGACTGGAACTACCACGGTTCTCATAAGGTTGCACGGCAGGTATCCAGAATTTAGGCATGCATTAAAGAGTTCTCAAAGAACTCTAAATATTTCAACACCCGCACACTGTATATGTTCGATACTGAGGCAGTCGAAGCCAGGTGACTTTCCTCGCTTCATTTGACGCACTACAGTTGCGACGTCGTCAGGTGAAAAAGTCGTGGGTATATGAACAGCCCCGTCGGTGGCTGCCTCAGTCACAGACAAAGCAGTGTGGGTGGGAGCTGATGGCTCAACCTTGAAATGCTTAGAGAACAGAATGTAGGAATAAGAATGTGGCTGTTTGTTGATACTCTTTGCGCATGAAGGGATCGAAAAAAAACCAAGGAGTGTTGTTATGAAATTCAATACAACATTACAACACTCTTTTGGGTGATGTAATGGTTATTAGAACATTGGGTGTTTAAATGTTGGCTATAAGCTAACTGTTTCAGAATCTTGAATAGAGGATTAAAAGCATGGGTGTAGAAAATCATTTATACGAGTATATGGATTATATGAGTTGCGCCCGCGCAGAATAAGCGTGGGTATAGTACCAACAAGTTTCAAGTTGGACGCAAAAGCAGCTTTCTCTTTCTTCTAACATATATCGTTTATAATATTTTGCTTTTGATCAATCAGTAGAATCGCTAATTTGATTTGAAAATCAATAATCAATCAAAAATAAATGGGGCAGTGCGGCCGATATTAATACCATCGTTGTGCTGCAGAAGAGGGCTATTCGCGCGATTCAAAACCTAGGTCCTAAAGAATCATTAAGTGAAAAATTTAAAGAAATAAACATTTTGACTGTTGCTTCTCAATACATTTTTGATAATGTTCTGTATGTTCATAAGCACATTGAGGAATTTTCTAGAAACTGTGACATTCATAATGTTAACACGAGGAACAAACAAACTTGTTATGCATACTACTTGGTTGGGTCGAGTTAGTAAGTCTTTTTTTGGGCGATGTATATGCTTCTACAATATGATCCCTGAAAATGTACAAAACAAATGCGTTACGAAATTGAAAAAAATTGTTAAAAAACGTTTGTGTGGGAAAGGTTACTATAGCATAAACGATTTTCTTAATGACACTACGGACTGGGAATAAAGCGAACACCCTCAAGCTCTTTAATTATAAATGTTTATTGTACGATATTATATACACATTGTAATCCATATTTTTATTTAAAAAAAAGCCCGCTGAGTTTCTTGCGCCCATTCTTCTCAGGTCTGAGGCAGTCTCTTTTGAATGGGTTTTTGACGTTCAATAAGTGATTTTGAATCCTACTTTGAATAAAAATATTTGAATTTGAATAAAAGAATCCGGCGATATTAATATTATGTAGAAAAAAGATTATCTCATAAAATCATTGACCTATGTATGATAAATGTTGGTTATTCTATGAAACGATAAGTTATTATCTAGGTTCAAGGTTTGATTGATAACTTCTACTGATACTTCTGTGAATGTCAACTTTATAATAAAATGGCAGTTCAACTGTCCTCGACTATAAGAATTTATCACTTTTAATACTGGATATGGTTAATAAATGGTTGCGAAACTGAAGTGGCAGTGGGCAGGGTGCATAGCGCGACGGGCAGATGGCCATTAAAAGGCATAAAAGGCATAAAAGGCATAAAAAGCATAAAAGGCATTTATTTTCTCAAAATTGATTCCTTTAGAATTCTTTTTGATGTTATTTCTTATACTACTAGATACTACTACCGCTTCGGAAACAAATGGCTCTCTGAGAGAGAAGAAGCGGCGCAAGAAACACTCCCAGCATTCTTTTTTTACGCTCTTTTCAATAAAAATATACAATATTGTACAGTCATTTCTATCGCTATAAAATAATCACAATCTAGTCCCAGGCTGTGCGATCTTTTAGATATTCAGCAGTGGAGTAATAGGATTTACGACAGAGCCATTTTTTTATAAAACATTTAAATTTATTTATAAATAATGCCTGAACAGTGGCTGGGTCTTTATTATAGAAGTGTATACATTTACCCTTAAAGCTATTATGTATCTTATGAAGCCTACTAGAATTAGTTACAAGCAATCCCTTATTTCTAGTGTTATAATAATGAAAATCACTATTAAGAGCAAAAAGGTGACGATTTTTGTGAACGTATATTAAATTTTCATAAATGTACGGACAATGAACAGTCATTGGGGCAGTAAAGTCCTCGAATGGCGACCACAAGAAGAAAGCCGACGATTTGGTGAAGATCGTCGGAGTAGGTTGGATGAGGGCAGCGCAGTACCTCTCGTCATGGCGGTATTTTGGGGAGGCCTTTGTCCAGCAATGGACGTCTTCCGGCTGAAATGGAATGGAAAAATTTATTAGTTAATAGTTAATCAATATTTTAATTGAAAACGAATAATTAATCATTGTACTAAACTCAGAATAATACTTTTTTTGCAAGGGTAACAATAATGAGATAAAATGCATTATTATTTGTGATATGTTGAATACAGCCAAATTTCACGTAAATATTGTTTTAAATTTTGATTTTTCCTTCTCATCTCAATTAACACTTTCATTTGATACGTAAAGCATGGTAGACAACAACATTTTGTTTGCAATTTTAATCAATTAAGTAATCAATTAAGTATCGTATCACCGCTCTTCGAAAACACTTCTCTTAAAGCCGCGCCTAGTATCGGAATACTGGGTCTCGAAATCTTGAACGATTGCCAATTCCGTGGCCATCTGGAGGGCAAAGCCAAATTGGCTTCGAAGAAGCTGGGCGTCATCAATAGAGCACGGTAATACTTCAAGCCGGCCCACATTCTAGCGCTCTACAAAGCGCAGGTCCGGCCACATATTGCTGTCATCTCTGGTCTGGCGCACCCCAGTATCAGCTCGATCCATTTGACCGTGTGCAACGTAGAGCAGCTCGAATTGTCGGGGACTCAGTGCTCTATGAACGGCTGGATCTCTTGGCGTTGCGTAGAGACGTCGCTTCATTGTGTGTCTTCTACCGCATTTATCACGGGGAGTGTTCCGAAGAGCTGCTTAACCTGATTCCTGCCGCCGAATTCCACCTTCGCACTACACCCCACAAGTTAGGATATCATCCCCACCATCTGGATGTGTGGCGGTCCTCCACAGTGCGGTTTTCAAGGAGCTTTCTCCCTCGTACTACAAAGCTGTGGAATGAGCTTCCTTGTGCGGTGTTTCCGGGGCGATACGACATGGGTACCTTCAAAAAAAGCGCGTACACCTTCCTTAAAGGCCGGCAACGCTCTTGTGATTCCTCTGGTGTTGCAAGAGAATGTGGGCGGCGGTGATAACTTGACACCAGGTGACCCGTACGCTCGTTTGTCCTCCTATTCCATAAAAAAAAAAATAGGTAATTTTATTTTCCACAGTCTTCTCAGCAAACACATTAATTTGGAACTAATAATGGTACGTGATGGTGCTTAAGTATCGGTATTTATGCCATCTTCGGCAGTCAGCCATTTTGGGCTTAGAATAACATAGTGCCTTCCTAACAAAACGTATTGCATTATTTGACTCATACGATAGGCAATTTAAAAGACTGTAAAAGCGATGAAAGCCTAGATTAAGGATTGATCTCCGTTGCGACCCAACTAGATACTGAAGGCGGAAAGCGTTCGGTGACGGTGACGCGAGTTACCATGATTCCTAACTTAAAAACTGCATTACGCGACTAACGTAGTTTTCACTTCAAAAAACACTAAGTGGAAACTATCGACAGCCTATGTTTTTGATTTGCTAAGAGATTATAATCGACACGCATAATAATATAATCCCACTCACTTTTTAACATAACTGTGATAATAAAGTTAACTGCAGTAAATAAGCTATAACAGCATTTTCGCGTCAATTTACGTAGAAATTTTTAACGAAAAGACTCAGATAAAACGGTCTAACACGATAAAACTCCGGTTAACATTTTTCCAATACAGCCATTGCGGAAGCTCATCAGAGGAGGTCGCTGCTAGAAACGAGAAAATTTTATTTACCCCACCTAACGAGGTTAGTGAATTTATACTTTCAAGCTAAATTTTTCTAGTGAATTGAAATGAGTGAGTAGACAATTTTCAGTGCTATTGTTCATCAAAAAGTATCAGTATTAGTTATTATTAGTTATTAAAATGATTTTATTGTAAAAAAAGGCGGGGTACATGGTATCATAGTTATAAATATTGTATGAACAGATATGAGTATAAGGGTTATTTTGATAATATCCTGAAAAGCACCCCACACTTTTTACAATAAAATCATTTTTGGTACACTATTTTTAATTAAAATTTATTAAGATTTATTTTCTATTTTTTAGTGGGATTTTCTATAAAAGCGTATTTTTACTACACTTACTTAAACTATTATTTGTGTAATTTTTTAGTTTTTTTGTTATATTGAATTGTCATCGGTCCTTAATAAGTATGCCATATTTCGAGTTAATCCGACGTTTTGAAGCGGGTCAAAATCATGTTCAAAGATTCCGATACATAGTAACATACGTATGAAGCTAATAAAAGCGTATTAAAAATACTACAGCACTAGAAAGCTATTTAATTCTTGCGATCGGCGCTAATATTTACAAGTATTGAAGTTGTATAGTCAATGCAAGGTGGGATTCTCTCCAAGTTATCGGTGTTTACATTAACTGAATATACACACGGATGTTAAAAATAGCGAGCACACAATCAAATAATTATATATTAATATATACGAGCAAGATATATTTTTTTTTGTTTTTGAATACTTTATTTTTTCTCATTCGTTTCTGACTCAGAGCACCATCAAAAGAACCTTCTTATAACTTAAAGACTCGATATAGAAGAAGACTTCTATCGAATGATTTATTAAAAAAACACAAATATTTGAACTATATTTACAATACTATGTATCAATGATTACGGGGATTCGTATCAACAATACTGGCAGAATTTCGGCGTTCGATAGCTAGGCTGATCCGTTAACCGAAATAGCTGCCAGCGCTTCAGTAGTCCTGTTGAGACGCGAAGCTAGTACTTTGTACATTCTCCGCGCCTCTGGGCTCCACGTCTTGATACCAAACGGCTAATCTCATCTCTATCAAATATATGTTTAAATTTTTTTACAGTCCCGGTGATCCTGATTAGAGTAAAAGTTAAAAATTACGAAAATATTATGATTGAAGGTGGTTTGTAACATAGGCTCAATGTACGTGGACACTGATAAAGTCTTAAGAAACTATAATTAGTTTTAGTGAATATTTTTTTAATATTTAATAATGTTTTATATTTATTTTAAAAATTAAATTTTTAAATCTTGTTATTAAAAGCTACATGGGTCTGAAGCAATTTTCCAGTCTATTACTGACACTTTTTCTACAGCCTTATCGAAAGCTGTAACCGCATTTTCCGGCGATGGAAATTGTATTCCTTTCAGATGAGTTTTTTTTTTATTTTTGGGAATAAAAATAAGAAATATGGTGCCAGATCACGACAGTAAGGAGGCTGACCTGTAACATTGCCGGATAAATGAGTGGGGCCATTGTTTTTGTGAAGCAGTATCTCGCAGAGGCAGCTATTCGATTACCTGCTCATTAAAATCACAATGTAGTAAATGCGTCAAGGTGATCCTGCTTTAAATTGACTTATCATGTTATGACACTATTTCACACAGGCCTGCATCTGAGTTTCTGTAGCAGCATAATATCTTCAATCAATCTGTTTACTTTCATAAAATTTATCACTACCAGCAGGTTTTATTACAATGACCACTTCTTCCTTTATCCACCTAGGTTAGGTGAGTTAGTTTTTTTTTACTTTATAAGCTAAGTCAATAAACAAAAAATTGTCGTTTTAGGTCACATTTGAAAATGGAATGTAAAACTAAATATGCTTATCTAATTTAGCTCCCAAAAATCTTTTTCGCAGATTTGTTGGAGACAAAATTTCAGAGTGGCTTTCAAAATAATTCGGCAGCGCGTCAGAAGCTGTTCGTTGATGCCGTGTGTATAATTATATTCCGATGCCCTCGCAATTATCGGAATAAACGGGAATTATAGAACTATAAACTAGCTTAGTGTATCTCTGCTTGTCAGAAACAATGTTGTTACTGTGTTTTGTGATTATTGGTGAGTAGCGCTTTGGAAGAGCACAGTTGTATAAATAGAATTAGTAGTGTTATTGGATGTATTTTTACCTTATAAGTATTAATATATAATATTCTGAGCTGTAATAATATAAACAGGAAAATATTGTACAAGATGCTATTCGAATAATAGTGAATTATAATTAAATTTGTGATTCATAAATTCAACTGTTATTCATGATGATAGTGTAAGTTAATGGCACCTATTCAGTTATAAACATGATGGAGTTCTAAAAGTGTTCTTGATAAAGTGAAAAAAGTGCGTGCTTGAAATATAACATTTGGCGCTGATAAAATTGTAGTTGTTAATAATATTAAGATATCAAAAGGGTCTTGCTAAATAACTGGGCTAAATCCCATACAGAAAGTCAACTAACTTCTTTATGGACATTAGCCCAGTTATTTTTTGGGATAAGCTCTAGTAGCTCTCCGAAGTTTTTCTATCTGTCGTCCTAGTACCGTTAGAATTATCGTGAACCTATGCCAGTATAGCACTATCTTTGGTATTTATATTTATAATATTATGTTTAGGCAAAGTGTATATATAATAAAAATAAAGACACATTCAAATTACACAAATTATTCTGTCTCAAACTTGGCATACCCTGTACTATAAGTGCTAGACAACGATATATTGATCGTTATACACATTTAAACAAATAAAAATAAATCTATAACTATCCATGAAATCATATAAAAGTTTGCACTCACCGCGATAAAAACACGGGGCTAGCTCGTGAGGTCAGTCTCACTAACAACTGACCTATGAAGTCGCCAAAATGTAGTAAATGTGGCAAGTGAAGAAACCAGTTAATTTTTAGGGCAGAAACATGCCTATACCAATTTTTTTAACATCCACTTACTTTTTCCAATGCTTCAAAATATGTCAAATCCACGTTTTGTAAAGAAAACTGTTTTATTACGTAAATTAAAATAAGTGAGTCATAGAGTGTACTATGCCCACATTCGTGACTTAAACAAATATTCATATTCACCATACAAAAATATTTGCACCTACCTATATTAGAACTTAGACGCATGGCTTGTAATCACGACCTTCATGTTCACGAAGCATCTTTACACAAACAATGAGTTCAAGCTCTAAAGGTTGATGCATCCAATATACTATAATTTATATTGGATTATTCTTGATTTATTATAATATTATTGGATCCAGCACCTTACAAACTAATTTGTTATGTATATTGCAGCCATTGTAAAATATTATATATATATATATTATACTTGACAACATAATTAAATTTATAACCGAGGTCCTAAAGAATTATTGAGAGCAAAATTCAAAGAAATTAACATCTTGACTGTTGCTTTTCAATATATTCTTGATAATGTAATGTATGTTCATAGGCACATATTGAGTAAATTTGCTATTTTAACACCAGGAACAGACATAAACTTATAATGCCTACTTTTCGGCTAAGTCGAGTTAGAAAGTCTTTTGTGGGGCGATGTATATGCTTTTAAAACAAGATCCCAGAAAATGTTCAAAACAAAAGTATTACGTTATAAAAAGAATTGTTAAGAAACGTTTTTGTGGTAAAGGTTAGGTACTATAGCATATATGACTTTCTTAATGTTTCTACAGATTGGGAGTGGAGCGACCGCCCTCAGGCTATTAAATAATAAGTTTAATTGTACAATATGACTTTGTAAACATATTTTTGATGAAAAAAAGAGCCCGCTGAGTTTGTTGCGCCCATTCTTATCAGGTCTGAGGCATTCGTTTTGGAATGGGTGGTAGTTTTTGACTTTCAATAAGTGATTTCACATCCTATTTTGAATAAAAATATTTAAATTTGAATTTGAATTGCAGCCGCTTCCATTTGGAGTTGTGATGCCGGCTCCTGTCCTCCAACACTGTCGGTAGATGTCTGCGACGCACTCTGCGGTCCATCCTCTCCGTGCAACACGACGCAGATCTGCTGTGCGACCTCGTGTGGCGGCGCGATGTGTGTGGACCCCATGACACAGAGACATTTTGTTACTTTGGGTATTTATTTTTTATTATGAGTAGGGGATTTAGATGCACTTAAATCCAGGGGGCACAATAGATCCTATCTTTTGTGCCCCCTGCTTGCGCTAACGCGCATACCCTCGACTTTCTGTGTTTAAAAAACAATAAGCTGTGGAAAAATCGAGGCTAGGACACGTGTGCCGGGATTTAAATTGTCTTCTCAAGACCAATTCCTTTTAAGAAACGTAGGACCCGCACAGCCCATTATCTTGCAGTGGCCTGAGAGGAACCCTGTAAGGGCTCTAAGTTGTCTCCTGTCGTCTGTTGCCTAGGAGCAGCTTAGCTTGCCGATGGCCTGGTAGAGACGACCAATAACTGTGTGTACTTTAGGTAACATATAAATCTTACAATTTGTATCAATCATAAAGACTACTTACATTCAAGGACCATCTTCATCGCATAAAAGAAAGCTTCTAATAGGTCCATGAACGTGCAAGTTATGATACCACGAACGGACACCAGTGGAAGGCTCCTTTGCACAGGATGCCGGCTAGATTATGGGTACCACAACTGTGCCTATTTCTGCAGTGAAGCAGTTATGTGTGAGCATTACTATAGGGCACCATAGCTAGTGAAATTACTGGGCAAATGAGATTTAACATCTTATGTCTCAAGATGGCAAGCGCAATTGTAATGCCGCTCAGAGTTTTTGGGCTTTTCAAGAATCCTGAGTGGCACTGAATTGTAACGGGCAGGGTGTATCGATTACCATCCGCTGAACATCCTGCCGATCTTGTCCCTTATTATCATAAAAAAGTACCATCTCGCTTCTAATCGGTCCATGAACTTGGAAGTTACGATACAACGGACAGACACCAGTGGGAGGCTCCTTTGCACAGGATGCCGGCTAGATTAGGGGTTTCACAATGGCACCTAAAATAATGCTGGGAGAGTTACTTGCGTCGCTTCTTCTGTCTCAGAGCGCCATTTGTTTCCGTAGTGTAGGTAGTGTTAGAAATGACATCAAAAAGAACTCTAAAGGAGAGAATTAATTTTGATAAAATAGATGCCTTTTATGTCTTTTACTTTTCAAATAGCTATTGGTTAAATAAGTGTGATGATAATTCCAGTTAAAAAGGGCCGCTGTCCCGAATATCCTCGTGGGCCCTGGATTTGCAGCCACACGTGTACAGGTGACTCCGACTGCCCTCGAAGCCTCAAGTGTTGCGCCAACCGCTGCGGAGCCTATGTCTGCCAGAAACCAGACCCTGACGAGCTACCGCAACCAGCTTATTAAATATTATAAGAATATTTCATTCGGAAACCAGCCTAGCGAAACTCTCTAGTAAAAAGGTCTCTCTAAAACTTGTATGAAAGTGCGAAGATAGACTGACAGGTGACAGCTATAATCTTGTAATAAACGAATTTAGCCGAACTCCACTACGTTTTAAGCAACTGTTCATTTTCAAACTTAGCCGGATTATACTTCGTCGCCATATTGTAATTACTATTTCAAACTTATGTCAAATCACACTGCCCGTTTCATACTAAACTAAATTTCAATTTTTACTCAGGCAGTCCCATCTCATATTGCCGTTATTGTGTAGTATTAACACCCGCTTTGTCAGCAACCATTGTAAATTAATCTTGTATGAATATCCATTTTGATTTAATGTAATATTTTTGATGTTATTCAAATAATATTTAAATCAGTATAAAATAATTCAATTTTGTTGAAGGAATTAATTTAACCTTAATTTTATTTATTAATAATTGTAAGTTATTATTTATAAAAACAAATTAAAGTTTCAATTATGTTTAACACTTTTTTATGTACGTACTACCTTGCTTACCTACCTATATTTTGTTACCTTTTGCTACGATCTATTCACAATTTCTTATTTTCTCTTCTTTCATGTACAACCAAGCTGTGGCATGATCTTCCTTGTGCGGTGTTTACAGGACGACATGGGTACCTTCAAAAAAGGTTTCCTCTGGTGCTAGTGCAACAGAATATGGGCGGCGGTGATTTATTCTATATTGGTATTTTCTGTGATTAACACGAGTGCTACACATTTAAATATAACAGTCATTTCAGTCCCCCTGAAAACGATATCTGGAAAGGCCTTGAAACGTCGGGTTAACAAAAATAAAAATGTACCTCTCACGCAAAAATCTTATGTAAAAACAAAGTTACACGCGTTTCAATCATTTAAAAGTGTTTTATTTATACATCTTTATTTTATAAGATATAATAAAAAAAAAATCTAATTCTTTCACACTTTCATTTTGCCCTATGGCTTGCTATGAAATTGTTGAATCACCGTTTACTGGCGTTATTTTAATTTCAAATCTGAGTATTTAGTTTATGATACTTAGCGTAAGAAACCTTAAATTAACAAATTGGTCTCCACTGCGCTCCAACTAGATACCGCAGGCGTAATTGCAAAGTGCGGAAACTAATGCTACGCCCAAGTGGGCGTACTAGAGCCAGTCTCGAACAGTGTGTGTCGTAAACGTGCCACATGTTCTCTAGACTTTGCTAATAATTGAAACTAAAATGCCGGTTTGTGTAGTAAAACTTTGTAAAAATAATACTACAAGAAATAAGAAAGACACTGATCACATATCATGAGTAAGAATTTTGCATTTTATTAATTTCAATGTAAAATAATACGAAAAGTATGTTACAAAATTTAAGAGATGCCATTGAGTGTCAAAATGCCACACACACACAAGCATCTAATAGTTGCCGAAATAAAAAAGCTATTTTTCTTAGGTAGTGCGTTATCTAGTAGGAGCGCAGCGGAGACCAATCCTTAATCTAAATTAGAAACCAAAGTGTGCGCGATATTTTAACATGTAAGATTTTATTAGATAGAAAACATGACAAATACATGTAAAAGGTATTTTTTTTTCGAAGAAAATCCTCATGCAGTCAATAAACTTACCTCCTTTTAAGGCACTATTTATAGCACCTTACGGAAAAAGCGTGATAGGAAAATTACCAATTTTTATTAGAAACTTAACAAAGAATGTCTGAGCAAAACTTTATAAATTCCGAACATTCAACAAGATGTATAATAAAAATAACAGAAAAGAATTTTATAATGGCTTTCTTAACTTCACTAAGTTGAAAAGTTAATTAATCACGGACAAAGGAAATATTTTCAACTCTTTAAATCTACTTTTTAACATTCTTAATTATCCAAATGATTTGAGTTTTCTTTAGTGTTAATTCCGCCATTATTTGTCTAAACAATTCGACACGTGTTTTGAAGAAATTTGAAGATTTTGATTTTAAAGACGCCTACTTCCAAAAATTTTCAACATTCTTAATATCCTAATGTGAGGTCGTTGGATTATTGTGTTAATTATATTAATATATAATGTTCATTTTATTTTAATTGAAAGATATAAAATTTCAATTAGCATAATGGCATTATAATAAAAAAATACATTTATTATTTTCATGATAAGACTTACATTTTTATCTTTTTTATATAATTCATACTAACAGCAGTAAACCGAAGAAAGGGTCCATTATCGAATTTATTATCGTCTCTATTAAGGGGAAGACAAATTATTGTAATTGTGATCTTTACACTTTGGATACTTCCAATAATAACACAATTAAATATAGAGCAGTTAACATTTAAAGTATTTAATGTTAACTGCCCTATATTACTCTGTTATCACTACACTAGCTCAAAAAAAATTTTTAGATTTTTAGTGAATCTGAACAGTAAGAACTTCTGCCACAAATCGCACCCTTACTGTAAGTCGTTAAGGAGTTCCATTGATCATCATATTTGACTTCGACAATTACTTGACCATAATGCCGTTACGGTAGGTGATCCAAATATCCGTATAGGATAAAAAAGATTCGGCTTAGTATCGTTAAGGCGACACTAAATGCTAGCGACCTTGAGCGATATGAGTTCACAGCTGCCGGCCCGCGATCTATGTAACAAAGCCAACATTTTCAAAATTCTTGCGTGGAAATCGTAATATTTTAACAGGCACAAACAGTTTATATGCTTACAATTCTCATTATTGATTACTAATCTGAATAAATGTACCTACACAAAAAAGTACAAGATATAAAAATACCTTTTCTGAGAATAGTACTAAACAAATGCGTCATGCCGAGAAAAAACTTGTTTAACTGCAATGAAAATTGGTAGTTCAAAATAGCTCTGGAGTGTTAACTTATAACCAACAGAAAACATTAGAAACCTACAAATAAGCCTTAAGGTTATGTGTTATATGATAAAATAATGTTCATAGCTCCAAATGGTGTATTTTCACTAATAAACTTGTCTAAAAATGCCTTGTTTGCGTGTTTTCTGCTTATCCTTCGCCTTAATTTGCTCCTAAGAATTGAAGAGCTCCGTTACTTTGTCATGGATCCCATACTTAGAACCTAACCAAACTCTCACCAAACCTACCTTTGAAATATATCTTTTCGAATAAAAAAAGAATTATCGAAATCGGTTGGCGCGATATTGAGTTATTCGTAAGTTTATCGCGCATAGAGCAAATTAAAGAATTAAAACGGTTTTCTCATGGTTGCCATTTTCAGATCTGGACCAAATTACAATGGGACCACACGGGAAGCCCCAGCTTTCAAATAAAAAAATTAATTATCAAAATCGGTTCACTCAGTCCATAGTTTTGAGGTAACAAACATATAAAAAACGTACCGACGAATTGAGAACGAAGCTTCTCAATTCATCAAAAAGTCGGTAAAAACGTTTAGTTCTTTTGATTCTTCTACTAGGTCCATATTAATTGAATATTTGAACAGTAAAACTTAAAAATTGGTTAAAAAATAAAAAATTACACGGCACTTCTACAGTTCATAGCTGTTGACATTTTTATATAAAAATAAAGATGAACACTTCGCAAATTTAATTAAAGCCCTACTTATACTGAAGAGAAATTAGTAAAAGAGCTTTTGAGATTTTCAAGAGCCTCTCATCTCAGTTTTATTTGACTTTTACTGTGAGATTAAGTTTATAAAGCTCTTGTGAGTGGTTTGTAATTAAACCAAGTTATAAAAGTGGTAGGTTGACTTACTACCATATTATACTAGCTGACCCGACAGATGTTGTTCTGTAGATAATAACAAAAATACTGTTATATAGGAATTTGTAAATAACATTTCAAAACACCAAGAATTATTTCTTAAAAAATGCTCCTTGTTATTATAATGAAATTGTTTCACAGTGGAACTGTCAAACCGTGCGTCACTAAATTCTCTCATAGAAAATATATACATACAAAACAAATATTGAAAATAAAAATAATTATGGGTCCCAAATCATAATAAACCTATCCTATCTCTCAAGTTGGACTAAACTGCACTCCATGAAGTAATCATCATTAAAATCCGTTCATTAGTTTAGGAGTCAATCGCGGACAAACAACGTGACACGTAATTTATATGTATTAAGATAATAGCTCACCCGACAGACGCTGTCCTGTCAATAGAAAAATAGTTAAAATGGATACAGTACGTTATCTCATCCTTAATAGTTAGTCATAATGCCATCGTTAACTTTTCTATAGACCTATATAAGATAAAGTCAAAGTCAAAATAATCTTTATTCACTGTAAAACTTTATAAGTTATTTAGTGCAACTCAGGATGAAGTACAAAAGTTACAACAGCATTCAAATGAGTATAACAATATTCATTATCATAAAATATAACACAATCCACTTTAAAAGATTTAGCAATTTTACGGAGCCTAGTAGATGGAATTGCGAGTTTATGTTTGTTTCGAGTATTGGCACTGTGTACATCACTATTCTTTTTAAATTGGCTAATATGTTTATGAGCGTAAAGGAGGTTCTCGTATATGTACTGGCAGTGTACTGTCATAATATTTATTTCACTAAACTTTCTCTCAATGAATCCCTTGAAAGCATTTTATAGACTGCTCGAATCGCTCTTTTCTGCAGCACAAATATACACACAGATACACAATTCTACCATACATTATTTTGTTATATCTCAAAGTGCTTAAACAACGTTTTCGTTGAAAGCTCCTAGGCGGCTTATTTTTTCCAACACCTCCAACAAATACCATTCATATATAGAAAATTATACATGCAAACCTTACAAATCATATACTTAAATCTTACTTGAAAACCAAGCTATCCATTGGTGAAAACAGCATGAAAATCCGTGCTGTACTTTTTGAATTTATTGCAAACAGAAGTTTTCTCCTTTTGAGGTATGGAATCCTAAAAATAACTAAGCAATAAGTGTTTATACCGAGAGAAATTCGTATAACTCGGCTTATTGTTTAATAAGATAAATAAAGTCCTAAAATTACATACCGTTATATGATATATATCAAAAAGTAAAAAACATCTATTTGATTGGCTGAAACACTGGAACTGAAAACTTACTAAACACTATAAGGTAAAAATTTTCCTACAAAACATACACAAAGTCATTATTTATTTATTAGGTTTATTTACAATCACTTACAATAATACACACAAATATAGAAAAGTAGAACTAAAAACTAGGAACTAAATGTAGTGATTACTTACAAATAAACACAGCATGCACAGAAGTAATTAATTTTAGGTATTATATATAATAAGTTTCACACACATATAACCATAACCCACACTAACACCAATTACTTTCTTTATCTAATTAGGTTTTCTTTATTTTATTAAGTTACAGTATGATATATTTATTTTTTGTATATCCTTTCCATCATTATAACCATGTGCTTTAGGCGCCCGGTAACTTGTAGCACAGGTATTCATTACCTATTTCAAGCGCCGGTCTCTCACAATTAAAACAATGTCTGAATATCGATATTAATAAACTGTGTATACTATGTGATTGTGAGAGAAAATAAATATATTTTGAACTTTGATTTGAATTTTTTTTTAATATCAATTTCGATTCTTCAAATTATTAACGATTAAACAACAAAACGCGGATGCAAAAAAGCTCAAGATGCGATAAAATCTATCTCGATAATGCCATAACGTGCTCAGACGGTAGGTAACTTAGAACGCTTCATCAAACCTTAAGTGGGTTCTAGTTCTAAACGATCTACCTACCAACGTCATATTTATTAGAATAGACACCACAGAGCAGAAAATTCAAAATGTTAAAATTATGTTAATTTTTTTATTCGGAATAGTGACGAGACCAGCAAGCTGATCAATCAACACGAGAAACAAACATAAACTTGTTATGCCTACTACTCGGTTAAGGCGGGTCAGGAACCCCCTTATTCATAATGGTCCGCTAACATAAACCAGCCGCTAAGAAGTGTTTTTTCTCATTCTGACTTAGGTCAATAGAAGAAGACAGAGTGAGAATTAGCAATACCTTAAGTTAGCAGACTATTATGAATAAGGGTAAGTAAGGTAAAAAGGGAAAGTCTTTTATGGGGCGATGTTTATACTTTTACAATATGATCCCAGATAATGTACAAAACAAATGTGTTACGAAATTTATAATAATTTTTAAGAATCGTTTGTGTGGGAAAGCTAACTATAACATAAATGATTTTCTTAATGATACGACAGACTCGGAATGAGGCGAACACACTCAGGCTCCTCAATTATAAATTTTTATTGTATGATATTACATTGTAATCCATATTTTTATAAAAAAAACCCGCTGAGTTTCTTGCGACCGTTTTTCTCAGTGTGAGGCAGTCTATTTTTAATGGGTGGTAGTTTTTGACGTTCAATAAATGATTTTGAATCCTATTTTGAATAACAATATTTGAAATTAAATTTGAATTTGGCGACGATAACGTTGCTTGCGGAGGCGTCGTGTACCGGGTCTCCTTCCCTCAAATATGTGCGACGGGAACGATGACGGTCCATGCGTCAGCTCGTGAACGAGTGCTGCTTGTGGTGCCAGGTCGATCTATTATAGTAAATAAATCATTATATTTGTTTGATGCAATTACTTATTACGACAGTAATCACGACCGACTTATTTGCGAAATATCCATACATAAAGAATGAATTCAAGCTCTAAAGGTCGATGCATCTTATATATAATTTACATTTATACAGTTTTTTTTAAACAATTTGTTATGTATTTAAAGTGATAACCCTCACTTCTAGGATTAATACACAAATAAAATTTGAAAACCAACAAAATTTTATGAACGATGCGGGACTCGAACCCACGACCTCGGGCGTTCCGTGCCGGTGCTCCAACCAACGGAGCTAACCGTTCGAGTGTCGCATCGCTATAAAATCCTGTATGCTTTGTTCAACTCTCAGGTTGTGGCTTCATCTACAGGATCTCCTTTACAGTTCATAACCTGCTCAACCCCAATATTTGCATATTAGGAAATTGACTTGAGATGTCGCTCTTGTAAATCTAAACAATTTGTTATGTTTTTAAAGTGATAACCCTCTCTTCTAGGATTAATACACAAATAAAATTTGAAAAACAACAAAATTTTATGAACGATGCGGGGCTCGAACCCACGACTTCCGGCGTTCCGTGCCGGTGCTCTAACCAACTGAGCTAACCGTTCGAGTGTCGCATCGCTATAAAATCCTGTATGCTTTGTTCAACTCTCAGGTTGTGGCTTCATTATTACTTTGTATGATATATTTCATATTAAAACGCTTTTTAACTTGAACTTGATTCATATATTGGATGCAGCACCATACACATTTGTAACGTTTATTAGATTATAAAATATTTACTCACTTCAGGGATTAATAACATAAATAAAATTTGAAAACGAAAATATATGAACGATGCGGGACTCGAACCCGACCTCTTGCGTTCCGTGGGAGCGCTCTTTACAATTGAGCCATCCGTTTGAGTGACGTATCGTATATAAAATCTTGTGTGCTTTGTTCAACTCTCACGTTTTCATAAACCTGAGAGTTGAAGTCATCTTCATCTACAGGATCTACTTTGTAGTTGATAACCTGCTCTTTGCAACCTTATAAAATATCAAATTGTTAAGATTTACAAGATCAATTTCCTAATATGCAAATATTACTGACCTTCTAAAACATAGTAAAATTACTCCAATATTTACATCGAGACTCACGTCTGACCCGAATAACTGTCGCCCTGTTTCAGTGTTTCCGACCATAAGTAAAATTTTTGAAAAAATTATTTTAAGCCAAATGCTTACTCACTGTAACACTTATAAGTTACGTCATATAAAACAATTTAGCTTTACTAGGGGACGCTCGGCTACAGATGCGGGCGTAGAACTTATCAGAAATACATTTGAGGCCTGGGAGGAATTACAGAATGCACTTGGTGTTGTCTGTGATTTATCTAAGGCTTTTTATTGTGTTCAACATTCAACGCTGATCAGGAAACTATGTCACTATGGTATAAGAAGATCTGGGCTCGATCTTCTGATCTGATATTTAAATAATAGGATTCAGAGGGCGATGTGAATGGCAGGAGATCTCCTGAGACTCTTCTCGGTATGGAGGTACCACAAGGGTCTATTCTTGGACCCTTCCTCTTTCTAATTTATATAAATGATCTACCTAACCTTTTAAAATATCACAAGGTGGTTTCGTTTGCGGATGACACTTCACTCATATTTAAAGTGAAAAGAAGCCAAGTTTTATGTGACGAAGTAAACAATGCCCTAGTTGACATCTTGTACTGATTTAGCGCCAATAATTTATTGTTAAAAGGTCACGAAGGGTCTAAATAATAAAGTCTAAATAATAAATTAAATTTACCGAAGGATTAGTGAATAGGCTTAGTCCTGCAGCACAGGAAAATTATTCAGTTAATTGACATAGATACGGCGCGACTAGTATACTTTAGTTAATTTCGTAGTATCATGTCCTATGGTATATTGTTATGGGGCTGTGCTGCCGATGTTAATACCATCGCTATTTATAACCAAGGTCCTAAAGAATAATTAAGAGAAAAATTTTAAGAAGTGAATATTTTGACGGTCGCTTCTCAATATATTCTTGATAATGTTTTGTACGTTCATAAGCACATTGAGAAATTTGCTAGAAACTGTGACAATCATAATGTTAACACGAGGAACAAACATAAACTTGTTATGTAGGCATAACCCACTAATCGTGTATAAGATGTAGGCAAACGCCTTAAACACTTCATGTATTAACACTTGTCACTGTTTTAAGAGCAAACCTTATAATTAATAAAGATCGTATTGTAAAGATCATATTTAGTAACAAATTACTGTATTAATATAATTAAAAACATTTTAATCGACCATCCCGTACCGGTGTTACAAAGTATATATTCAAATTCAAATATTACTCAGTACTACAGAGTACTAGTAGAAGCACAGGCTTACAACTTGAATGCCTGTATTCGTGGTCAACTGACAACGTCATATTGGTGTTGTCAGTTGACTGTCTCTATTTTACATTTAAATACATTATTACAATCTAACAATAAGATTGATTATTAATTAAATCACACTAATTAAATAAAATCAACCAAATATAAAATTTAAATGAATTAAAATTATAAATATGTTGGTAACGCTAACACATGATACAAACTATATTTAGTCTGTGTATTGTAAATAGGAGATCGTTAATAAATTTACGAGGTAGCTGTGACGCGTCGCTCGATTGGTCTTGAGAGTTGTTAAGGAGAAGAAAAATAATTAATGAACACGTAATCAAATACTTGAGCTCGGATTACTATTAGTATAACGTATTTTTCAACGGCAATTTGAATTTCTAAATAAAATACTTAACTTGTATGGCAGCATAACGAGAAATTAGTAAAGATGGTAGTTCTGCAGCATATGCGGTTAAGAAAATTAGACGGTTAACTGACATAGATACGGCGAGATTAGTATACTTTAGTTATTTTCATAGTATAATGTCCTATAATATATTGTTTTGGGGCAGTGCGGTCGATATTAATACTATCTTTGTGCTGCAGAAGAGGGCTGTAGGTCCTAAAGAATCATTAAGAGAAAAATTTAAAGGAATAAACATTTTGACTGTTGCTTCTCAATACATTTTTGATAATGTTCTGTATGTTCATAAGCAAATTGAGGAATTTTCTAGAAACTGTGACATTCATATAAACTTGTTATGCCTACTACTCAGATGGGTCGAGTTAGTAAGTCTTTTGTTGGGCGATGTATATGCTTCTACAATATGATCCCAGAAAATGTACAAAACAAATGTGTTACGAAATTTAAAAGAATTGTTAAAAAACGTTTGTGTTGGAAAGGTTATTATAGCATAAACGATTTTCTTAATGACACCACGGACTGGGCATAAAGCGAACACCCGCAGGCTCTTTAATTATAAATGTTTATTGTACGATATCGCATTGTAATCCATACTTTTATATAAAAAAAGCCCGCTTAGTTTCTTGCGCCCATTCCTCTCAGGTCTGAGGCAGTCTCTTTTGAATGGGTGGTAGTTTTTGACGTTCTTAAGTGATTTTAAATCCTATTTTGAATAAAAATATTTGAATTTGAATTTTATCATAAAATTTGGTGCTACTAGTCAAGTTTTTTTGGAATAGGAGAACAAAGTCTTAGATGAAATCCACTACGTTTTAAGCAACTGTTATTCCCTTTTACCTTATTATTTCAAACGTATGTCGAACCTCACTGTTTTATACTAAACTAAATTGAAATATTTACTTTTAGGCAGTCCTGTCTCTTAATACGTAGTATTAACATCCTCTGCTATTTTCTATACGCTTAACATTGAACCGTCTTTTACAATGAACATTTAAACTCCTTTAGGCGATCTTGACCAGATCGTCGGTCCATCTAGTAAGGGGGCTACCAACACTGCGTCTTCCGGTACGTGGTCGCCATTCGAGGACTTTACTGTCCCATTGGCCATCTGCTCGTTGAAATATGTGCGCTGTGCTCTGCCACTTCAGTTTCGCAATCATTTGGGACCTTCAACGAATACCGTTAGTAATTCTGAGTATTAGGTACGCTTCCCTAGTCGACACGCTCCCCACCTCATTTACGTTGTTGACGACTTGTGAACGAGGAACCCGACACCACACTGGGACAGTTGGTCACAATCCCGGAAGTTAGAAGAGAATTTAGAATTTTATTACTTCATGAATTATACGAGTTATTACCCCACCTTGATGCAGTATTAACTTCTTCTGCGTGTCCATAATAACATACCGTTTCTTTTCTATAAAAACGGCAGTTCACAACCGGTCCAATAAGCCAAATATAACGGCCATGCAGAAAAATCGACCCGTGAGTTAGAAAATTGTAGCGTTTCGCACGGGTTGGTGTTGGTAACGGTGGCGTCATCAAAACAGATGGAGTCAGTTTGAAGCGCCACCTGAAAAGAACGGTCATGAAGCAAAACTCAACGCGACACCACAGCGCCAAGGTAGTTTGCATCGTCGTGAATTCGTCCTCTTGCTGGACGCCATTTAAGCCATAAAGTCTGTTCATGTCGACATAATGTACTCTATGCTCTGGTCCGAGATGCCACGCTGCAAGGCCGTTTCGAGAATTCATTTTAAACTGTTTAAAATTATGTAACCTAGTCTTGCCATAAATACTGAAACACAGAAAAAATAAAATTTCTATTATATTTATGTATTATACTTAATACATAAATATAAAACAATTTAAAAAATAAAAAGCTTATTCGAAGTGGTCTCCATCGGCTGCAATACAGTCCTTATACACTGAGGCCAGTTATCAATAGAAGCACGCACTCTTTCCATTGGAAAATTAATCAAGCCAATCGTACGGATTGTTTTAGGGACTCCAAATTATCATGGCGTTTATAGCAAGCCGTACTCTCTAAAAATGAACATAAATCATAATCCAGCGAATTAAGATCGGGACTAGACGACGGCCAGTCTTCAGCTCTGATGAGGTCCGAAGCGTTCGTTTCCAACCATGACTGCGTAGACCGAGCTTTATGACCTGGTGTCTATTTTGTTTATTTTTAAATTTAACAGTATTTATGGCCACACTAAGTTTATTTTATTTATTTTCATAAGAGACGAACTGTAGCAGTAGTATACAGAATTAAAACTCATCGTCGAAACAACATATTCGAGCACCAAGAACGGAAAGACACTAATGAGTCCGTGAATGTGGTCCCGATATGTCGTCGTCAGGAGTTTTATTTGCTTTTTTAGATTTATTGTCATTATTACTAAATCAATTTAGTATTCTAATATGGCCCATTCTCATGTCCAAGTTACGTCAGTTGGTGCTGGGGCTGCTGCTTCGACTGCCGAAGACAGCAAGCGTCGCAAATATGTTGGTCTCAGTGAGTCATACATCTTTGTGCCGTTTGGTATCGAGACACTTGGCCCGTGGGGCCCAGAGGCGCGGAGAATGTCCAAAGTACTACTTACGTGTCTCAATAGGGCTGTTGGAAACACAAGCGCTGGCAGCTATTTCAGTTAACGGATCAGCCTAGCTGAAATCCATCCATATATCCAACGCTGAAATGCTGCCAGTATTCTTGGTACGCTTCCCCGTAATGATAGTTTTAATTTAATGTTATCATATTATTGTAAATATAGTTATGAGATTTGTTTTGTTCGAATTAATATATCGTATTCTTGAAAATAAAACTAACTCCGTTTTTTTTATTATGCATCTATAACACTACGTTTGTTTTACAATTTTAAGTTTATAATAGCAAATCAAAATTTGAAAACAAAATTTTATGAACAATGCGGGACTCGAACCCATGAACTCTCGAGTTCCGTGCGAGTGCTCTGCCTACTGAGCTTACGGTTCGAGTGAATTTTGTTTTCAAATTTTATATGTGTATTAATCGTAGAAGTGAGGGTTATCACTTTAAAGACATAACAAATTGTTATTTTTGAATATTTGACGGTGTATACTGACCACACGACAGAAGTGTTAACTTCATCAAGGAGAGGTTAAGAATACGAAAAACAACTATGTCCACAAAATGAGTGTTACGTAGCCGAGCGTGACGGATCAGTCTCAATACCCGCAATCTCTCGATATCCGCAAAATAAAGCTCAGAGCGCCCTAGAGAAGTTTTCACTTCAATAAATAAAATTTTAATTGAAACATTAATCAATTGTGGTTTGAAGGCTGTTTTCACATGCTCCCAATTACTTTGACATGCAAATCACTGTAACCAGTCTGTTTATTTCACAGGTTTATTTATGTGCGCCTAGCAAACAGTGGGAGGCTCCTTTGCACAGGAAGCTGGCTAAATTATGGGTACCACAACGGCGCCTATTTCTGCAGTGAAGCAATAATGTGTAAACATTACTGTGTTTCTGTCTGAAGGGCGTCGTAGCTAGTGAAATTACTGGGCAAATGAGACTTAACATCTTCTATCTCAAGGGGACGAGCGCAAATGTAGTGCCGCTTAGAATTTTTGGGTTTTTCAAGAAAGGGAAGGGCGTATCAATTACCATCAGCTGAACATCCTGCTCGTCTCGTCCTTTATTTTCATAAAAATAAAAAACAAATCCAGTAGGGGTTTATAATAAATAAATCTTTAAACTTATTATGTTGCTTTGAAGTAGTGAGTAAGTAAGAAATGTTATTTATTTGAAGTCATAATTCTTATTATATTTTCAACCTGGAATTAAATAAAGCGTAGTAAATATTGGAGGTCGTTTTGCAAGTACGTAATCGTATTTGCATTCTCATGAGGTACAGTTGCAGACAAAATACTGAATGAATTTTATTTTTGTAATAATATTATTTGTAAGAATATTATGTTATTTTAGAAAGTGCATCACAAATAAATGAACGAACTGTAAGTTAACGGTAAGTGATCATATTAGTAGAGATGATTGGGACCAGGTTAACAAATTGACTGAAATAATATCTATACTTAATTAATAATTTTTACCAAAATTTA
>CATIXQ010000013.1:16185788-16206578 GCA_949711755.1 Leptidea juvernica | reverse complement strand
GAAATTGAAATGAAATTGAAATGAAATTGAAATGAAATTGAAATGAAATTGAAATGAAATTGAAATGAAATTGAAATGAAATTGAAATGAAATTGAAATGAAATTGAAATGAAATTGAAATGAAATTGAAATGAATTTGAAATGAATTTGAAATGAAATTGAAATGAAATTGAAATGAAATTGAAATGAAATTGAAATGAAATTGAAATGAAATTGAAATGAAATTGAAATGAAATTGAAATGAAATTTATTTATTGAGTCGAATACAGTATACATTATAGATATTAAATATATTGTAGTGTCTTCTATTCGGCTTATTTAAATTAGCATGCAAACCGTTTACATAAAATTTAAAAATCCTTAACACTATCAGGTTTACCTTCGCCTATAGATGTTTCACATAAAAAACGTGTGTGTGGTAAAGGTATTAATAACATAAATAATTTTCTTAAAGATACCACAGACTGGGAATGAAACCATTGGCGATTAACGACAGGCTATCTAATTATAAATATTTATTGTACGATATTACATTGTAACCATATTTTTTTGAAAAAAAATGCCTGCGTTTCTTGCGCCCGTTTTTTTCAGGTCTTAGGCAGTTGAATAAGTGATTTTGAATCCTATTAAAAAAAAACAGTAGTTGTAATGAAATATTTATAATAACGATTCAAAAATGTTAATTTTATGGCATATAGGCTTAATGTGAATAAAGTTTCTTTGACTTTGACTTAAAACAACAGTACCTACGTCACAGAAAGTCAAAGGCTTACAAGGAAGTGAAATTCTGAGTGAGGCTTAGTTGTATTGAATCTCTTTATCTAAATACGATATCTGCTCATTATAACTTTTCCCATTAGCTTCGTGATAACTTATTGTGCGGAAGATAAATATAGAACAATGCTCTTTAGAAATCTTATATGTCGCAACCGACCGAGATAATTTTAAAATCGATTTGCACTTATGAGAGATGTTTACGTGCATTTGATTTTTAACAGCTTTAGGTCATCAATATTTCTTTATTTTCGTCTAAATTACTCTAAATGAACTATTGCCAATCTAGTCAATATTAGATCAGCCATTTAGGACATTAGCCTGCCAAATAGCAAGACAAGGTTTGAAAATTTATTTTCTTGTTCATTGAAAACATGTGTAGTAAAAGCTGTTATTTTCACTTTAGTGGCATACAATATTATCATTGACAGCAATCTACAAAGTTATTGTATTTGTAGATTCATAAATCAAAATTTATTGTATTTTATATTTTCATTATGTTTACTTTTGGAAGTGAAAACTTTTTTAGCATCGTTATGATTTGAAAGTCGATGAAACGAAAAAGTGACACAAAAAAGAGACAGACACATAAGACGTCATGCGCACAACTTGTTACTAAATAAACAACAGGAGAATATAAATATGGTAGCGGTGATAGTAATGTCTTTCATAGCGGTTGAGATCATGCGAAATCATTCTAGCAACATGTACCAGGACTTCATATGCAGTTTAGAGGTTCATACACAATGCAGGTTTTACTTCTGACATGTGTATGTCCATTTGATGGTAAGGGCGTAGCCTTTATAATGCATTGCCGCTCCATTACCACTTGAAATAACTTACTCTTTGCGATATGACAGTAACATTGGTTTAGTTCTACGTAGACCAAAAATAAGGAAGCTTATAATATAGCTTATGCATTTTGGTTATAAGTACGTGGAAGAAAATTTCCCGAAAACCACATCCTTTTTTAACGAAGTCACTGGGGAACGTGTAGTTAACGGGAGTAACAGAAAAAAAGCAATTGTGTGGTTTTATGAAACCACGATGCAAGTGAAACTTTTTTCACAAAATAACATAGGTATTAATATCAGCATAGAAAAAAAACAAATTTATATATGATGCTTTACATTTTCATAAAATAAAAAAAAAAACTTTATCAAGTGTGTGGCATTCGAACCTACTTTTCCACCCGAACGCAATTGCATCCAATATGAGAACTATAGGCGCCGCCCGACCGTCACGCGACATGCAACACACAGACCAAGAAGTTTGAGACGATGTAATAAAAGTTTCACTTTGAAAATGAAAAACAAAAGAATCAGATATTCAAATTTAAGTTATTTATCCGTGTCAACTCGTACAACGTAGAAATCTCTCGAATTTGTAAATCTTGGAATTTGTAAAGGAAATCCGACATATCGGAAGTTTTATAAACGAGGAACAAGTTATTATAGCTTGCTTACCTTATAAAAAATGTATTATTGACTGTGTTTGATAGAGGATGTTATTTTCACTCGCAATAACATAATATTGTAATAATAGAAACTCATATTGTAATGTTTTCATTTCGGATTATTAAGTTTCGAGGTTGTCAAGATGAATCATCAAATACGGTACAACTTTCACCATTTTTTTTATGGTATAGGAGGACAAACGAGCGTACAGGTCACCTGGTGTTAAGTGATCACCGCCGCCCACATTCTCTTGCAACACCAGAGGAATCACAAGAGCGTTGCCGGCCTTTAAGGAAGGTGTACGCACTTTTTTTGAAGGTACCCATGTCGTATCGTCCCGGAAACACCGCACAAGGAAGCTCATTCCACAGCTTTGTAGTACGTGGAAGAAAGCTCCTTGAAAACCGCATTGTGGAGGACCGCCACACATCCACACATACACGCCATTATTTTAACTTCAACCTAGCAAAAAAAGAAAAATCATTTATTCATTAAGGTCAAAATGACACTAATGTATGTCAAATATTTTTCGACCACTTCGGAAAAGATAGGCTTTAATGGGAAGTGGTAAGAAACTCATTGCCACTCTTTTAGTATTTTTTACAGTTTCAGGATTTTAAATTATACTTTATGCAATTAGTGATGCACCAAAATTACTTAAGCGTTTTGACTTACTTGTAATGACTACTGAAGATCTATCAATTCGCATACACCGTAAATATGTAACGGTATTATGTGAGCAATTACGTAAGTATTAAGCTTATAACTTTAAATAGTATATTTTCAATATAAAAATAAAAAGCCCCTAAGATGGAACCAACCAGGCAACACAGGCAGAGCTACTGTCGCACATATCTTAGGGCCGGTAACGACTCCCCCTACGATGCAGCCACGGGCAGTGCCATTTAAACGAGCATGACTTTTTTCGTGTTTTTGTTACAAAATTGAATTATTTTGGTTTTTTTTTCAATCTTTACACATAATCTAATTCATTCCATCTAGTTTATAATTGTGTAGATTTCATCTCTTACAATTGTATCATGATTTATTGATGGGGAAGGTCAGATATTAGAACAGAAACGTCGTCCGTATAAATCTGTCCTATACCCACCATAAACAGACTTACTATTTATAGCTATTACTTAATTTCAGGTGGCCTACACATTAGTTGCAACCGATGCTTCTTTAACCTATCGGATTTCAACTCTTAAAAACTCAACTAAGAAAAGAAACATGGAAAACCCTTTAAATTTCTCCCGACAGGGTTCAAAATGTAGCATAATTTAAGAGACGCTCTCGGTCTTAATATTATAAATAGGCTGTTTGTGCAAGATCAATTGAATTTTAATGAGATCGTGTCTGAAGATTGACATTAAGTCTGCTCCCGAGTCTGCAAAATGTTCATGAAGCATTTTACGACATTTATATAGAGTATATTAAGTCAAGCGAGAACACATAAATAACGTATGGCGTGCGATAAATATGTATAAGATATAATATATAATATAATTTCGATACTTAAAAGTAATTATCGAAAATATACGAGAAATAGCTAATACTTAAAATCTAAAACATATGAACATACAAATTGAAACAAGAAATCCAAACTGTAAAATCTTTATTTTAGGTTAGTGATTTTAGATATCTTTTGCTTTCGGACAGGATTTCTTGGAATTCCTTCTCTTACTGCTTTGACATCCTTTCTCGAACGAACATTAGGTGGACGGCCAGATCTTCTTGTGTGACAAACAGAGGAGGTGTAATTGTACCTATTAATAGCCCGGTACACAAACATTTTACTAATACCAAGCGTATGGAGAGTTTTAAAAATTGTATTTGGCTCCATACCTACTTTGTGTAATGCAATCACAGCGATCCGGTTCTTTATCACCCCACTCCATTTTAATATCGCAAAATATTGTACAATGTATTGGCGCCAAAATGAGAAAACTCAATGAACAATCATATAAAAATGACAGATTCCTAATTTAAAAATTGTAATATTTGTTTATTTTTATTTGTAACAGTATTTATGGCCAGACTAATTATACACATACTTATATACAGATGTGACGTTAACGATAACAGTGTAGCGTGTTCAATAGTTTTTTCCCATCTCCAAACATACCCAGCGAGTATAATGACGTTTTCACCTGAAAAAACTTGAAAAGGATCGCTCAAAATTTAATTATTGGCAAAGTATATTATATCTATATAATTTATATAATATAAATTAACATCTTTTAAGTAATTGATTTTTAGTTATTTCATCAGTAATAATTAATAAGCTTTCGTATTTACGGCGTTTGATAAAAAATAATGACGAATTTTAATTCACTGTACAAAATATATATCAGTCATCATTATTAGTGATATACATATTTAGATGTCTTTAAAATATATTTTAATTAAACTGTTACGGAAGCAAAAGTTTTCTAACAATATAAGAAAGAAGATTGGTTAAGTTGTAAGCTGTGAGGAAACTCGTTACCAAACAACTTTTTTTGTCAATATTCTATTGAAGTGTTTTTATCTAAACAATTTGTTATTTTTTAAAGTGATAACCCTTACTTCTGGGGTTAATTACACAAATTAAATTTGAAAACAAATATATGAATGATGACTCGAACGCGCGACTTCCCGCGTTCGAGTGACTGAGATGTCACCTTAGATTTGAAAGGGTGACATCTCAAGTCAATTTCCTAAAATGAAAATATTGGGGTTGAGCAGGTTATCAACTGTAAAGTAGATCCTGTAGATGAAGCCACAACCTTTATCTATATAATGCCTTGTTAAAATAAAGAAAATACAGAGCGTATTTTGCAGTTGATTTTTGGAGTAACTGCAGTCTGTTTTTGCGAATTTAGCGAGATCTGGTTGACAAAAAGCTCGTGCATTTCGCATGAAAGTGCTAATGCGATAACTCTTCCATTAAATTTTGTAAAACTATGCATTTCACATTCGTTGCATTTTATGAATACGTCACAATCGTCACAAGTAAGTTCTAAGTAAAATTCAGAATGTTGATTGGGTTGAAACAATTAAAATGTATGTTGTAATAGGTAAGTTGCAATTAAGTTGCTAGTATCTTCAATAATTGGAATTTGGTGGTGAAGCTCTATCTCGCAACTCTATATATTCCTGGTTCTGTGACTTTAGACGTTGACCTGATCATCTCTGTTACGATTTTTGTGAAGGTCATCCGGCACCTACAGATACCGAAAGTGGTATAGATACCACACGACAACTAATGGGATCTGAAAAAAATATGTGTCAGCAAAATTTGTACTTTATTAGGTATTGGGATGAGCCAAGTAGAGTAGTGCAGAATAATAATAAAAAATGTAACGGAAGATAATGATTATATAATATTCTTTCCGATGATGAAACCATCACATATTGCATTGAACCTGAACGAAAGCCAACCGACGGAACTTTTTCTTTTCGGGAACTTACACCACGGATAGTTACTGCAGATTGGTATGTTAATTTTTATGAAAACAAGGGACGAGACGAGCAGGACGTTCAGCTGATAGTAATTGATATGCCCTGCCCATTACAATGCTGTGCCACTTAGGATTCTTGAAAAACCCCAAAAATTCTCAGTGGCACTTCAATTGCGCTCGTCACCTTGAGACATAAGATGTTAAGTCTCATTTGCCCAGTAATTTCACAGCTACGGTGCCCTTCAGACCGAAACACAATAATCTTTACACATTACTGCTTCACGGCAGAAATAGGAGCCGTTGTGGTACCCATTATGTAGCCGGTATCCTATGCATACGAGCCTCCCACTGGTTAATAAGTGCATGTCTGGAGTCTTTAAAAAGGTTTGCGAATAATACCCTCACAGCAAAGTCAACCTTCATCAAAACAATGCATCCTCACATACCGCTAAGTTAACGAATGGGTTTTTAAGGCCCTAAATATATAACTGGTGATGCATCTTACTTACGAGCTGGGCCGTACACCTTGTGATTTTTTTCTAAAACTAAAGATAATCTAAGAGATATAAGGAAGCGGTTAATGCATTCCAAAAGGCCATTCAATATGTGTTAAGAAGACTAGAGTAACTGCTTTGAACAATGGTTCCGAACAATGCGAAATAAAAGGAATATCCTTCTAAAAACATTAAATATATGTAATAAGCATAGTATTTGCTTACAGCTTAGTGGTTAGTGACCCTGCCTACTGAGCTAGAGGTCCTGGGTTCGAATCCCGGTAGGTGCAAACATTTATATTATGATGAATATGGATGTTTGTTTCCGAGTCATGGATGTTTATTTGTATTTATGTGTGTTTAAGTAAGTATATTGTATTAAATGGGGAAAGATAATTTGTGTAAAAGTGTGTCAATATTTTAATTAAATATAATATAACAATCCAGATACTTACAGGGTCACATATTGTACAGAATTTCAAACATATTTTGCAAAACAGAACTAATCAGAACAAACGGGAAGCTACTAAATATGAAGGGCGGCCATCTTGTGCAGCGTCAATTATAGTCCTAATAGAATAATGGTGGAGCTAACCGCAACGTGAAATGTATTTAGTTTACACTAAATTCTGTTCCAAACATGCAGCTTGTTTAATGTTTGTGTAGTCTCTTGTACAAATATTGTTTTTAACTTATACGTGTCTGTTAGAGGTAACTAAAAATGCTATATTTTAAATATGTATGATGATCTGGACCATATTTTGACTTAAACTAATCCGTCCACAATTTATTAGGTAATTATTAAAAAGGCTTACCGACTAGTCATAATATATGACTACTTATACTTTAATAGCAAAAAATGCATTTATTTATACTGAAATAAAAAAATATCTACTAGAATAATGAACCTAAAACTAAAAACCGTAAAAATATAATAAGTAAAACACATTATTAAGACTAGGCAAGGCTCCGAAGATACTGGCAGCGTTCCCTCTTTGAATAGCTAGACTAATTCTTTGTCCAAGGTAGCTGCTAGCTCTTCAGTCTCCTGTGATGTCAACTATTCTTTTTGCTATTTCCTAAGCCTTATAGCGCTCGGACCCCTCGGACCAAGGGACACTCGACACCGAATGGGACAAAATCATATTTAGAACCTAGACCCCTGTTGTATGCTTTAGCTTTTTCAGCCGCTTTACAAGACGCACCAGCTTTGTTGTTCTATGTAGCCATGTTCCATGTACCATACCAGTACCTGGCCCATCTTCCATGGAATCAAATTCATAGTGTCAGGTCTCTTGCCATCATCTCTTGTAATACCAGTCTTGTACAAATTGATGTGATTTTTTTGACATTCCGTGGAGAGTAAATTGAACCTGATTTTACTAGCTTTTTAAGTTCAATAAGTGATTTTAAAGGTATATTAAAGAATTAATTTGATTTTATTCTACTAATTAAACAGATGTAATAATTATGGCAATTACAGTGTGCTTAATAATATAAATTTTAACAGCAACCATTATAAACTCAAAATTAATACTCGATACGTCAAAAAAACACCGCCCATTTAAGGTGATCAGAAAAGAGATAAATCACCAGACCTAGATCAAATAAAATACGAATTACTAATAAATTATAAATATTAAATAATATTCAGAAACATATTTAATGATATTATCAACAATGCATAGGTACATTACTACGTAGTGGGCTTTTTCGACTCTAACACCATAAGAAAGGAGACAAAAATGACATCAACTGTTCGATATTAAGAATGGACTGCAATAAAGCATGAAAAAAGGAACAATGCATGTACCACCTACCTTTACTGCTCCTCGCCACACAGCATCCACCGGTGCACGGCCCTACAGGAACCCACGTGGTTCAACACTCGAGGGGCGGCCAAGAACGTCTCGGACGGCACCTCCTCGTACGGTTGTCGAAGCGGAAGAGAGCTTGTGTAGGACTATGAGTTGCGCCCACACACGCGTACGTCACGCGATTGTCGCGACTAGCGCCACCGTTTGCTACCGGTTTCAACTTAGAGTTGAAGTACAGTAGCGATAGATGGCACCTCAGCAAGTTCGAAGTTGAAATTAACCGGCACTTTACCAAACAATATACAATGCAAAGACCGAACAACAACTATAGACCTATAAGTCTATTGTCTAATTTATACAAAGTCTTCGCGAACGTAATTCTCAAATGATTAACAAAAACATCAGCCCAGAGAAAAAGCAGGATTCAGATGTGACAGATCAATCACTGAGCATATATTGAACAAATATTTGAAAAATGTAAAAAATATTACTTACCTTAGATTAAGGATTGATCTCCGATGCGCTTTAATTAGATAACGCAGTCGTAGTCGCAAAGTGCGGCAACAAATACTATGCCCAAGTGGGCGTACTTGAGTCAGTCTCGATGTTCTGTTACTTTGTAAAAAAAATACTTCAAGAAATAAGAAAGATTTTGTATCAAAAGGTAGACGAAAAAAACATCAGGATTATTCGCAATGTGTACCTACGCAGCACAGTAAAAGTCAAACTTGAAAGAGAACTGGAGAAAATACATAAGGAGAGAAGAGTGCGACAGCGTGATCATATGTCACAAAAACTGCTTTTAACAGATTTAGAAGAAATTTTTCAAAACACTCAAGTGGGCTACCTAGGTTTATTATGAACAATGCGGTACTCGAACCCATGACCTCTCGCTTTCCATGCGAGTGCTCTTCCAACTAAAGTAACCGTTCGAGTGACGTATCGTCATAAAATCTTGTATGCTTTGTTCAACTCTCAGGTTGTGGCTTCATCTCCAGGATCTACATTACAGTTGCTAACCAGCTCAACCCCAATATTTGCATGTTAGGAATTTGACTTGAGATTGCAAATCTATATATATCAAAGCTTTGCAAGAGCGACATCCCATAATAAGATCAAATGGAGCAAAGCAAAAATGTAGTAGTCGAAGAATACGTTAACCAGAAACAGCGGGAACAACCTGGACTAGATTTCAGTGACCAAAGATATTGGAAATATATGGAGAAGGCCTTTGCCAAGAAAGAACAAATTGACGAAAATGTCACTCAGTTCAAAATTCATGTTTAGTTATAATCAATGTTAATGTGTATCATGTAGTTTGTGTGAATAAAAGGCATTATTTCTGCCGTGAAGCAGTAACGATTCGTCACTCGAACGGTTAGCTCAGTTGGCAGAGGACTCGCACGGAACGCGAGAGGCCGCTTCGTTCATAAATTTTTGTTTTCAAATTTTATTTGTGTATTAATCCTAGAAGTGAGGCTTATCACTTTAAAAAGATAACAAATTACCAGTTGTTTAGCAGCATTGATCCTCCTGAAGGTCGTGTTTGTGGGTTTTGGAAATATTGACTGATAGTGAACTCATCGAATGATTGTGGGCTTAAATCTGCAGATTATTGGATTCAATGAGCTGAATATTTTAAGACTATTTCAAGAAAGCTTTGAGGTTTATTTGAAGTCAGCGGAATTCATTCACACATCAAACCCTCCAAACCGATACACCCGCTTTGTAAACCAAAAATTTTAGCAAATTAAAATATGTTTACCTCAAGATTTTTAAGTTAAGCTTGTGATATTATATAACATCCAAATTTAAATATAAAAGATGGGAAAAATTTATAGCAAAATAAATTTTTAATCCAAGCATTATTAATGAAAAAGCAATTTTATACAAATACAATGTCAAGTAATTTTCGAGTCCATTCATTATGTAGAGTGAATATACCTAGTCTTGCCATAAATACTGAAACAAAGAAAGAAAAATTCTGTTGCAAATAACATTTATTACTCTTTCAGTGTGTTACTAGATAAATATAAAACAATTTAAAATATAGTAAGCTTATTCTAAGTGGTCTCCATTGTCTGCAGTACAGTCCTTTAAACGTTGAGGCCAGATATTTCCATGGAAAATTTTTTCACTGCTAATCGTACGGATTGTTTTAGGGACTCCAAATTATCATGGCGTTTAGAGTGAGCCGTTCTCTCGAAAACTGACCATAAATGAAAATCCAGCGGATTAAGATCGGGACTAGACGACGGCCAGTCTTCAGCTCTGATGAGGTCCGAAACTTTCGATACCAACCAAGACTGCGTAGACCGAGCGCGGCGCCGAGTCTTGCTGGAAGCCAAACTGGCGCTAAAATGAGAAAACTTACTGAACAATCATATAAAATTGACAGGTCCCAAAATCAAATGTAATATCTTGTTTACCTTTAATTGTAACAGTATTAAGCTCACAGAATACCCTTATTTATTTGTGGTGTGTGTGGATGATGCAGCTACTGTACTCAATAACTTTTGTATTAATTTACATTTACTTTTTTGACTTACTCGTGTAAGACATTGACTATTTGACGTTTGAGTGTGTTTGTTGCATCATTTTACATTTAACACATTATATTGTAATTGAAATGATTTGTAAATCGATGAAAATGTGAATCTTGATATAAAAGACTGGCAATGAGTTTCTTGCTACTTCTTCTCATTAGCTCAACCCTTTACGAAGAAGCGGTAGATTCAATAAGAAAAATATTTTTTTTTTGACATTCATAAGTGTCATTTCCGTGACCTACGTGAATAAACTGATTTTGATTTTGATTTTGATTTGATTTAATTGCCAGACTAAGTATAAGGTGAATTTGTAGCTTTTATATCTCGTAATTACGCTTAAGTTTCTGGCGATAAATAAAAATTCAAACATGTTTTTACTCATGTAATTATTATAATATACATAATTTAAATTGTATTTTGTATTTAACAATGAAGCATCGTAAATATAACAATCAACTAGGTATCAATTTAATTGTGTACTCTTCATTGTACCATACATATAAGTGCTCATAGTGAACAATACAAATACGCCGAGAACAATTCAACCGGCAGTCGGTTGGAAAATTTTTGCAATTCATACAAAAGTACTCGTATTTCACAAACAATAGCGTTGCACTGAATGAAATTCAAACTTGTTAAATGAACCGCGAGTGTGTTCACATGAATGACGGAGTCTATATTACTGAAGAGTGCATTCAATTTGTAAAAATTATGTATTAATCTTAGATTAAGGCGACACTAAATGCCAGCGACCTTGAGCGATATGAGTTCACGGCTGCCGGTCCACCATCTATGTAACAAAGCCAATGTTTTCAAAATTCTTGGGTCGAAAACAGTTTATATGCTTACAAACCTCGTTATTCACTATTTATCTGAATAAATGAACCTACACAAAAAAGTTCAAGCTATAAGAATAACTTTTCTGAGAAAAGTACCAAAAAAATGCGTCACGCCATGCCAAAAAACCTGTGTAACTTCAAAGAAAAGTGGTAGTTCAAAAAGGCTCGGCAGTGTTAACTATAACCAGCAGCAAGCATTAGCAACCACAAATAAGACTTAAGGATATGTGTAACAGGATTAAGTAGTGTTCATAGCTCGAATTGCTATACTTTCACAACAAAACTTGTCTAAAAACACCATGTTTGCGTGTTTTCTGCTTACTCTTCGCCTTGAGGATTGGTCTCCGCTACGCGCAATATACCGCAGGTGTAGTCGTAAACTGCGACGACTAATACTACGCCCAAGTGAACTCGAGCCAGTCTCGAACAATGTCTGACGTTGACGTGCCATGTATCTATCTGTCAAACTTTGCTAATAATTTATACTAAAATGCCGGGTAGCGTAGTAAAACTTTGTAAAAATAATACTACAAGAAATAAGAAAGACTCGCCCGCAACCTCGGAGGTTGGGTATTCGATTCTGTGTCTCGACTATTTATTTCAGTTCTTTCCATATACCTAAATAAGAAATAAAATTCACTATGAAATCTCTCGACTAAATCTTCGTTTGTTTCTCATAATTCAAACTAACCAGTAGGTACGCCAAAGCGACAATTTCATGAGTTAGCTCTTATAATATAATTATTTTAAAACAATACCGTTTGCTATTTCTATAAGTTGTTATGAATTTTTCACGGTAATTTTTTAAATAATAATTTTAATGACAATGTTTGACTTTTCTAAACTACTCTCTTCATACTGAACGGTTTTACTTGTCTCTCCCAGTTTATTTTTTAATACAGAGAGCGGATATTTAAGTTTAAAAACACACGTGTATTTTGACATCTAATATATAGTTTTTTGAGCACTCATTCTTCATTTTCTAACACTAAAAATAAGGGATTGCTTGTAACTAATTCTAGGCTTCATAAGATACATAATAGCTTTAAGGGTAAATGTATACACTTCTATAATAAAGTCCCAGCACTGTTCAGGCATTATCTATAAATACATTTAAATGTTTTATAAAAAATGGCTCTGTCGTAAATCCTATTACTCCACTGCTGAATATCTAAATGATCGGACAGCCTGGGACTAGATTGTGATAATTTTATAGCGATAGAAATCACTGTGCAATATTGTATATTTTTATTGAAAAGATTGCAAAAAAAGAATGCTGGGAGAGTTTCTTGCGCCGCTTCTTCTCTCTCAGAGCGCCATTTGTTTCCGAAGCGAATTTTAAAGGAATCAATTTTGAGAAAATAAATGCCTTTTATACCTTTTTTAGGTTTATAACAACGCTTAATGGAACTTTAACATGAAAGTAAATTTCCGTTCAGTTCTGGCATGAAAATTAATTAAGTAATCTTCAAAAAATCGTTGTATTGTATTAATTTTATTGCAACAATTTAAATCAATCAATTCATAGAATTAATAAAATATTTCGACTTCAATGGGAATAATAATACATTTTGTATCAAATCAAATCAAAAATGTTTTCTTTCGTAGCTAAATTTGCATTACACATGAAATATGTAATTTTTTAATACAGCTCGTTCGGAAGGCACATTTCCTCAGAAAAGAACGAGCAAGAAACTCTAAGGTTGCTCTTTTCAAAACAGAATGGTATGACAGGTTCTTAAATTTACAAATAATTTCAACTACAATAAATGCAAAGTGATGCAACCAAATACACAAACGTCAATTACTTAAATGACTTACACGAGTAAGTCATGAAAATGTAAATTAATAAGTAAACACATAGTTATAGTTATTGAGTACATACTTAAAGTACAATACAGTAGATGTATCAATCCACACACAAAATAAAGGCATTATGCAATCATTTCATAAGCTATTATATTTAAAAAATATATAATAACTTTAATTAAAAAAAATAAAAGAAATAAAAAATATAAATCAGATTTCCCGGTGAGAAGATCATCCAGTCACCATAAGCATGACGCATGAACCAGCCATCGCCTCCCTCGATCATATTTTAGGGAACGACCCGCCCCACGTCGCCGCCACAAGCAGTGGCATTAAGCGAATATCCAAATACTTACCCATTTATACTTAATACACCTATTCACCTATTCTAGGCAGAAATAATGAATAACAATTCAAAAGCATACAATGACAGAGCTATCTATATGACTGGGGATTTAATTAAAACGGTAACATTAAATTACTCAAAGCCTCCGCAGTCAGCGTCCTCCGACAAACGATATTCAACATTTTTATCATTTTTAAATCTGCAAAGGCTTTCATAGTTTCTGGGGTGGAATGCAAAACTAAAAATACAGGTTTATATCTCTTGCTCCAAAGAGTTTTGAATATACATGTGAATTAATTAGCTGCTTTGTTCTGTTTGTAAAAGCACTCTATTGTTACTTGTGTTAATTTAGCTTCGCTTTTAGTACTTTCACTGCATTTTATCAGTGGGAGGCTCCTTTGCATCGGATGCCGGCTAGATTTTGGGTAATACAACTGCACCTATTTCTGCTGTGAATCAGCAATGTGTAAGTATTACTGTATTTCGGTCTGAAGGGTGGCGTAGCTAATGAAATTACTGGGCAAATGAGATTTGACAACTTATGTCTCGAGGTGACGAGCGCAGTTGTAGTGCATCTCAGAATTTTTGGGTTTTTCA
Source organism: Leptidea juvernica (assembly GCA_949711755.1). Classification (NCBI taxonomy): domain Eukaryota; kingdom Metazoa; phylum Arthropoda; class Insecta; order Lepidoptera; family Pieridae; genus Leptidea; species Leptidea juvernica. The sequence continues at coordinate 16,192,450 of CATIXQ010000013.1, read as the reverse complement.
AGAATCCTGAGTAGAACTGAATTGTAAGGAGCAGGGCGTATCAATTTCCATCTGCTGAACGTCCTGCTCGTTTCGTCTTTTATTTTCAATAAAAAAAACATGAAAAATTCAGAAAACAAATGCTTAACTTACTAGAAATAGTATACCCATTCAATTTAAGGAGTTCTCTCAATTACTAATAGGTTTCATCATGAGATTATTATTTTAAATATGATTAGTCGTGATTATAACTCTTTCAAACGGAAAAAATATTTCTTGTCTCCGCTCTTTATGAATATAATATATTCGTAGCTTATGATATTATGAGGTTACAACATACAAAATAAAAACATGCGTGCAATTCAGACGTAGAAGTGGAATCTTCAAAAATTTAGGCTTCAAGATAATGAGAAGAATGTAAAATTTCGCGAAGAGGATAATTGTAGGTTTTAGTAATGATCATAGTGATACAATGTTTGATCATTATTTTACCTCTCATAAGCTCAACCCTATAAAATATCGGTAGATTCAACCGTGACCTACGTGAATAAACTGATTTTGATTTGATTTGATTTGATAGATTTAATCCGACTCAGAGCTTACAATTTCGATTAATTAAACAAAATGCTTTTGGTAACCAAAGTATGTAATAAATACTTTGGTCTTAATATGCTCGATATATCTTTGAAATACTGCGTCAATTACTGTTTTTGACCATGTTGTTGATACAATGCGACTTCTGCACTTTTTCAAATTAAATTTGTCGTCCGAAAACTAAATCAATGAAATATCTGTATCCGATGCATAATTTACATTAAACCTCTAAATTGCATATGAAGCCCTGGTACATGTTGCTAGGATGACACATATGATTTCAACCGCTATGAAAGACTACTATCACCGCTACCATATTTATGTTCTCCTGGTGTCTAAGTAGCAATTCGTCGTGCGCATGACGTCAGAACTCGCGTCATACATAAGATAATCTCTTCTTCAACGATGATCGCTTCGTACCAAAACACAGTATAATGCTACCTATCTCATTTTCCCCCATGTTAAATTTTATGAATTAATTCTTGTCTGTCTCTTTTCCTGTCGCTTTTAATCATTTTTATAGACCGAGAAACTATAATCTATTCATTCTCTCGCCGGCTGAATCCTATACATTTACCTGTTTGTGTCTATTGTTCCGCTTTTTCGTTTCATCGAGTTTCAAATCACAACAATTCTACAGAAGTTTCCCTTCAATATGATTTTAAAATATGAGAAATTAAACTTTGGAATACTGAATATTTACGACAATCTTAGCCTGCATTTCTTTTTGAAAATATAAATTGACTAACATCGTTAGTAAGGAAGGAAAACTTGTTTCCAGAATCGACCTCGTCTGATGAGCTTCCGCATTGGCTGTATTGGAAAAATTTAAACCCGCGTTTTATCGTGTTAGACCATTTTATCTGCAGGTATTCGTTAAAATTTCTTCATAAATTTTCACGTAAATGTTATTATAACTTATTTATTGCAGTTAACACTGAGGATTATGTCGTAGTTTTGTTTACTTATCAGACATGAGTATTTTTTCTATTTTTTTTATAGAAAACCTGGTGCTAAGTGATCACTACCGCCCACATTCTCTTGCAACACCAAAGGAATCACAGGAGCGTTTCCGGCCTTTAAGGAAGGTGTACGCACTTTTTTTTAAGGTAACCATGTCGTATCATCCCGGAAACACCGCACAAGGAAGTTCATTCCACAGCTTTGTAGTACGTGGAAGAAGGCTCCTTGGAAACCCCACTGTGAAGGATTTGTTTGAAGAGTAGCCCTGCACGTCAGGGATGTATAGACAATTCGTCAGGCCAAGAGTAAATAAAATAATATATATGTAAGGTTTGATGTTAGTAGAAGCCATACAATTAATTTAGGACCGTGGCAAACCGAATAAGTACATAATCTATGCCTCTCTACGACTAGCTGATTTATTTTTTATTTTTAAGAATAACAACTAAGTTTTATAATTTTAATTACAATTTAGCTTTAGGATAGTTAATTTAATTTAAACTCATTTTTCGAAGTAGGAACAACTAAGAAAATATCCATGAACTCTATACTTATTGTCTCTATTAAAGGCAAGACCTTAGATTAAGGATTCGTCTCGCTGCGCTCCAACTAGATACCACAGGCGTAGTTGCAAAGTGCGACAACTAATACTATACCCAATTGGGCGTACTCGAGCCAGTCACGTACAATGTTAACGTGCCACATGTTCTGTTAAACATTGCTTATTAAAACTAAAATGACTGGTTGCGTAGTAAGATATTGAAAAAATAATACTACAAGAAATAAGAAAGACACTGGGATCACGTCATATCACCAGTTAGTATTCTGTATTTTATTGATTTCAATGTAAAATAACACGAAGCGTATGTTACAAAATTTGAAAGATGCCATTGTGTGTCATGATGCCACGCACACAAGCATCTTATAGTTGCGATAATACAAAAGGTATTGTTGTTAGGTAGTGCGTGATCTAGTTCGCGCGCAACGAAGACCAATCCTTAATATGAGGGGAAGAAAATATTATGTTCCTGTGTTTTACACAGTACATGTTACGTTCACTATTCACCACACTAACAAGGAAACTGCCGTGATTAATAGTATATTGTGTGACTAGGTAGGAAACAAAATACCCCGTCGTCTGAAATCGTGTTTCATGCCGCGTCATACAAGATACATTCCATATAATCACATTGAACGTGTAGCCAACTGGAATTTTCCAATTTTATACTAACAGCGGAAATATCTGTTAGTTAAGTTGATGGTTGAAATGACAACAATGACAGTCGAAAACAGGGCTGCAACTTCATTTCGCGGGCAGAAAACCGTCGGTTTCAGACAAGTAAAATTGTAACTGATCTTAAACATTAATTGCCTTAGAAAAATACCATTAATTATTTCTACCCAAAGACCAATGCTTCATGTTAGATCAATAATTACAATTGAAAAATATCATGTGGCATTTTAATTCGGTTCTCATCATTGAAAATTTTGTATACTATTTCTGATAAAATATAAGAAAAATGTTCCATAAACTCTCTTTTCTTAATTTTAATTAAAAATAGTAGATTTTACAAAGAGTGCACAAAACGAAACATTTTTAATAAAATAATAATAAAATGGTTTTGTGGATGAGTTAAACTCTGATTTTCATTTTGATTGCGAGGAAATAAAACAGTAGTATAACAAGGACATTTTAACAATTTTAGCAAATTTGAAGAAATTAATAAACACACGAAAAAACAAGACCTGTTTCCCGCCGCTCTATTTTTTTAATCTTACGACATTGATATTAGGCTTGGGCTCCAGACCTATACAGCCTACTTTATTAATATTGTAATATATATATATATTTTAATCAATCAATAACCCACCGTATTTAAATTAAAATTTTAATATCTTTTATGACTTAAAAGTAAAAAGTAAATATTATAAAATAACAAATTCTATGCCTGAACTTTTTATTGCCTTTGAATTGAAAGTCAAAAAAAAACTACCACCCATTCCAAAACGAATGCCTCAGACCTGAGATGAATGCGCGCAACAAACTCAGAATCATTCAATTTTTTATTTTATCTTCTACACCAATACTGTTGTGTCCCTATATTTCACGTGTATATAGATTGCACGTTATTGAATTTGTTGACTGGTCTATATATGAGCTCCTGTTTATTTGGAAATTGGATCATTATTTCAACGTGATTTTTTTATTATAGAGGTGTCAATCGAAAACTTGCAAACAAGGGTTTATACTAAATACAGTTTATGAGCTTGTACATTTCTTAAATTTTTTTCTTATAAAATCATGCATTTTTGATTTGTTATTTTATATTCAATCCATTATAAAAAAACTAATCGGCTGCATTATGTTGTTTTATGAAAAATGAATGTTGTTGAATCCAATCTGTTTACATTCTCCTTCTTCATATATGGCAATCGCAATAAATTTGCCTTTTTGAAACAAAGGACGCAGGTTTGTGTAGTGTTATTACGTTTTTATGAGAGAAGCTTAAAGCACGTTCATGAGGTGTACGTGCTTTAAGCTCAATTTAGTAGATTTAAAAAGAGCCACACATATTCCATCCTCAAACAAACAATTTTTCTTTGCGCAATATGCAATGTTATTTCTTATTAATTTTCTAGTTTGATAAAAGTGAATGGTTCAATAAAATAATTAAAATTGACTGTAATTAAAATAAATTGTTAAACGAAAACCTATAAATGATATTTTAAAAGAGTGGCAATGAGTGCCTCGCCACTTCATCTCATCAAAGCTCAACCTTTTCCGAAGTGGTGGCAATTGGTGTAATATATAACCACTGACCCGTATAAATACCACTGGACAGGCTGTTCCACATGTTTGACAGCAAATTATTTGTGCCCATTTGAAGCGCCACTCGCGAGCGTCCAGAGAACTAATTTTGACGTATAATACAATAGCTGCAAAGGAACGTACAATACTCAGAAGTATTTTTGCATTTTGAATTATTTTCGTTCGTTTTACGTTTTATTTAATATACTTCAAGAATCAACGTCTTAAAGTACACTATTTTTTTGTAAATATTTTGCTACCATCTATCGATGTTTGCTGAGGTTGCCAGCACCCAAAATGGTGAATATCAAACAGGCACAAAAGCACTTTGACATCCGCCAGTCCAGTGGTATATGGTAGAGGTCAGTGTATATAATTTATGACATTTATAAGTTTATTTTCTTTGACCTAAATGAATAAAGTGTTTTTCATAAGGTATAAAATTCCGCAATCGGCTATGTTATCTGAAACTTGAATGACGTCACGGCTTAGTAATCGTGACCGCATTGCTTTAAGTTTTGGTTTTTATGCTAAACATTATTGGCCTTACAAATAAACTTGTTATAAAGTTTATTTGTAAGGCACACACATACAGAGTGTACTTTTTGACCTTTCGGTTCATATTATTAACCATAGAATGTAAATTGGTTGCCTACAGGACAGGCTACGCCTAGTGTAGGGACCAAATATGATGTAATATTATGTGATAAAGTGTCTGTATAGAATAAATAAATAAAAATAACTGATGATGAACAAAGAAAATGCAACATGTATACAATCTCGTTGACAACACTGTCAATACAATGATAATTCTGAAGTTTTCCGAATGACAAGCTGCCTTGCGAATAAACGCGGGAAGCTTTATACAAAATGTCTATTTGTAAACATTTTACATATTCTTGGTTTAGGCTTAGTTATAATTTTATGCCAATTTTATTTGTAAGGTTGCTTTTATTTTCCTATTAATATCACAGACATGGCGTCATAATCAGTGGCCACTATTATACTTACGAGCATTTCCACGTGTAACTCAAAGAAAACTTATAAAAGTACATCCACCTGCATCACAGCTTTTTTATACCTGAATTGTTTTTGAAGTGAAAACTTATTTTTCTTCGTTGAACACTTTTCTTGGGATGGGTATAAAATGTTAAACTCGGGTCGGGACACGTGACCTGATCGAAAATTTGAAGGGCAGCTGTTGAAATTATGGATGAAATTAGATTATTCTGAGAGATAAAAGTTTTAATGTAAAATAACTGTAATAGTTCTGATGTGTTAGATTTTTTAGGTAAGTAAAATAATTTTTTATTTTTGTGTACGATAGCGCAATAAATGAATATTGTATTTAACCACATAAATACTAGTACTTTTATACTGATAAATAGAAATCCGAGCGAAATTATTCCTTAACCAATACAAAATATTCAAAAATACACAACGTTAATGTTCAAGTTTCCAGTTTGCCGGCACCCCCGGAGTGCAACCCGTTTTTTTTAAGTAGTACTCTTGTACTAAAAATTGAAAAATACCTATAAAGTACAATTATTTAAATTTACTTCGAGCTCAAAACTATAATTAGTATTGTTTTCAGCTCTTCGAACTCAAAGAGTTAGCTTTTCTATGTTGTCTGGTAAAAGTTTAATAAAACACCATTTTTTGAAGTTTCAAACGGCAATAACTTTTGAATGAAAGAACTGATTTTCACGCCGGAACCATCGGTGATAAAATCGGTCCACATCCACATACACACACACTCACGCACACACACACGCACACACGCATACATACAGACGTACGGACATCATCGCGGGAATGGTCAGGGAAGCTTCCTAGGACCTGAAAACGTAGAATTCAGAATTTTCGAAAATTTTCAATTTTCTTAGCGAGAACTTGAAAAGGATATCTATGATTAAAATAGAAACAAGTAATTGAAAAGCGTTACAAATGTCTACCAATGCAATTTTTAGTCGAGTTTAAATATATAAAGCATATTTTAAAACAAAACCAAACTGACTAAACCGGATGTTAAAGGACTCTGTAAGTATGCGTGCAATGCCCACTATCGTCCTAATAGAATAATAGTGAAGTCAACAGTTATGAACAACTAATCTGACTTACCAATTAATAGAGTTAGGCTTCAAGCCCTCGCAACTGACATAAAGTTTGATTGATCGCTTACAATAATGGACGTATTATTATTATAATATCTAAAAGTAATGGAGTTAAAGAATTTTATACTTTTAACCTCGTAAGCCCCACAGTCCCCAGTTGTCTTTCAGGTGACATATGAGTTGCAATACGCTTTTAGTAACTG
>CATIXQ010000013.1:16169853-16185778 GCA_949711755.1 Leptidea juvernica | reverse complement strand
CAACCAACCTATTTCGTTGGATTTACTATAATAGCCATTGTTTTTTTATGATAATAGGGACGAGACGAGCAGGACGTTCAGGTGATGGTAATTGATACGTCCAGCCCAGTACAATGAAGTGCCGCTCAGGATACTTGAAAGACCCAAAAATTTTGAGTGGCACTATAACTACATTCACCACAGTCCCATAAAAAGTGTCAAATAATCATAGACATTAAGGCTGAGACATTTGATATTGGAAGTTGCAATTAACGCCGACGGTAATTTAAAAGGGAACAAAACATTAGCGATCATTCAAATCAAATACTGGTACGTTAAAGTAATAAGTTTGTCGTTGACTTTAGTTACTGAAGTTCGCCAACAGCGGGCATAAGTATAAGCAAAAAAGTGTTAGCTCTCAATGTTTGCCATTTTGTCATCGAAAATGCACACACGACTTCGAGGTAAAAAAATCTTAAATAATATTAATAATCTTTAGTTTTATTACTTTAATAATAATGAATGATAATCAAACTTATATAATCAATTAACACTCCTACACAAATATTTTCTCGATTCTGTGTTAATTCCAATGAAGGAGTCCAAAACATACATTTATAGCCCCTTTCAATGGACCTTCGACGGCATTCTTTCAAGTTAAATTCAGTGTTTTTTGTTTTAAAAATAATAAATATATAATAATATACATCAAATATTGTTCTTAAAAATATCCTAGTCGTTTATTTTTAAATTTGAAGAATAATAATAGTCCTATGCAAAGGCATATCGGCTTTAGTTACTAATAAAACATTTTAGTTAATACATTTTTAGCTTTTCAGTTTTAACAGTGAAAGAACTTAAAGAGAATCTTTAAACGAGCCTCAACGAATCAGTTTTTTATTAAAGGAGAATTAAGACAATTAATTAATTAAGATGCCTGATGGTTAACAAGTTGAAATATACTTTAAAAAAAAGGGTATATTTTTCTGATGTAAAATACAAAAAACTAGCTCATTTTGCAATCTACAAACCGAAAAAACATTAAAATAAAGAAAATCGATTAAAATGACGTAATCGAATGAATATTTAATCGATTAAAATAACATTAAGATCCAGTTGTTTTATTTCAATAATATTAGTAAGGTGCATAGTTTATGTTCGAATTATTATTATGAATAAAATATATTATTTTCTCAGGAAAAAACAGAACTGAGCAATTATTTTATTATTAATAAATCGATTTACATAAAAAATCTATACTAGTGAAATCCTGTTATTCCTCAACGCTAACTTAACTTTGACAATGACAGTCTGACAGTCATGTCGTTTCTTCGTCATTGTCACTTCGTTTCTTGTTGTATTCGTTGAGTTACCAACTTGTTAACCTACCCAATTGAATTCCAAGGAAAGTAATTGTCTCTAGCAGTCTGTTTTACAGTTCATGTATGAGCTAATGAGTATATATTATTCTTATCTGAGCAAATAAAACTATCCTTTAATTTAGGTATACTATATTAAATTATCTAATTACCAATTGTCTTATATTACCTATAATGCAAAAAAATGTCGTGACAGTAGTAGATAGGTAGGTATTTTTTATCTAAAACAAAAAACAAGGTTGGTACCCATCTAATATAAGTATGTGATAAATCCTTAGCAGCTAGGCATTTAATAAACCTAGAATAGATGAGCTGTCAACATATAGTCTAAGACATAACCTCATTTTTATATCTTCGATTATCGTGATTAAAACGTGTGCAGTAAAAAAGTAATACTGGGCTAATGGGAATGTAACATTATGTGTCAAAGTGACGGGTGCAGTTGTAAAGCCGCTCAGAAATTTGGGCTTTAAGAATCCTGGTTAGCACTACATTGTAATGGGCAGAGTGTGTCACCCACCATTAGGTAAACGACTTAATGTCTCGTCACCTTTTCGCATAAAAAAGCGTATGTGTGTAAACCGATTGAAATTTATTTCATTCTCGTCCAATGGTTGTCTTTCAGGTGACATATGAGTTGCAATACGCTTTTAGTAACTGAAGTATGAAACAAATGGTCACGGTGGCCAACTAACGTCGAGGTGTCGAATTTGCGTGACGGTGTGCGCGCGCGTCACATAAATTCACTCTTATATATATTTCCTAACGTGCCAAAAGAAATAAAGCTTAAAAAGTATGGAATTATTGTTTTGAACATGCTCATTTCGAAATTGCCTCTAATTATAAAAGCACATACTTCCATACTCTTTTAATCAACTTTTTAATCTCATCACACTCAATGTAGGTCAGGCGCTTATGTTACTTTTCTATGATTATTTTTTTGATGTCAGCTAAACAATGAATACCTATACTTTGTAGCACAATATCATGCACAGATAATGAATTATTATTATGTTAAATACAACCAACCTATTTCGTTGGATTTACTATAATAGCCAATGTTTTTTTATGATAATAGGGACGAGACGAGCTGGACGTTCAGCTGATGGTAATTGATACGTCCAGCCCAGTACAATGAAGTGCCGCTCAGGATACTTGAAAGACCCAAAAATTTTGAGTGGCACTATAACTACATTCATCACCAATAAGACTCAATTGCTCAATAATTTTACTAGCTACGGCGCTCTTCAGACCGAAACACAGTAATGCTTACACATTACTGCTTCACGATAGATATAGGCGTCGTTGTGGTACCCATAATCTAGCCGGCATCCTGTGCAAAGTAGCCTCCTACTGGTAAAGGTAAAGTTTGGATGGGGGCAGCGCAGGACCGATTGTCATGGCGACCTTTGGGGGAGGCCTTTGTCCAGAAATTGAAATGGAATGGAATTATGGTAAATAGCAAACAAATATTGTAATAAAAACTGTGAATGTGAACTTTTTATGCCTTAACTTTTGTTCTTAGCATCATGAATTAATTTTGAACACACGTTATCATTGGTAGTCGTAATTGTTGCTATAGAAACGAAATTAAGAGATCCCGAGAGAGCGCGATACTTATTTAACGCAGAAGATGTCGCGGATAGAAACCATGTATATTATAAAAAGAAATATGATTTTATTGATTTTGAACTACAAAATTAAAAAAAAAATATCTGCTGTATTCATATAACAAGGTACCTAGCAAAAAATATGGTCTAAATGTTCTCCATAACATTTTGTAGTTGGTGCGTAGTTAACCATAAAAATTACGACTTTCAATACTATATATATATAGATCTGATGTAATGTCAGAACAAAATAGAATGATTCGGATGCTAAAGAGTAGATAATATTAATTTTCATTTACTTATGTCCGAATTTTGTTGCAAAGAGTAACGTTTCTAAAGGCATAAAGGCATTTATTTTCTCAAAATTGATTCCTTAAGAATTATAATAGATACTACTACCGTTTTGGAAACAAATGGCGCTCTGAGAGAGAAAAAGCGGCGCAAGAAACTCTCTCAGCATTCTTTTTTTGCGCTCTTTTCAATAAAAATTTACAATATTGTACAGTAATTTCTATCGCTATAAAATAATCATAATCTAGCTGCGCGATCACTTAGATATTCATCTGTGGAGTAATAGGATTTACGGCAGAGCCATTTTTCTTATAAAACATTTAAATTTATTTATAGATAATGCCTGAACAGTGGCTGGGACTTTATTATAAAAGTGTATACATTTACCCTTAAAACTGTTATGTATCTTATGAATCAATCCCTTATTTCTAGTGTTATAATAATGAAAACCACTATTAAGAGCAAAAAGGTGACGACTTTTGTGAACGTATATTAAATTTTCATAAATGTACTGACAATAAACAGTCATAATATTTATTTACTAACCAAGAATATTTCTGGTGTCATGGCAGAGATACTCTAAATGATGAGTTGCTCTGTAAACAAAGCACTGTATCAAGGAAGAATATCATTATTATAAATTATGTAAAATGACTTTAATTTATCTTTGAAATTCCTATACAGAATACTAAAAAAGTATTTTAAGTTATTTATTACCACTTATATACGTATTGAAGCCGTCAAAACACGTACATTCGTAGTAATGATTAGCGATGAGGTTATTACATGATCACTTGATACACGATAGCGCGCCGTGTCATCATAATCAATACACGAGGGTCGGGGTATTGTAAGACTTTGTATGCGTACTAGAAATTAATACCTTGATAGATAATTACTGTATAATATACAAAAATAAAACACATTAAAATAAGACCTAAGCAAAAGCAATGAATGCTCTCAGCAGTAGTCATAAGTTGACGTGGAAACGTGGTCATGAAGATCGAAGTTGGTCCAAGACAGTTACGTTATGAAAAGTCCCATTGGGTAAGCACTGAAGAAAAAGACCATTCACTGGAACAGAAGATGATATTTAAAGTAACTGACTAATTAATATAATAATAATTGTTAAGATCTTCCTGATTATAAATATTGATTGAAAAGTATTGGGATTCAGTCAACCCATGTAAACACGTGCTCGTTGCAACTGGAAACAGAGCGGCATTTCTTTGCTGCATTTGAAGGCAGTTTTCGATATGCAGCGACAAAATGTTCAACAAAATGTTCGACAAAAACCAATCCGGAGCCAGCTTAGTTTACATTAAAAGCTAAATTAAAGAAATTTATTTTTGAGCACCAAAAAAATGAGGAACTGTTAACAATAGACACCAGTGCAATCTAGGTTGCTTGTTATAATTTTTGTATGTATAATATTTTGTATCTAACTATAGTTACATGAGTTAATGTTAACGAAGAACCTGCTACCTAAGATAAAACGTGTAAAAAGTGTAATTAGAAAGGCGTGCGCTACTTATAGCATTCGTGTGTGGCGTCATTAAGTGGTCCCACTGGAAGATCAGCGCTGGTTGCGACAGTAATCAGCATTATGCTGAAGTTTGACCAATTTGTGACAAAAACTCCAAATTGTAATTTATTTTTTTATAATTTTTTTTCTATTATAATATTGTGTAAATATTATGTTAGTTACAAATAAATATATTTCTTTCTTTCTTTCTTAAACTTTATATCTATATGTACATGAAAAAGAATTGAAAGTATTCAAATGTCATCATTGTTGAATCCTTTTCAATCAATATTTTTAATCAGGGCTAAGACACAGAAATCAGTAAAAATATTAGTTGGAGACTTAGTCTAATTTATTATTTCCCATTATCATTACAATTTTCCAAGTATAAGTTAAGATTGATAAAGCGATTTTTATACCCTTAATGGAATATTATTCCAAAAATTTTTAGTTAAATGTCAATAATGTGAAAAATAGTTTCACTTTTACCGTGGTTTCATAAAACCACACAATCCTTTTTTTTATTTTTTTTTTAATATTATTAATATAATCATTTATTTATTTATTTGCACAGAGAATACAAATTCATATAAAGGTATACACTACATGCTAATTTCGCTTATAATTACTTTATAAAATATCTAAAAGTGTGTTAATAACAGGAACTAACCAATACTATAGAAAAACAATAAATAATACAAAAACACCTTATCAATTGAAACATTTTGAAATATACAGTATTTAGGGAAACGTATAATAAGTGTTTTTATTAAAATTGCAACTAGATAAAACAAAAATTTAGTTTGGAAATCTAACTAAAATAAATTAAAATATAACATAATATGTCTGAATTTATAACTAATATGACGAGTGGCTTTAAACAAAAGCTCGTATAACATAGTATATACAGTATTCGTATATTTTTTGAGTAAAGTGAATTTTACACATTTAAATAAAATACTTTTTAAACAATTTAAAATGCGTGTAAATGTAACTATTGGGTATAGTAAAATGATAATAAAAATTTAACTTTTAGGCAGAAACCTAATGTAAAAATGTAATTTATTTATAGGACACCAAAAGTATTTAAATATATTTTATTTATTTATTACACTTTTTTGATACTACCATAACAAAATATAACTTAACTACTAACATACATAATAATATCATAATATGGTGCAAATGGCGGCCTTATCACTATACAGTGATCTCTTCCAGACAACCATTAGTAATACAATAAAAGAGTAAGACAGTAAATTAAAAGGGGAAGAAGTGTCAAAAATATACACACACATAATATATTATACTATACTAAAATATAGATAAATATAATACGTAAATAAAAAGTAGAAATAATAATTAACATTTCTGAATTGTTGAAATTATGTCCAATGAAAAGCAAAAATATTAATCATGAATGAATTCTTATTAAATGTGTATTATAGATGTGTGTGCGGTATAAGAATCCCATCCTTCAGACGATAAAATAAATCGTAAAATCTAGTCTCTTCAATAATTCGTTCTTCACACACGTGTCCGCATATTGTAATGCCTCTCACACACAGGATATTTAACGTAGACTGAATATATGATTTTATAAATGTTTTCACCACTAATTAAAATACAACTTCAGGATGAATATAGGGTTATAGACTATACAGCCTTCTAAAAACATTAAATATAAAGAAAAATGCCAAGTAATAAAATTAATGAACACTTGTTGTAAATATTGAACTTAGTTAAGCCCAGTGCCATGATCTTGAAGAAGGTGGGAAATCTTGGCATCCAATTATATAATAGACGGTTATTAATATAATCCGAGATTATAGTTGCAAAGTTAATATGTTACGATAACACTACACCAGTCCGATCGTATCTACCCGACGATCGCGCGCCCGCAGAAGCCACTTGCTGAGCTGTTTTTACGCCAAACCCGGCGCCTACCACTTGGAACGCAAACTCACTTGTGCTTACAATAGTCGAGGTATCATTATGCGGTTTATGTTACGGGTTGTTAGATAAACAAGCTTGGTAAACAAAAAACGTGATTTATGATAGATTCGTGTTGTGAATGTCGCTGCTGCTAAACGCGTCAAAATAAAAATATTGCAATTAAATTCTTTGTATTTTTTTAACTAAAGTGGACCTGTTATAATATGATCGTATGATATCTTTCAAAAAATATTTTTTTTTGTAATAAAAATAATTTCATCAAATAATGATCCCGTTATATGCTGAACAAAAATGGACGCCACCAGCTAAAGACAATTAAATACTGATATATTTTGTCGTCTTTTGAAGTATAAAGAAGAATCAAAAAATTGTGTGTGTACTTATGTATGCATCCTCATGCCATTCTTCGTTTTTAGATAGAACAATTTTGTAAAAATCTTGCAAAGATGGCTTTGACAATTAATTATTAAAGAATGAATACGGCTGTATGTGCTTGAACCCTTTGTCTGTCCTACTAATGGACGAAGAAACCAAAAAAAAAACAATATAAAGACGCAAACGTCAGAAAATTTTAGGAACCAACTTCAACCTGCTACTTTTGTGTTATCTTAAAATTTCACTCTCATCATTTTTTCATAACGCGCCTAAAGAAGTTTAACTTCAAATACGCAAAAGCGTTGCGCTTTGTTTTATGGCTGTTAGAACCAAGAGCAATTAATAATACGACCGGTAAAAAAATGTCTCTGGTGTTTTTGTATAGGGTTACGTAGATATTGACAGTTTTTTGACGGCTGTCGTGTCTATGGGGACTCGGTAGCATAGGACGGTGGAAACGCCTGTATCCACTTGTGCACTGTAGCACAATGCGAAACCACTGGCTACTTACATAATTTGTTTTTTTGTTGTTAAACGATTCAAGAATCTTCAAGACGCCTATAATATGCCTTTAATATATGAGTACCTCAATGACATATGTATGGATTATATAGGATAAAAAACATAATTTTTAAACTACCCTCATACAAACATAACTACCGTCTAAAAGAGTAGTAGGTATCCTTTGCGTTTTTAATCGGATAAATAATTAATACTAGTGAGTGTGTAATAGAGTTTGCAAGATTTTAAAACATTATTTATTGATTTGTTGTATGTAATAATTAATAGTTTTCTGGATGTATCGGGTTTTCAAAGATATGTCATCAAAAATCTTTGCTAAAATTTGTGATATTTTTAAGGTAAATTAGGGACGAGACCAGCAGGACGTGTAGCTGTTGGTAATTGATACGCCCTGCCCTTAACAATGCAGTGCCGCTCAGGATTATTGAAAACCCATAAATTCTGAGCCTCTCTACATCTGCACTCGTCACCTTGAGCAATATTTTGTCGAGTCTTATTGCTCACTAATTTCACTAGCTACGGCGCCCTTCAGACCGAAACACAGTAATAATAATAATAATAATAATAATAATAATAATAATAATAATAATAATAATAATAATAATAATAATTCTTTTATTTCAGGCCAATTATGTCCCATAGTTAACATTAATTCCTTATTCTAATTAAAAGTAAACTTAAAAACTAGAATACTATCAAAGTAATGCTTACACATCTGCTTCACGGCAGAATAAGCACCGTTGTGGTGCCCATAATCTAGCCGGCATCCGGTGCAAAGAAGCCTCTCACTGGAGAACTGTGTGATTATTGTGTAAAGGTTTACTTAATAAGTCCAGAATTTACATCCAAAAATAATCATTGTGAAGTAGACCTAAGAACCGGAGGCTCAATTTATTAGCACCCTAAACAAATAAGTCGTATTGACAACGGTCTTGGCAAACTCGTAAAATTGAGCTTTTATGTGTAGCAACCTAGCGAATCTCAACACACGAAACTTGTTAAATATCTAAAGGCAATTCTAATTTTAAATAGACATGAGTGATCCAACTAAAAGGACTATAATTAGTCTGTATAACCCATCCAACTTAAAGGTTACTTGGCTTAGCGACTAGTTTACTTTAGTTTCCATAGTAAGTATTATGTACTATGATATATTGCTATGGTGCAACGCTGCCGATATAAACACAATCTTCGTGCTGCAGAAGAGGGCTATTCGCGCTATTTATAACCTAGGTCCTAAAGAATCATTGAGGGCAAAAATTAAAAAAAATAACATCTTGACTGCAGTTGCTTCTCAATTTATTCTTCATAGTGTTATGTATGTACATAGGCACATAAGTGAATTTACTAAAAACTGTCATAACCATAATGTTAACATCAGGAACAGACATAAACATATAATTCCTACTACTCTGCTGAGTCGAGTTATTAAGTCTTTTGTGGGGCGATGTATATGCTTTTACAACAAGATCCCAGAAAATGTTCAAAACAAATGTGTTTCGAAATTCAAAAAAAATATTAAAAAACATTTGTGCGGTAAAACTTATTATAACATAAATGACTTTCTTAATGATACTACTATGATAGATTGGGAACGGAGCGTAGGACCTTAATTTGTAACCATATTTGCCCGTTCTTCTCAGTTCTGAGAGCTCTTTTGCACTACGTCCGATCCGAATCTGCTATGTACTTACGTAAACTAACATAGAAATTGTTCTACGACTACTCCGGACCGTGTTTTCACGGATACGGATCGGATTCGGATCGGACGTATTGCGAAAGCACTCTGATGTTTTTGATGATCGGATGTTTTTGACTTTCAATAAGTGATATCACATCCTATTTTGAATAAAAATATTTGAATTTGAACCATTTCTGCTAAATCCTTTCCTGATTCACATATTATAACAGACTGTATCTGCAAACCTGAGGTGATTGAGAAAGGTACCATTTTTTTCTGTGTTTAGGTGGAACTATGTCTCTTGGTAACTCCCCGTTCTATTCTTATTACTCCTCCTCTTTTTATTTTGCTATTAACTATTTAACTATTTTGCCTCTCGATTTTAACTTTGCTTGCTATTTGCGTAAGTGTTTTGTATAATATCGATGTATGTGCTATTGTTATGATGGTGACGAAATGACTAATGCTATTGAAAGCATTGTTATAATCGATAAACTCTATATACAAATATATATGTGTGTTGCCAGTTCTGACTTACGGTACGCAGACGTGGTCGCTAACTATGGGCCTAATGAGAAAGCTCAAGTTCGCTCAGAGGGCAATGGAGAGGGCTATGCTCGGAGTTACCCTGCGAGATCGAATCAGAAATGAGGAGGTCCGTAGGAGAACCAAAGTTACCGACATAGTCCAAATGATTGCGAAACTGAAGTGGTAGTGGGCAGGGCACATGGTTCGACGGACAGATGGCCGTTGGAGTAGTAAAGTCTTCGAATGGCGACCACCTACCGGAAAACGCAATGTTGGTAGGCCCCCCACAAAATGGACCGACAATCTGGTCAAGATCGCTGGAATACGTTTGATTAGGGCAGCGCAGGACCGATCGTCGTGGAAATCTTGGAGATGAGGCCTTTGTCCTGCTGGACTGGACGTCTTCCGGCTGATGATGATAATTTAGAATACCTATTTCAGTGCATCTGTATTAAGGTCACTTTTGCTAAAGCACGCCTCATCATTTGATTCTGCGTCATCAATTTCTTTTGCTTGTTTTTTTTTTGTTATGAAAAATGCAAAGAGTTTGTATGTACTTACCATTACACTTATTGGTCTGTAGTTTCCTATGCCTAGTAGATTTCCTTTTGTGAATATTTACGGATGGTTGTATTGAAATTGTTTCGATCCAGTTCAATAATTGTACAAATTTGTACATAAACCTTTAATGATTTCTATGTCTCATTGTTTCTAATTGTTCATAAATAAATATTTTATTTACACGTTGCAGTTACTTATTTTCTTATAGAAGGAGTTAAAAAGTAAAGTAGAGAACAAAATTATTTTTGTTTCCAAAGTGGACTTTAAGTAACTCTCTCGCCCTCAAAATATTTGTTTACTACCTCGGTTAACAATCTACTATTAATTTTACTTTTATATTTCTATAGACTATTATAAAACACAGTCCTTGTCAAATATGAAACTTAATAAATATTATTAAACTTATTTAAAGCTTCAAGCTCGAAGATCGATTTCATAAAGAACATACTTATCAATTGTATAAATATTTCCTAAAATTTTGATCGTTCCTTATGTCTAACTGTAATCAAAAGTCCTGCCCCAGTTCAAGTTTTGTGTAATATAATTCCAACTCCAGTATTGAATCATATTACAGTGTGATGTAAAGCGTGAAATAACTTTTCGTATCAAAATTCACGTTGAGGTATTCGATTTACTATGGTCTGTTCCATTTACTATAAATACGTGTTTTTTTGAAAACATATTAGAAGAAGTTAATGCATTATTTATCGTCAGGTCTATTTCATAGGCTGCAATCTTATTAAATACCGGATGCAAACGAGGGCCGTGTTCGCCTTTATCATTAACCTGTATAAATACCACTGGACAGGCTGTTCCATATGTTTGACAGCAAATTGTATGTGCCTATTTGAAGCGCCACTCGCGAGCATCCAGAGAACTAATTTTGACGTATAATACAAATGGCTGCGAAGGAACGTAATATACTGTGAAGTATTTTTGCAATTTGAATTAATTTCGTTCGTTTTCCGTGTTATTTATAATTCAAGAATCAGAGTAAATTTTTTTTTGTAAATAGTTTCCACTCATCTATCGATGATTGATGAGGTTGTCATCACTAGTTTTAGTACCGCAGACTCTCGCTACATGGCCAACAGCGTCAAAATGGCGAATATTAAACAGGCACAAAAGCACATTGACAGCCGCCAGTCTAGTGGTATATAGTAGAGGTCAGTGGCCTTTATTCTTCTTGTCACTTAATGGGCCTAATAGCCTCAGTAAGCAATATGGCGTTGTCAGTATGACGCAAGATCAAAAGTGAAATGTTTTCACAAAATGGGCAAATGCGATGTTTTCTTTTGTAAAAAGAATATAGGACGACAAAAATATGTGTATATAATAATATATATGTCTGTATAAGTTCAAGTACAATCTCTACTTATTAAATTACTATACCATGAACATAATTTAATTGAACGTAAGTTATAAGTAAGTACTTAAGTAGATGGCTTGTGGTTCTTTGCTGGAGTTCAGCAGCTTCAGGTTTAATAGCTATTCAACATATTATTGCCTCTTGTTGAAGATGCAACACAAAAGAGAATATTTATAATAGAAAATAATATGAGGCACAAACGCCGTTGGCATAATAGAATCTTATACTATTGTAGAAAGTGACAGGAGGAGATGGTGAAGATATTGTGTATTAAAGGCGCTGTCGCCCTGGCGTTGTCTCACTTCCGCTGCAATCGTTGACGAGTTAGGGCATACTCTGCCCAATTTCTGTTGGAATATTAGTAATTGTGTTATTCGTAAATTATGATTTACATATTGTGTACATTTAAATTGTGAATTACTACTCCATGGCATTAAAATTTGTTATAAAAACTCCTTCTAATCGTATGTCCTAGACTATATTATCTATCAAGGTAAATGTCACAGAATGCCCAGACGCTAAGCTTACTATCTAAGAAGATTGGTTCCATCATAAAGCCATAATATGGTTCTAGTTGAAAACGAAATAGCTACCTACGTTTAAAGAGAAACTATATGAGATATGTTAATGCAATTCAGCGCTAAAAAGGTCACTATTCTTAAAAGAATTTCAGACAAAAGCATCATGAAAGTATCTAACAATTCGTAGGCTTGTAATATCATCGGTAATCCATTTACAGTGTAACCACAGAGCGAAAACATCATCAAATAATGCTCGTTAACGGGCGTTACGTGGTGCCGCCGGATTATCCTGTCACCGGGAACTCTATATATTTTATCTACACCCATGCTTTAAATCCTCTATTAAAGATTCTAAAACAGTTAGCTTATTGCCAACATTAAAACACCCAATGTCCTAGTAACCATTACATCATTCAAACGAGTGTTGTAATGAAATTCAGTACAACATTACAATACTCGTTTGGATGATTTAATGGTTACTAGGACTGCCTTTTTTAATGTAAGCAGTGAGCTAACTGTTTTTGGATCTTTTATAGAGGATTCATATTAGGGCTGTAGATAAAGTCTTGTATGCAATTATTGATAATTAAGTATTGAAACACTCATGATACTATTATCACATTCGTGTTTTAATACCCCTTATTACACAACAGTTGCATAAATAACTATTAACGTTAAGTTACTCTTAACACGTGTCTTCTGAAGCAGGATCACATAATGTTTAGCTAGGGTAAGCGTTATTACATGAACACTTGATACACTATCTAATATCTAATCTACTCCTAAATGAGCATTTAGCTATACAATTTAAATCTGGAACGTACAAGATGCCTTTAAGTGTAAAAGCTAAAATACATAAGTATGTTCAAATAAAAAAAAGTTCAAATAAGTATGTTCTTTAAAATATTTTAAAATTTTGTTGTTTATGGTTTCGATTAATTTGAAGCCACTTATGACCTGCTGTTACCACTTACTACTATTTCATTTTAATAAACACTTGGTAACTTGAATATTTTTTACTAACACATAATTAATCTAAATTCTGACATGACAGTCATATTATTAATGTTTTCATTTTTATATAACAAAACAAACAAGTGTAATGTTTTTAAGTAATTAATGAATACTTCCCATTAATTTTTCCGAACATAGGGTAGACAAAACTAAAGTAAACTTTAATCAGTAATATTTTATTCCATGCTACATGTGTCGTCTCGTGTGTGAAAGGACTCTAAAATCTGATGAATAGAATATGTAGTGCACAGACTCGGTATAGCTCGAGACGATTGAGAACGAGTCCAAAAATATTCATATCCTTATCTCCTTCCTGTCAAGGCTTTCCGCCCCTAAAATAGTTCTGATAAAGTCCATCGTAATGTTAAGTATTGAAACTGATATGTACACCGTTTTAAGCATTCTGTGTCACCCAGGATAACAATTTAAACTTAAAAAAAATAAACAACTGTTCAGAAAGCGATTCAAATTGCTTCATACTGAAATGAGATTCAATTATCTGTGTGCTTGAAGTTGTAACACATACACCCATCGAAAACAATACAATTTCGCCGAGAACAATCTACGGCCGTTTTCAATAACGTATCTCTAGTTACGGATGCCGTGCTGTCACCGTTTAATGACAAGATCTTATCTATCCATATTTATGTCCAATATAATTATAGTCCAATGCTATCTGTCGATAGGTTATTGAAATGTAAGTAAGCGTAAAATGATAGTTTTGTCTACCTCTAGTGAGTTAAACTAAAGATAGATATGTTATTGACAACGGCCGCATGTATGAATACTTGTACTTCACACGAATAAACTAAATCATAATATGATATAGTATTTGTAAAAGTAAAGTATTTTAGCTAGTGATAAAATATAGGTTGGGACGTGGATACAGAAAACTACAAACGTATTATGATTTGAATTGAAAATATCTGAAAATTATTTCAAAAATATGTACCTCAGGTATGGCACAACATTTATACCCAAATGATTCATTTAAAAAGTGTTAAAAGATACATACATAAAATCACGCCTCTTTCCCGTAGGGGTAGGCAGAGACCACTTCTTTCCACTTGCTACGATCCTTACATACTTCTTTCGCTTCGTCCACTTTCTTTTTTTTTTTTTTTATGGAATAGGAGGACAAACGAGCGTACCACCTGTTGTGAAGTGATCACCGCCGCCCACAATCTCTTGCAACACCAGAGGAATCATAGGAGCGTTGCCGGCCTTTAAGGAAGGTGTACGCGCTTTTTTTGAAGGTACCCATGTCGTATCGTCCCTGAAACACCGCACAAGGAAGCTCATTCCACAGCTTTGTAGTACGTGGAAGAAAGCTCCTTGAAAACCGCACTGTGGAGGACCGCCACACATCCAGATGGTGAGGATGATATCCTAACTTGTGGCGTGTCGTGCGAAGGTGAAATTCGGCGGCAGTAATCAGGTTAAACAGCTCTTCGGAACACTCCCCGTGATAAATGCGGTAGAAGACACACAATGAAGCGACGTCTCTACGCAACGCTAAGTGATCCAGCCGTTCACAGAGCACTGGGTCCCCGACAATTCGAGCTGCTCTGCGTTGCACGCGGTCAAATGGATCGAGCTGATATTGGGGTGCGCCAGACCAGAGATGACAGCAATACTCAATGTGTGGCCGGACCTGCGCTTTGTAGAGCGCTAGTATGTGGGCCGGCTTAAAGTATTGCCGTGCTCTATTAATGACGCCCAGTTTCTTTGAAGCCAATTTGGCTTTGCCTTCCAGATGACCACGAAATTGGCAATCGCTCGAGATTTCGAGACCCAGTATTCCGATAGTAGGCGAGGCTTTTAGGGAAGTGTTGTCGAAGAGCGGTGATACGACCAATGGGTTTTTTTTAGTGGTAAACGCGCAAACTTGAGTCTTCTGGGGGTTAAATTGGACAAGGTTCAATTTTCCCCATTCCGCGACCTTCTCAAGAGAGGACTCGATAGAAGACACAAGTTTCTCCCGGCACTGGTCGACGATTTCCCGAGAGAGACCTGCATGGCCCGTGTATATGGCATCACCAGTGCAGTCGTCTGCATAGCAGTGAATGTTGGAGGTGTCCAACATATCATTGATATGCAGAAGAAACAGCATGGGAGACAGCACATAGCCTTGGGGCACTCCAGCATTCACGGGCTTCGAGCAATATCCCTCGGCAACGACCTGTATGCTACGCCCAGTGAGGAAGCTGGAGGTCCACTTGCACGAGCTCTCGGGAAGCCCAAATGATGGAAGTTTGGAGAGGAGCGCCTTGTGCCATACACGAAAGGCCTTCGCTATATCCAGGCTAACTGCCAGGCCTTCCCCCTTGCTTTCATAGCCGCAGCCCATCTATGTGTCAGGTATACCAGAAGATCGCCTGCCGACCGATCATGGCGAAACCCGTATTGTCGGTCGTTGACCAACTGGTGACCCTCTAGGTATACCAAGAGCTGACGGCTAATTATGCTCTCCATGATTTTGGAGAGCAGGGAGGTAATAGCAATAGGCCCTCTAGTTTGCCGGATCCGAACTGTCTCCTTTTTTTTGGATCGGATGGACAAGGGCAGACTTCCATGAGTCAGGGACTACGCCTTTAGAATAAGAGTGCCGGAA
>CATIXQ010000013.1:16150905-16164277 GCA_949711755.1 Leptidea juvernica | reverse complement strand
TACGTACTATATGTAGGATTCCAAATTTGTGAAGCATATTCCAGATTACTTCTAACAAAAGTACAATATAGTATCTTAATAGTCTTAATATTATTAAAATTCTTTGAAATGCGCTTAATAAAACCTAATGCCTTTGAAGCCTTGTTAACTATCTTATCAATGTGATCATTGAATAGCAACTTAGAGTCATGGTAAACGCCGAGATCCCTCGTACCATTGCATCTAGAGAGCACCTGACCTCTTAATGTGTAATTTGTTTGTAGGATGTTAATCTTACGGGTATATGTGACTACTGAACATTTTGATGTATTAAGTTCTAGTTTATTAGTAAGACAATACTCCTCTAGGCGGTTGAGATCCTCTTGAAGGGCAATCATGTCAAGGATTGATGTTATTGAAGAGAATATTTTCATATCATCAGCGAAGGAAAGTAAATTGGAAGACTTAAAACAGGAATCTATATCACCTACATAGATAATAAAAAGAAGTGGACCAAGTAGTGATCCCTGGGGAACACCACTAGGAACTGGAACCCAACTAGAAATGTAGTTATTTAGTACAACAGCTTGTGAACGATTATCTATGTATGACGAGAACCACCATAACAAGTCACCCCTTATTCCTGACTGAGATAGCTTACATATTAATGTATTGTGGTCGATTTTATATATTTAAATGCCTTACTATAGTCGGTGTAGATTACATCGACTTGCATACCATTATCCATAGCGTCAGTAATAAAATTGTTGAGAAGTAAAAGATTAGAAACAGTAGATCTACCTTTCAGAAATCCATGTTGGAAGGGACTAAAGGTGTTTTTTAAGTTAGCATACAATTGCTTATATATGACCCTCTCAAAGACTTTGGTCTATAATTCGTAATTTCAGATCGAGACCCTTTCTTATGTACTGGTTTAATATATGCCGATTTCCATAACTTCGGGACAAAGCCAGTAGAAAGTGATTTACTGAAAAGCATGGAGATAGGAAGAACAATAGTGGAAGAGCATTTTCTAAGAAAAAATTACGAAATGTTATCAGGGCCTGGAGATTTATTTATATCTAGCCTATCAAGTAATAATTTTATTTCATGCACATTAATATCAATATTTTGAATATCAGAATTAATATTTAAATCAGAACTAAGAGTTAAGTCACCGTTATCTGAAGAATAAGAGGATATGCTTCTATTGTTATGTGTCGTGGGGTTAAGAAATGTTGTTTGAAAGTATGTTGAGAACGCATTACAGATAGTTTCTCCACTTGTTAAGCTATTATTATTGTATGTCATTAGACTAGGCATACAATGAGATTGTGACCTACTTTTCACAAACATCCAAAAATGTTTTGGATTTTTTATAATTGAATCCTCAGTTAATTTCATATACTGTTCATAGCAAATAGATTCTAATTGGTTAACTTTATTACGTAATAAATTATATGTAAAATAATCCGATTTGTTACTGTAGTTCTTAAATTTTTTATAGTATTTACTTTTCTCCTTAATCGCTTTTATCAGAGCTGAGTTATACCAAACTAGATACGAATAGTTCCGTGCACGTTTTATTGGTATATACTGATTTTGAAGGGCATATACCGTTTCATTTAAGAAGCTAACACACTCGTCAATAGGGCGAGAAAAAAAACTCGCCTTCCCAGTCAATACCTCTGATTCTATTGTTAATATTTTGAAAATCACCTTAATCATAAATATAGCGGAGCCGCGGCGCGTGATCTAATAACGTGGTTTCAAATGATTTTGCATCTATCAACAAAGCAGGGTGGTAAGTATCAATGGGTGTAAGAGGATCGGTGCACTCGGATACATAGATTAATTGGTTCGAAAAAACTAGATCTAATAGTCTGTTCTGTTTGTTAAGTATGCCGTTAAACTGATGCAGGCATAATGCGCTCATTTCGTCCGTTAGCGAATACTCATCCGAAGAACTCATGCAAGTACTATTAAAACTACTAGTATTTGTAGGTTGCCAAACAATACCGCTTAAATTAAAATCACCAATAACCAAAAAAATCATCGGAAGGGTTGACTGATGACGCATAATTTAATTTTGTGAGGAAGTTTGCCAATTGATTACTAAATGACAAGCCGTTATTCTGCTCGCATAAATAAATAACACAGAGATACAAATCAATCCACTTACGTGTATTTGCTTGTTTGATGGGTACACTTATCCAAAGGTCTTCTGCTGTTGAGTTAAATTGCGGCAGCAACTTAACTTGCAAATGTTTACGTGTAGCTATTAAAACACCACCGCCCTTTGTTTGACCCGTTAAACTATAATCACGGTCACGTCGCCAAACTAGATACCGATCATCCAGGAACTCGGAGTCAGATATGCTGTCTTCTAACCACGTCTCAGTAAATATAATTACGTCATAAGAATTCATACAGACTTTACGATAAACTTCATTAGTTTTTGTTCTTAGACCACGGACGTTCTGATAATAAATACTTAAATTATAGATATTATAAGACATTATCAATACTATTATTTAAAAACATAATACGAATCATTTTAATAATAATTTTAAAGGTATGCGGTGTTGTTTTACTCGTGCATTTATTAAATAAATACGTAATTTTAAGAAATTGCGGGTAGATTCTAAATACTGTGTCTAAGTAAGAACAGTGAGGCATACGATGAAGATGGCAATTATAGGCAAAACTCATAAGGGTAAGCGAGACAAACATATTGTACGTTTTAGTTATCGAAATGAACTAAGTAACAAAGTTGTAAAAGTGACCGGTTATAAGCAAGTCAGGGGTGCAAAACAATTTATAACTTATCAATACTGAAATATTATTCACAAACGATAAATTATTAATGATAGAGGTTACACTTAGGTAGTGGGGATGTCCACATTTTAAACAATCTTGTTTAAATCATTTTCTTGGCGTATAACAAACACTCTCGATGTCTCATCACGGCGCACATGAATTTTACTATGTTTAACCCACACAAATTTATAATTCTTCTCATGAGCAACGTTTTTGGCAGATGTTAAAAGCTTCTTAAGGTCCATACTGAGGTGGTCATTAATATATATTTTCTTTATTGATCCTGTGAAGCCTATATCCGTGGTCGTCACTTTTTCCGCCCTAGCCACTGCGATGAAATCTTCTTTTACATATCTGTTTAAAAAGCTGACGATTATCAGCTTTTCCTTTGAATTGTGCATAGGAACCCTAGATATATAGTTGATTTGAGCCTTTGGCACAACATGATTGATTTTCGTGCTGACTTTGTCTAGGATTGTGAATAAATTTTCATCTTTTTTGATAGGGATACCCTTGATTTCCACATTATTAAGACGCGATTTTTGTTCCATCGTAGATAGTGCGAGCTTCGTCTTAGACAACTCACTCTGAAGGCATATTACCGTATCCTGTAATTTTTCAACACTACTGACTCTGGATTCAACGCTCGTTATTCTACCACTCAGGTCGTCTACTTTTTGGCTCGTGTACACACACGTGTCATTAAGATCGGACAGTTCCTTTTTGATGGTTCGTATATCTTCTCTCAACGCAAGCACGCTGGACAGCTGGCGCTTCATATCACGGAGCTCCTTCATGATAGTTTCAAGAGAAGCAGGTTCGGTGGGCACCGGCGTGGTGGATGATAGCCCTCGACACGTTGCACATTTCCATTGCGATCTTTTTTCTGATCCATAGCGCCTCCATGTGGTTTCCGATATGTTAGCACACCCAATTTTTTTTTTTTTTGGAGAGGAGGAAATACGCTTACGTATTTACGCCCCGGAACGGGGCGTAATATGTCGGACTCGAGTGTCCGCTTAAGCGGACACCCCATACCGACTAAAACCTCCTCTGTGCTGTTAGCAGCCCTGGCTTTCACAGCGAAGTAGGACGCGGGCCGTGGAGGCCGCAAAGACTACGCAACAACAGTCGCGGGGCGTCTCCTAAGGAGACTCGAACCTCAGACCGGCTGTGTGCTTGTGGGAAGGAGAGAGAATGAAAATGAAGATGAAAGATGATAAGGTGATAAGAACACACTCGCCGGTGCGTGTGGTGATGTTTTGTGTAATGTATGTAAGTGTGTATGTATGTGTTTATGATTGTATGTATGTGTGTTTGTATGTATGTACGTAGTGTAAATGTTTGTGTGCATGTATGTTTGTGTTTGTGTCTGTTTGTGGAGTGTGTTTGTCATTGTGTAAGTGGTGTATGTCAGTCCGTCAGTCAGTCCGTGTGTGAGTGAGTGTAGTGAAGCGATTACAGGACGAGGACTAACGTCTCGTCGGGTATTAAAACAATGTGTGGTGTATCTAGGGTGCGGGCCGCTGGCCATCGTCAGAGCGACGAGTGCCAGTGGTTTGCGGTGGTTGACCACGCCTACGCCTGCGAAAGCGGTGTGTGCGTGTCTGTGTCGGTGTTTGTGTGGGTGTCGCGTTCGCGATGGTGATGTCGTCATCCGGGTCTACCGTTACGTGTCTGGGACGTCTTATTGGGTTGAGACTATGGTGAAGGGTGGTTTACCCGCATGCCTTTCTAACCAAGATGTTGGGATGATTAGGCGCCTTGTCAAAGAAGCGTCGCGAGATCTCTTTAAAGTGTTGAGCTATCGTCGGAAGCTCTAGGTCGCGGTGAAGGTCAACGTTTCGGATGAACCACGGGGCTCCGGTTGCCATGCGCGTGAATTTATTTTGAACTACTTGCAAACGACGTAAGTAGCTCGGTCGGGTGTGCGCGAAAACGACGCTTGCGTATGACAGTATGGGCCGTACGATGGTTTTGTACAGCGTCACTTTGTGTTTGAGCGGAAGTTTGCTTCGCCCACACACCCGTCATTAAACTTTTCATTGCAAATTGCACACTCAGACATATTGTACAGTTGCAAAATTTTGAACCAAAGGTTGAAAATATATGTTATTCCGCCGGTATGTTGGAAGGACGGTAACAGGCGGTATGTGTAAGCTTAGCGAGTGTTTACGCGAGACTGGTACTGATACTGGGATATGTCAGACCAGAGATGACAGCAATACTCCATGTGTGACCGGACCTGCCCTTTGTAGAGCGCTAGAATGTGGACCGGTTTGAAGTATTGCCGTGCTCTATTAATGACGCCCAGCTTCTTCGAAGCCAATTTGGCTTTACCCTCCAGATGGCCACGGAATTGGCAATTGCTCAAGATTTCGAGACCCAGAATTCCGATACTAGGCGAGGCTTTAAGGGAAGTGTTGTCGAAGAGCGGTGATACGACAAATGGGGTTTTTTTAGTGGTAAACGCGCAAACTTGTGTCTTCTGGGGGTTAAATTGGACAAGGTTCAATTAACCCCATTCCGCGACCTTCTCGAGAGAGGACTCGATAGAAGACAAAAGTTTCTCGTCAAGCATTGGTCAACGTTTTCTCGAGAGAGAACCTGAATGGCCCGTGAATACGGCATCACTAGTGTTGTCGTCTGCATAGCAATGTATGTTGGAGGTGTCCAACATATCATTGATATGCAAAAGAAACAGCGTGGGAGATAGCACACAGCCTTGGGGCACTCCAGTGTTCACGGGCTTGGGATTCGAGCAAATACCGTTGACAACGACTTGTATGCTGCGCCCAGTGAGGAAGCTGGAGGTCCTCTTGCATAAGCTCTCGGGAAGCCTAAATGATGGAAGTTTTAAAAGGAGCGCCTTGTGCCATACACGATCAAATGCCTTCGCTATATCTAGGCTAACTGCCAGGCCTTCCCCCGTGCTTTCAATAGCCGCCGCCCATCTATGTGTTAGGTATACCAGAAGATCACCTGCCGACCGACCATGGCGAAAGTTGTATTGTCGGTCATTGATCAACTGGTGAACCTTCTACATATGACAAAAGTTGGCGGCTAATTATGCTCTCCATGATTTTGGAGAGCAGGGAGGTTATAGCAATAGGCCTGTAGTTTGCCGGATCCAAACTGTCTCCTTTTTTGGATCGGATGGACAAGGGGTGAATTCCATGAGGGACTACACCTTTGGAATAAGAGTGCTGGAATAAACGCTTTAGCACTGGCGTCAACTCAGGGGCACACGTTCTAAGCACGATTGGAGATCCGGCCCGCTCGCCTCCCTGACGTCCAACGAAAACAGAGCTCGCCTAACATAACGTTTTATGTCTGAACTGTACTTCAGGCATAGAGCTCTGACACCGCGGGATGGTCGGCGGTGTTTTTCCGTTGTCGTCAATAGTCGAGTTGAAGGCAAAAAGAGCGCACAGGAGATCGGCTTTCTCTTTTGCCGTATGGGCCAAGGTGTCATTCCTCATGTGCAACGGAGGCATGGACGGCTGGTTGAAGTTACCAAGAGCAGCTTTCGACAACGACCAGAACTTGCGTGTTCCGGTCGGGTAACTGGAAAGCTGCTCGCCGATTTTGACGACGTGCTTTGACTTCGCACGGGCGATTTGCCGCTTAAAAAATCTGGAGGCACGGATATATTTCCTTTTAAGAACTTTGCAGTTCAGATACTTTGTGCCCAGCGCCGCAACCCTAGATCGATACGCCTGTTTTTTGCAGTCAGATGCTGCTTTAACTGACGCATCGAACCAGGGCTGTGATCTGCCACCGATCGGTACTACAGAGCTTGGTATAAAAATATCCATGCCCTGCAGTATCACATCGGCTACTGCCCGTTGAAATGACCCAAGACTACGATTTGAGAGGAGGGGATCTGTGCAAGCACGTCGTCAATTGCCGTTTGAACGCAGCCCACGACTTTAAAATAGCATTTATCGATGAAGAATTTTCTATACCTGTCCTGTAAGCATAGCAAATTCAAGCACGGTCGTTCAACTATTGGGCTGAAGAATAGAGTAGATTCTACCCAGTAAACGTACCTACATCAGCGGCTGTTACTGAATAAACGGACTAGCACTGAAAGTTAAATACAAGAAAACAGACGAATTACATACAAGGAGATTCAGCAAACACTTCATATTGGTCCGAGAAATGTTCTCCGAGCTTTACCGCGTACGGATGCTAGATTTCCCACACATTGACAAATCGAACGACAGTCTTTCGGATTTAGCCCCACTTGGGATGCTAACTCTCCTATAGCAAACTACCAACTCGTAACTACTACGTCTTTGCAATCTGACAAACAATGATAAAACAGTTGGAGACGAATCATAGTGTCAGTACTTACAAAGCAAACATTCCGTTACAACAAATTCATTGCAATAGATTTCGCTGCCTTCGCAAGTGATATCTTACAATATACTATTCGTCTTTGTTATCGATTCGATGATTTTTAAGTGAAAGCTATTTTAGTCGTGATCAAATCTCTTGAAAGCTACGACATCTTCCATCGATTATGTTAATAAAGCCATTAAATTGCAAATATCTTTTTGCCGCTGGTAACATCCACTTTATGACTTGAATGCGATAAAGATGTAAATTTATAACAGTTTTTACCTCACTAAAGAATAATTGCTTTATTTTAAGCTATTTATGTTCTTTTGGTAATTTTTTCACTGATTTTCGTAATACTGCTGATCATAATTTGATCTTGTGTGTCTTCTACTGCATTTATCACGGTGAGTGTTCCGAACAGCTGTTTGACCTGATTCCTGAATCCTTCGCACGATACGCCACAAATTATATCATCCCCACCATCTGGATGTGTGACGCAACTGTGAAGGATGACAGTGTGCATTTTCAAGGAACTTTCTTCGACGTACTACATAATTGTGGAATGAGCTTCCTTCTTTCCAGGATGATACGACATGGGTACGTTCAATATAACCGCTTACATTTTTCTAAAAGGCTGGCAACACTCCTGTGATTTCTCTGGTGTTATGTGGGAGAGTGGTGTAAGAGAATGAGGGCAGCGGTGATGACTTAACATAAGTGACTCGTTCGATCGTTTACCCTCAAAATAATACAAAATGTGACAAAAATTAGCATTAGTTGACAATCAAACTGAAAATATAGAACATAATATGTGTGTCACGCATGTAGTTTGCACTTTAGTGAGCTATGGAATAATTGAGTCCAGCTCTTTCCAACCCGATTCCCTATTTATTCTATCGGTCTTTAAAAATGTAAAACATTTTCTTTAAATAACAACATACAATTTTAATTTATTGTTATGTGTTAGTACTTGTGCTTGATAAGAACGGATTGAGTAGTGATTGTTCAAAACAAAAGTATTACGTTATTCAAAAGAATTGTTAAAAATCGTTTGTGTGGTAAAGGTTACAATAACATGAATGACTTTCTTAATGATACCACAAATTGGGAATGGAGCAACCGCCCTCAGGCTATTAAATAATAAGTTTCATTGTACAATGTTACTTTGTAAACATATTTTTTATGAATAAAAAAGCCCGCTGAGTTTGTTGCGCCCGTTCTTCTCAGGCCTGAGGCATTCATTTTGGAATGGATTGTAGTCTTTTAACTTTAAAGAAGTGATGTCACATCCTATTTTGAATAAAAATATTTGAATTTGAATTTGATTGGTGATGACCGAACAAGTTTTCTATAACATTCCTTGAGCCAAGTATTATTAAGCTAATGACTTGAGCCTTGATCGTTATACGTGACGATTGAAACTACTTCGAACTTTAGGGAAACTTGGTAATTTTCAAATTATTATTAGTATTCCGTTAAAGGAAAAAGAGGTCTAGTTCCTTATACGGACCAGAATCTAATTAGGAAAATTATAGACCAACAGATACATTCAGACAATGCAAAATAACGATTAAAAATAATCAGACGGGACATTCAGCCTCACATGGAGTACTGTTCTCACCTCTGGGCGGGTGCTCCTCAGTACCAGCTTCTTCCATTTGACCGCATACAACGAAGAGCGGTTCGAATCATCGACGATCAAGTCATCTCCGATTGGATTGATTCTTTGGCATTGCGTAGAGATGTAGGTTCGCTCTGCATCTTCTACCGCATTTATCACGTGCTCAGAGGAGCTGTTCGGGTTGATTCCAGCGGGTGAATTTCACCACCGGACATTACGTGCAGAGTACCACCCGCATCACGTTGACGTCTTGCATTCTACAACCACGCGTTTTGCAAGAAATTTCTTGCCTCGCACAGCCACTTTGTGGAATCAATTAACAGGTGCGGTCTTCCCGAACAGATACGACTTAGGGACCTTCAAGAAAAAAGCATACTCCCACCTTAAAGGCCGGCAACGCATTTCTTGACACACCTGATGTTGCGGATGTCCATGGGCGATTGCCTCACCTCTCCCCATCCCGTGGGCCTCTTGCCCGTTTTCCCCCTCTTATATATGTAAAAAAAAAAGACGCAAGAGGACTCTTCAGTGATTTCTTTGGTTTTGAATGAGAGTAAAGGTGAATATATCCCTCACTATTAAGTGACCCGTATCCTCGATTTTCCCTTACTTTATAAAAAAACATAAAAATGAAAGTATATTTCTAGACTTATCTGCATTTTCATCGAGAATATTTTGTGGATGCTAGGACGAATCAATCACGGTAAGTCCCGATAAGCTCCAGATCAATTCGTTCGGATTATTCAACAATTTTAAGCATATTTGTAACAAAATGAAAGCGGTCTTATATTTTCTTACTTAAACTTTAGTTCACTCTTAAATTTTTTAAATTTAAAATATCCAATGATCTTTTGAAATATCAACAAATCGAAGGTAAAAATTATATTCTTTACCTTGTCTCAAATATGTGTTTGGAGTCTTTATTGTTTTTTAAGGTTTCTATTTCGTCCTTCAGTCACACATGGAGTTTATCATAATTCCAAGCTCAATTATAATATAATGGAAGAACTTTAAATTTAAGTTGACTGACACCCCTATTTCAACTCATGTTCGCCCAGAGTTCTAGATTTGACCATAATTCATTTTTTAAGTTTGATTTTTTGTCAAATACCTTTATAATTTCACCAGTGGAAGGCTCCTTTGCACAGGCTGTTATATTTATGGGTACCACAACGGCGTCTATTTCTGCCGCAAAATTGTCATTTTTAAAAAAATATTTATGTTTCGGTATGAAAGGCGCCGTAGCTAGTGAAATTACTTGGCAAATGAGACTTAACATCTTATGTCTAAAGGTGACGAACGCAGTTGTAGTGGCGCTCAGATTTTTTTAAGTTTTCAAGAATCCTGAGCGGCTCTGCATTGTTATGGGCAGGACGTATCAGCTGAACTTCCAATTCATCTCATCCTTTAAGGTCTAAACTGAAACTGTAAGGTTATTAAAGTATGTTAATGAAGTTTGAAAAAATATGTTTAATTTCATAGATTTTTCTCACTTCTTGAAAATTGCATATAATTTAATTTGTTTAACTTTAAGTACTGTTTAGTTTAACCTATAATTAATATTGAGTCCATTTCTGGTGGTTCTTCATTAGTGGTAAATTGCCTTAAAATAAGAAGCAAAAATTAAAAAGACAAATTACAAAAAATCTGTATATAAAAATACTACCAATGAACAGAACTGTATATTATTATTATCAAAATATCACAATAACATCGAGTTTTATTTCAGAACATTTACGACTCTCACAAAAAACATTTAAACGTTATTCTCAACAAAGAACAAACTTATTACGAAACCGACTCGGTGACCGCAGAACAAACATTACTAAAGTTTAAGAAGTTAGAACAAGTTTCAGATCGAATCAAATCAATATTACTTAACTAATTTAGGTCAAGAAATTACACTTAAGAATGAAAATGAAGCCATTTGACATTTTACCATTTAAACTATATCGGATCATACAAGACAATATATATTAAAAACACAGAATAGGAAAAGACAAAAGAACGCCACACACGCACTTGACCTTAAAGAATGGTAAGTAATACCAGATACGATTATTATTATCTATTAAGGTAAATGTTTAAATGTAAAATAAAAAAAACACTTTAAGGAGATTGGTTTTTTCATAAAGCGCTAATATCCTTCTAGTTTTTTATTTATATGAGCGGCAAAGCCTTTGTTGCCACTTCTCCTTCTACAGCTTAACCCTTTAGGAAGTGGCGGTACAATTTAACAAGAGTAATTTTTTTTAACATTCATAACGGTTATTTTCGTAACATACATGAATAAAGTGATTTGATTATTATACTTGGATGTAATTCCAGAAAAACGTTCCAAACCACAATCATGTCGAAATTGAGTTAAGAACACAAAACTGGTCACGTGATTCATATTAACGAACTGACAAAAAATGGCGGCCCAACTGTCACTCTTTAAATGGCACCATGACGTAGTATGACCCACATGTATGGATTACACTACATTTATTATACTTTAAACACGAATTCCTTAAAATGGACGTTTGTGGCTTGGAACGTTTTTCAGGAACTACGTACGTCCAATTTATATTAATAAAAAAATAAGCTCACACCAGCTACGAAAGCAAGGAAATCCTGCATCAGGTAATATGCCAAATTGGCTTCAAAGAAACTGGGCGTCATTAATAGAGCACGGCAATACTTCAAGCCGGCCCACATACTAGCGCTCTACAAAGCGCAGGTCCGGCCACACATGGAGTATTGCTGTCATCTCTGGTCTGGCGCACCCCAGTATCAGCTCGATACATTTGACCGCGTGCAACGCAGAGCAGCTCGAATTGTCGGGGACCCAGTACTCTGTGAACGGCTGGATCACTTGGCGTTGCGTAGAGACTTCGCTTCATTGTGTGCCTTCTACCGCATTTATCACGGGGAGTGTTCCGAAGAGCTGTTTAACCTGATTCCTGCCGCCGAATTCCACCGTCGCACGACACGCCACAAGTTACGATATCATCCCCACCATCTGGATGTGTGGCGGTCCTCCACAGTGCGGTTTTCGAGGAGCTTTCTTCCACGTACTACAAAGCTGTGGAATGAGCTTCCTTGTGCGGTGTTTCCGGGACGATACGACATGGGTACCTTCAATAAAAGCGCGTACACCTTCCTGAAAGGCCGGCAACGCTCCTGTGATTCCTCTGGTGTTGCAAGAGATTGTGGGCGGCGGTGATCACTTAACACCAGGTGACCCGTACGCTCGTTTGTCCTCCTATTCCAAAAAAAAATGCACACAAAGTCATTATTTTTTCTCAATATTGATTCCTTTAGAATTATTTTTGATGTCATTTCTAATACACCTTCGGAAACAAATGGCACACTGAGAGAGAAGATGCATCCAGCGCTTCTAACAACAGAAACTCTCCCATAAATATTTTTTGCACTCTTTTTTGATAAAATATACAATATTGTACTGTTATTGCTATACGAGTAGCTATAAAATAATCATAATCTAGTCCCAGGCTGTCCGATCAGTCCGATCACTTAGATATTCAGTTGTGGAGTAGTAAGATTGACCACAAAGCCATTTTTTTTAATTTAAATTTATTTATAGATAATGCCTGAACAGTGGCTGGGACTTTATTATATATATACATTTACCCTTAAAGCTATTATGTATCTTATGAAACGTACTAGCAATGTTGATTTGATGGTTGAGCCCTTATTACTTTTCCAATGGCAAATAATGAAGAGCCACCATTATGCAGCCATTCGTAGTTGAAATCGGTGTTGACACAATACCGGGGTTTTGCAGTGTTTTCACGTTTTCATCAACTGAAATATAAATCGACAAGTTACGAGATGGTGAAAATACACATGATTTTACTGGAATACATTTGACATTGTTAATTTTAAATTTTAAAACAAAATTTATGAACAATGGTCTCAAACCCGCAACCTCTCGCGTTCCGTGCGATCGCTCTTCTACTGAGCCAACCGTTCGAGTGACGAAAAGTTTTTAATCTTGATGTGTCTTGTTCAACTCTCAGGTCGTGGCTTCATATTCAGAACCTACTTTATAGTTGATTAGCTGCTCAACCCCAACATTTGCATATTAGGAAATTTACTTGAGATGTCGCTCTTTCAAATCTATGTCGCAGATTTGAGTCACGCATCGTTCATAAATTTTGTTTTCAAATTTAATTTGAGTAATTGATCTCAGTACTGAGGGCTACCACTTTAAAAAATAACACATTGTTAATTTTGATAGTATATAATGACATTTTAATGGAATAATTGAATTGATTTTATTTGTCACAACATTTGAAATAAATGTATGAATTTAAAGTACATACGATACAATCAGTTATTTTTTAATGTTCTTACAATATTGTATGATTTACATTCTACATACTTTGAACTAAACGTTATATTTTTATATCTGTAATATAATTGTTAATATTAAAATTTTGATTAGAACAATGAACGTAAAAAATTACAAACCTTAAAAAACATAATGTAATAACGTATATATTTTCCGAAGATACGGGCAGCGTTTCCCCTTTAGACTAGACTAATTCTTTCTACGAGGTCTCCTGTGATGTCGACTATCCTTTTTGCTATTTCCTT
>CATIXQ010000013.1:16087476-16150895 GCA_949711755.1 Leptidea juvernica | reverse complement strand
TGTATCCCGTTTAGTGAACCTAATAAAATAAAAAAGTACACATTTGAAATATAAAAACAATAATTTAAAATAAACATTGGAATAAAGAACAGTAATATTGTTAGCACATAAATACACCATTTTCAACGTCAAACATGTTTGCAATATGTAGCACTTAGGAAGTAATCAACAGGTTTATTGGCAGTAGCGTGTATCTTCCGACTGGATTAGAACATAGGCACTTTGAAGTGAGCGTCTATTACTGGAAGCCGCAGAATATTGGTTGTAATTGATTGTTGATTACACTTCGCTTATTTGTTCATCAAATTGTTCATAGAATGGCTAGGATAGGGAAGCGTACAAAAAAGTAATGGCAGCATTACCGCGTTGGATACCTTGGCTGATCTGTTGACCAAATAGCTGCCAGCACTTGGGTTTCCAGTAGCCGTATTGAGGCGCGAAGATAGTACTTTGTACATTATCCGCGCCTCTGGGCCCCACGGGTCATCAAGATGAACCTTAATATCACTTTTAAAATGCAATGTATTGGAAGCATAAATCGTAGTAATTCTTTAATTTGCTGATTGAAAATCTAATCTGGTTCGTCGATTAATTAATTATCTTTGAAATTGAAGTTATCGAAACTGCCTCAGACCTCCACGGTTGTAATACAAAAGATCTTATGATTTGTTGGTAAGAAAATTTTATCATATTTTATTTTACTTTGAGCCTACCTTTTTACACGTACATAAATAAGCTATGTCAATCTCATTTCTTCTAAAAAGTATTTTTAAATAGTTCCACTAAGTTAAGAAAAATATTTGTATAATATGAACTAACTTGTCCCGATTTTCACGAGCTTTTGCCAATCAATGTTCCTGCCAGGTCTTTAAGCACGCGCAGAACTTTCAACCTACAGACTCCTAGAACCAATATTGGGTTTCGCGCGCCTCTTCACAGAATGTCTTCTTCTTTGCATTCAAACATGAATGTCGACCTGCCCTCTCACTTCTCTACTGCGTCGTTTAAAAATAAGTTAAAACAACAATTACTGTCCTTACCTTACACCTTGTGTCTTATTTCATTACTATATACACTAGTATGTCTGTCGTTGTCTTGATTCGTATAATATTTTGTATTCGTCTAAATATTCTATTATTTACTTATATTTACATTCTGTTGTCGTGTCTGTATTATTTAGTGTTCTCAGTGAAACTATTCCATCCAGATATATTGAATTTTTATGTTTTATTTAACTTCATTTTTTACTTTATTGATATGATATGAGTATCTCTTTGTTTTCTCAACAAATAAATAAATAAGTTATCTTGGTCTGTATTTTATAGAATCTATTATAATTATCACAGCTATATTTGCAGATTTTATTTAAATAAACCATATAATTATCACTGTTATAACTTCTCTTTGTATTTTTTAATTATTATTTATAAATGGTAATTTATAGTCGGTCACACTTGGTTTCCGACGATATTTCGAGCGAATGTATTTCAGATATACTGTGCTCATAGAATATTTAAAAAAAGAAAAATGTCGTGAAACACCTGTGTTTTAGTAGTAAACCATAAATAACTATGTTTTGTGTAGGGGTTTTTAGATATTATACAGACACATCTTCAATATTTTGTTAATTATTGGTTTTTATTAATATTAAGTGTTATTTTTTTTTTCTTTTTCATATACGTATTCATATTGAGCCAGCGCTTTGGTTTTACGTCAGTTTTAAAGAATATACTAATGCTTAAAGCAAGTATTGGCACTGCAAATACAGTGCAAACAAAAGGCAACTAGCTGATAAAATTTTCAAGCGAAGCTTTAGTATTGAGTCTATCCAACTAACTGTAAAAACGGGGTCAAATCATATATTGATATGAAATGGAAATGACCGTTATGTAAATATCTGTGTGTTAAGCTTTTACTTTTCCTATCTGTTTGATATCAGCTCAATTTATGCATCTTATCTATAATAATATATAATATATGTTTCTTTTGCATCTACGCACTAAGGGACTAAGGCTATCCTTCTATATGTTATATCCTGTTATACATCTATATGTAAATGAACATCTATCCTTTTTTCGCAAATTGTATGTAATATTAAACGCTTCACTATATTACGGCTATATAATTTCTTACTTACCATTTTGGCATACCTTTATAATGTTAATTTTTTTTTTTGTAATCATAAAAAAAATCACATAAATAAATAAATTTTCCATAACATCATTTCGGAACATCGCAACCTAGCTTATACACTGACACCTACTTTTTATACGCTACGCCGTAGCCGTCAGAACTCGTAGGTGTATAGCGCCTACCACGGACTAGTAAAAAAGATTTTTTTACTCGTCCGTGAGCGCCTACGTAAGGGTGATTAAAATTTTTTACTTTAAATATATGATTTGCTTTTTTGTAAATTTAATTATTTTAATTTTTAAAATGTATTTTTATGATTACGGTATTCATTTAAAGTCGCTATTATACTGCCACCCTGTATAACTATATCATTCAAACCGTTATCCTACCCAAATCACGAGTCAGAATTATTATACATCCCTTCCAAAAGATAATGTTCTAAGTTTGCTGAAAACTTAACGTCCTAGTTTCAATACACAATGAAGGTAACCGCTTACAAAGGATATTCCAAAGTTTTCACTGTGTGGTATTAACTTGTGAAATGTTAAGCGACAAGCCAAGAATTATTTCTAACATAATGTTTAAGTAAGATTTTGTTTTTTTTTTAAAGAACAGAATAAATAACAATATTATTATTGATTATAAGCAATATCTAACTTGTGGTCAATGTTTTGGATTGTCAAAGAAATATTTATTGATCAATCATAATATTTATTTAAATTTACAATCCTAGCATTACAATATCATTTAAGTTTACTGATTTTTATGTATTTAATATTCTGCTGTATAATATATTCAATTTATATTATATTGTATTTATTTGATACGTTATTAATATTATTGTTAATTACCAATAGTATTAATATATGTTTAAGTATGTATATTGCAATAAATATGTCGTTGTCTTTTACCTATATACCTACAGGCTATACCTAGTTTGGGGCAAGATAATTTGTGTAAAAATATGTGAATATTATTTATTATAATATATTTGAGTGAATAGAATTCAATATTAATTTTCATTGATATAATTTAAAATCTCTATTAGCAAAATTAATTTAGTAAAAGTAAATATTTGTATTAAAATAGATTTTCTACCACGTCGTTAGGAAATTGTTCTTGTTATTTTTATAATATTCAAGTAAATTAACAAGTACCTCAAGTTACAACTTGTTTTGTTATAAATTCCAATCCAATTCTCTTTTATCTGTAGTTATTCATGTGCATATGCTTGTGGTT
Organism: Leptidea juvernica; assembly: GCA_949711755.1. Classification (NCBI taxonomy): domain Eukaryota; kingdom Metazoa; phylum Arthropoda; class Insecta; order Lepidoptera; family Pieridae; genus Leptidea; species Leptidea juvernica. Next base: position 16,147,523 of record CATIXQ010000013.1, on the reverse strand, counting down.
CATTTTACAAGTATGTATTTCATTCAGTGCAATATACTATTGTGTAGATATGCACGTACAAAACAGAATGAAACCAATTTAAAGTTCAAATATTATCTTTTTAAAGTTAAAAGCTCATATTCAGTTACTGTAGAAAACAATTCTAAAAACTGTGGTATTTAAACGTGAAGTAGGTACTTGAAGAGAAAATCTCTACCATAAAATATTGACAACATAAGTTGTTTCGTAACAAGCTGTCTCACAGTTTGCAACTTAACCAATCTTATGCTGTTGGCAAACTTTTCTTTTTGCTATCGTTTTATTAAAATAGTTTTTAAAGAGATTCTAAGTAGTTCTGCTTCATGAACATTAGATGATATTATAAAATGTATTAATTGTTTCAAATTTTTTCCATTCAGAATTATTTAAGTTGTCATGTTTCAAATTTTTTCCATTCAGAATTATTTAAGTTGTCATTTAAGGTTCTACCACCGCTTCGGAAACAAAATGGCGTTTATTACTTTGTTCTGGATTTATTTTTACTCACGTTTTGTCGGTGTGGGTAAGTCCCGCATGTTACTGCGGACTTCGGATCGTAGTGTGCGGTTGGACAGTGCCGTGTGCGCCCTTGGTGATGACGAGCATGGTATCACTGACTCTATGTCACTATTGGTATCTACTTGTACACAAAATGTACTCACAATGTCTACTACGTGATTATAGGTACTATGGGTCTTACTGCGAGATACGTTTGGTAACACTGGATTCCAAGTAGGAAGCAGAGTCCAACCTTTATCTCTATTAAAATTACGTCGACGTTGAATTTCTATGGCTTCCAAGCAGCATCTCCGAATGGTCTGAAACTATAAGTACCAACACCTACAAAACGTGAGTAAGGCCGTATTAATAAATAAGATAATAATAAATATCTCTTAATAAATGATGTTACGAAACACTCTCGCCATTCAGCCTGCGATATATACTTTACTTATATAAATCTCATCTGAGTGTAAACTAAGCATAATCTTTGATTTCGTTTTTATAGTAATTTGACAGCTGAAATTATGCTGGGCATGAGCTAAGTTAGCCCAATGCAAAAGTCAAGTTCGCGTTTTATCATACACAGCAAAGTTTTACATAAGTAAAGTCTGAGCAATGCATGCTCTTTAGATCTTAGCCTAAGATAGTTGTTTGCTGCCTGGCCTTGATAGTTTAAAATCTGCTATTTATTTTATGATTTACACACTCCAGAGGGATCCCAACGATATACCGAGGCAAGCCTAGACTGGAACCCCCAACGAAAACGCAAACGTGGCCGCCCAAAGCAAACCTGGTGGTAGACTGTCACTGACGATTTGAAAGACACCGGAAAGACCTGGAGTGATATCAAGATAGATGCTTAGGACCGATCCCGATGGAGACGCACTTTGGATGCCCTCTGCCCCTGCTACAGGAACATAAACGAAATGAAATTATTTATTTTATGTTTAGGTTGTTTTATTATTTATTTATTTATTCTATTAATCATTTACAGAAAGAATGTAAAAAGCTAACATAGTCCCGCAAAACTGTTTGGACAGTTTGTCTGCAGGATCAAGTCTCTTGTTATACATTAATGCTTATTAGAACATTGATTTTATGCAAGTGTAATTAACAAATATTTATAAAAAATATAATAAAAAAATTTAATTTTAATTTTAAGGCAGTGTTGACAATAAATAATTGTTAAGTTTAGTTTTAAATTTTCTTTTACTGGTTTCTAGTCGGATGTCCTCAGGCAAGCTGTTTAATAAATAGGTAGGCGTTTTTTTAAAGTCCTATCTCCGTAGTAGTTATTGATTCTAGGAACCTCGAACTTTCCAGCGGACATCAACCGCGTATCGTGGTTGTGCATAATTGGGTTATGTTCTTGATTGCCATGATGGTTGAGAGAGTCTGAGAGAAAACTGAACTGAGTCAATAGTGCAACCTAAATAAATTATTACAAACTTCCAAGACTGAAGATCGAGTTTCACATCTGCCAAATGTATATATAATATTATCAATTGCTAAAATTTAGTTGGTCCTATATTATGTAGGTCTGTAATCAAAGCTCTGCTCCAGTTCAAGTTTTGTGTAATATAATTCCAACTTCAATATTGAAACATATTACTGTGTGATGTTGAGCGTGAAATAACATCTCGTTACAAATTCACGTTAAGGTATTCGATACATTTTGCTCATATTTCATTTAGTATAAAAATTTGCTTTCCTTTAGAAACATTAGTAATTTTTTTTTTATTCTTCAAATGTAGATGACAAAACACCAACAAATTATATACTAAACCCTTCATCGAATCAGACTGCATCAAGATGCACGGTATATTTATTAATTGATCACTAGTTTTCGCAGTATAACCGAAGTTAAGGCTCTCCGTTTTTAGTATAGATTAAGTATTTTGCCCTGTACTTTCCCCGGGGCGTAAAAAGAATAGAGGAGTCCCAGGCCCATGGGTGTCGTAAGAGGCGACTAAGGGCTTTTTAGAAGTGGGAGAGTCACGCTGCCGTCATATGACGTCAGCACAATCGGGCCAGACTGGTCCGGGTTAATTACCACATTCGCACAGAATTCCGGCGTGAAGTAGCGGCCTAGTGCCGCTATGTTTCGCATAGGTTAGTGTCGAGGACCGGAGGCCATCCCTTCCCCCCCCCCCTCAACAAAATATGAGAGCGGTCCGTAAAAAGATATTACCCCAGGAGGGTACCGGCTCTAGCAGAGCCGGAGAATCCCTCCCGGAGCACTCTCGCTCGGGCTGCCCTTCGTATTCTGGGATGGGCACAGAACCGCGCATGACCGAGGACAAACGAGGCAGTAACACCACGGCACCCCGCTCCACGCTCAACATGGACTTTGCAATATCAGGGGAATTCACTCCAATTTAAACGCCGTCCACCACCACCTTGAGACGGCGCAGCCGGCCTTGTGTTTCCTTACGGAGACGCAGATATCTCGACCTAGCGGTACGTCATATTTAACGTACCCCGGGTACAAAATTGAGCACAACTTTTTGCCTCATGCCGGGGTATGTGTGTAGTTTATGGAGGATATCTGCTGTGGCCGTCTCGGCAATTTTGAGGGTAGGGACCTGTCTACTCTCTGGCTCCACGTAGATTTAGACGACAGCTTTTAGTATACCTAGAGGGTCACCAGTTGATCAACGACCGACAGTACGGCTTTCGCCATGGACGGTCGGCAGGTGATCTTCTGGTATACCTAACACGTAGATGGGCGTCGGCTATTGAAAGCAAGGGGGAAGGCCTGGCAGTAAGCCTGGATATAGCGAAGGCCTTTGATCGTGTATGGCACAAGGCGCTCCTCTCAAAACTTCCATCATTTGGGCTTCCCGAGAGCTTGTGCAAGTGGACCTCCAGCTTCCTCACTGGGCGTAGCATACAGGTCGTTGTCGACGGATATTGCTCGAACCCGAAGCCCGTAAATGCTGGAGTGCCCCAAGGCTGTGTGCTATCTCCTACGCTGTTTCTTCTGCATATCAATGATATGTTGGACACCTCCAACATGCATTGCTATGCAGATGACAGCACTGGTGATGCCGTATACACGGGCCATGCAGGTCTCTCTCGGGAAATCGTCGACCAGTGCCGGGAGAAACTTGTGTCTTGTATCGAATCCTCTCTCAAGAAGGTCGCGGAATGGGGTAAATTGAACCTTGTCCAATTTAACCCCTAGAAGACTCAAGTTTGCGCGTTTACCACTAAAAAAACCCCATTTGTCGTATCACCGCTCTTCGAGAACACTTCTCTTAAAGCCGCTGGATCGTAATCGGAATACTGGGTCTCGAAATCTCGAGCGATTGCCAATTCCGTGGCCATCTGGAGGGCAACGCCAAATTGGCTTCGAAGAAGCTGGGCGTCATCAATAGAGCACGGCAATACTTCAAGCCGTCCCACATTCTAGCGCTCTACAAAGCGCAGGTCCGGCCACACATGGAGTATTGCTGTCATCTCTGGTCTGGTGCACCCCAGTATCTGCTCCATCCATTTGACCGCGTGCAACGTAGAGCAGCTCGAATTGTCGGGGACTCAGTGCTCTGTGAACGGCTGGATCACTTGGCGTTGCGTAGAGACTTCGCTTCATTGTGTGTCTTCTACCGCATTTATCACGGGGAGTGTTCCGAAGAGCTGTTTAACCTGATTCCTGCCGCCGAATTTAAAAGTTAGGATATCATCTCCACCATCTGGATGTGTGGCGGTCCTCCACAGTGCGGTTTTCAAGAAGCTTTCTCCCTCGTACTACAAAGCTGTGGAATGAGCTTCCTTGTGCGGTGTTTCCGGGACGATACGACATGGGTACCTTCAAAAAAAGCGCGTACACCTTCCTTAAAGGCCGGCAACGCTCTTGTGATTCCTCTGGTGTTGCAAGAGAATGTGAGTGGTGGTGATCACTTAACACCAGGTGACCCGTACGCTCGTTTGTCCTCCTATTCCATAAAGAAAAAAAAGTATAATTTAGGTCGTTGACAAACAATATGACAGTCTCGCTAAAACTCGAGAACGGCAGGAACGATTTGGCTAATTTTGGTCTTGAATTATTTGTGGAAGTCCAGAGAAGGTTTAAAAGGTGAAGGAATAGGAAAATGCTGCTAAATTAATTAAAAACAACAAATTTGTTTTTCCTTTGATGTGTCCATACATAATTTCTATGAGAGAATTTATTGACGCACGGTTTGACAGTTCTGCTGTGAAACAATTTCATTACGACAGCAGGGTGCATATTTTACGAAGTAATTTTTGATGTAATGATAAATTATTGACAAAGTCATATAAAAACATTATTTTATTTATTATATACAGAACAACGTCTGTCGGGTCAGCTAGTCTATATATATAAAAATGAATTGCTGTTCGTTAGTCTCGCTAAAACTCGAGAACAGCTGGACCTATTTGGCTAATTTTGGTCTTGAATTATTTGTGGAAATCCAGGGAAGGTCAAATATGAAAATTCTCGAAAAAAAAATATATACAAAAGTTTTGTTCTTCCTTTGATGTGTCCCTCGTCGTTCAGAAATCAAATTGAAAGAATAGTTAAAATAAATAACTAATTAGAATCTATATATCTTTCTATCTCTCAAGAGGTAAAAAATAAACTGAATTTTAGCTAATAGTTGGTAGATTAACTACGTTTGTCTATCAGATTATTTTTATGTAGATTGATAATTCTCAAGTTTTGTCACAAATTAATTTATGGACCATTAAAATCTATCTTCAATGTCGATCGATACTTTAGACAAGGAGTGCATCCTTTATCTTTGTGAGTACCGCTACGTGCGAGAACTTTATTTACTTCGGTTATCTATTGTGATAGTGACGTTTCAATTCTTAATAATATAATATTAAGTATTATGTTCAGAACAACGTATGTCGGGTCAGCTAAATAAAGAAGATTTTACCTAAAGAAAATCAATTTAAAACTACCATAGCCATAAGTTCTGCAACAAATATAAATTCATTTTTCTTTTATAACGTATTGTAATATAAAACATATTAAGAAATGACTATCTTTAACTTAAATGCAGAACTTTAATTTATCTGACCGGCACCTGCACTGGAGAGGTGGTAAAATCAGTGGAATCTGCTGTATTTCTTAGCATTACTCTTGATTCAACAATGATTGATGAAACAATGCAATCCTATTCAAAATATAAACGAACGTATTTTAGACTTAGTTCTTACAAATAATACAGATTGGATTCAAGTAAAAAAAGAAGAAAATGCTTTGGTCACAATAGACAATCATCATCCACCCCTACAAATTAACTTAAAAGTAAATTGTAACCGCTACATGAAACCTTCTCGTACACCATTTCTCAACTTCTTCTTATATGACTATGGTAATGTCTGTAATGAACTGGATCAAATTAATTGGTTGTCTCTATTTCACAATGTCTATTCGGTCGATGCAAAATTAGAAATATTTTACCAGACACTAATGCCCATTATTTATAGACATACACCCATGTGGAAACCGCGAGATAGTCACTATCCTATATGGTTCTCAGGTCCACTGTTACGAGCACTTAAAGAAAAAGCAAAATCCACCATAAAAGTAAAAAATATAACAACTCAATAGACAAATTTTCATACGAATTACTACGCGAACGTTGTGCCATCATGATAAAAGGTTGTTATGACAATTTTAAAAAACGCTTTGTCGAATCAATCCATGATGATCCTACCTACTTTTGGAAGTTTTTTAAACAACAACGTAAAAATGGTACCAATTGTATTCCGAACGAAATGAGTCTGGATAATTTTGTGGCCAACGGATTAAAGAATATATGCGACGCCTTTGCTAATCATTTTTCATCGGTCTTTATTAACACCAGTAACTGTCACTTAGGAAATGCACCACACCTAAACATTATCATTCCCAATGCTCCACTCGGTAGTTGTCAACTAACTGAAGAGGAAGTTTTAAAACACCGTTTAAACTTGGATTCACTTAAGGGTCAGGCCCAGATCTTATTGCTCCAATATTTCTAAAAAAATGCGCACACCAATTAGTTAAACCACTAACTCTCATATATAATTGTTCTTTGAAAACGGGCATATTTCCTACCAAATGGAAAATTGCATATGTCACACCAGTCCATAAGTCCGGCAACTCAAAAGATATAAAAAACTTCCGGCCTATATCTGTTTTATCAATATGTGGAAAAGTCTTAGAAAGTCTTGTTCAAAAAATAATATATTCTCATATAGCTCCATATCTCGATCCTAATCAACACGGGTTTCGCCCTCGGAAATCCACTACCTCGAACTTAGTTAGTTATATTTCAGACATCGCAGAGGTTGTAGATGCTACTGGTAAGGTACATGCAATTTACACTGATTTTCAAAAAGCTTTCGATATGGTGAACCATAATAATTTTGTTTTTGGGAATTCATGGCTCATTGTTGCGTTGGTGTGAATCTTATTTAAGAAATTGGTCACAACTGGTTTCTGTTAATGGTTTCAAGTCCAATGAGATAAAAATACCATCGGATGTATCTCAAGTATCACATTTAGGTCCCACATTCTTTTTAATTTTAATAAATGATTTGGCACTCAAGTTAAATCTCAAAAATTTAATCTAAATACAAATTGTTTGTAGATGATATTAAAATTTACAAAACTATTAAGAGCCAAGCTGACGTGACAACACTACAAAATGATATTGATGCTGTTCGCTTCTAGTGCACCACAAATGGAATGTCTTTAAATATTGAAAAATGTTTCCACATTAAATTTACCAGAAAGAAAAATCCGTTAGACTGCGTATATAAAATAAACAATGTTAGTCTTAAGGAAGTTTATAGTATCAGAGACCTTGGCGTTATTATAGACTCGGCTTTAAGTTTTCGCCCACACATAGAACAAATAACATCTAAAGCGTCAATAATATCTGGCCTAGTCTACAGACAAATGAAAATATTTAAGGATCCCAGTTTATCTATACTCGTTTACAACAGTGTTGTCCGCAGTATCCTTGAATATTGCAGCACGGTATGGAGTCCAGGGTACCAAATTCATTCCGATGGAATAGAACGAATTCAAAAACGGTTCCTATGCCATCTATCTTACAAAGACTTCAAATGTAATAAATTATTTTCGTACGACTCTCGTTTCTCTTACTATAGAATGAAATCACTTAAAGACCGCAGAAAGATTTCAGATGTTATTTTCTTGGCTAAGCTAATGAAGGGACACATTGACGCGCCTGAATTACTTGAACGCTTGAAGTTCGTTGTGCCTCGTGATTGTAGCCGCTTACATAATCGCAAGACTTTCTGTTTGCCACAAAGCAGAAGCAAACTTGGTGATCATAGTCCGCTTTATAGAATGCAATTTTTTGCAAATTATTACAGAGATGCTATAGATATCTTCTGTGACAATATATCCAAAATAAAAAATAAATTAAGTACATAGATAAGATAGCAAGTAAGTAATCTGTAAATCTTTTTTTTTCTTGTTATTGGCTGTTAGAATAAGTCCTGTTTTTATCAAGCTTGTTTGTTAAGCGTGTTTTGTTGCACTGTAGTTATTGTTTCACATAATCACGCATGCCACTTCCACATCCAGTAGACTCTATTGATAAATAGTATTTTTGCATATTTTACTACTTTGCAATCCATACAATTGTAGTCAGTTTTGTGGATTAAATAAAAAAAAACAAATTGCAGTGGGGCCCCCATATTGAAGGATTGGCGAATAGGCTTAGTTCTGCAGCATATGCGGTTAAGAAAATTAGACGGTTAACTGACATATCTATGTACGGCGAGATTAGTATACTTTAGTTATTTTCATAGTATTATGTCCTATGGTATACCATAGGACATAATTAAGGTCAGCCGCACTGCCCCTTAATCTTTGTGTTGCAGAAGAGGGCTATTCGCGCGATTAATAACCTAGGTCCTAAAGAATTATTAAGAGAAAAATTTGAAGAAATAAACATTTTGACTGTTGCTTCTCAATACATTTTTAATAATGTTCTGTATGTCCATAAGCACATTGAGGAATTATTGAGGAATTAACACGAGGAACAAACAAAAACTTGCCTACTACTCGGTTTGGTCGAGTTAGTAAGTCTTTTGTTGGGCGATGTATATGCTTCTACAATATGATCCCAGAAAATGTACAAAACAAATGTGCTACGAATTTTAAAAGAATTGTTAAGAAACGTTTGTGTGGGAAAGGTTATTATAGCATAAACGATTTTCTTAATGACACCACGGACTGGGAATAAAGCGAACACCCTCAGGCTCTTTAATTATAAATGTTTATTGTACGATATCGCATTGTAATCCATACTTTTATATAAAAAAAAAGGCCCGCTTAGTTTCTTGCGCCCATTCCTCTCAGGCTTTTGAATGGGTGGTAGTTTTTGACGTTCAATAAGTGATTTTAAATCCTATTTTGAATAAAAGTATTTGAATTTTAATTTGAATTTGAATCTGGCCACATGGCTAGCTATTAAAATTAACAACCTGAGCTACTTAACAAATACTTCTTCATCTTTGTAGGCTACCCAAACTTTTATCTTTGACATTAACCTTGCCTGACAGAACATTAATAAAACGTTTGATTAAAGTACACAAAAAGTTGTTTATTTTTTATATAAATATTTCGAACGATTTTTCACAAGGGAGAGCGGTGAATCATTTTTCATGAGGAAAGTAGACCCGACGATGTAATTTGGTCTGTTGTGATAAATTTTGTTAGAGTCGGTTCTGTATATAAGAAATCATTTTTAGGTTAATAAACAATTACAAAAAAAAAAATAAAATTACCCGCCCGTTGTTTTATCAGAGGTCTGTATATCATAAAAGGCAATAGTTAGATCATTAGATGATGTGACAGCTTTGAACACGTCGAAAAAAATTGTGGTGAACTGTTAATCTCTATTTTCAGCAACGCATGCATACTAAAACTAAGTGACTAACAAATTGAGAGTGAAAGACGTAGCTGTCATAAACACTAAACTAATAAGCCTGGCCTGTCGTCATGCGTTGCCTAACAGCAAGAGGCTTTTTATGAATATAAAGGACGAGACGAGCAGAATGTTCAGCTGATAGTAATTGATACGGCCTGCCATTAGAATGCAGTGCCGCTCAGGATTATTGTAAAACCCCAAAAATTCTGAGCGGCACTACAATTGCGCTCGTCACCTTGAGACATAAGATCTTATGTCTCATTTAACTAGTAATTTTAATAGCAACGGCACCCTTCAGACCGAAACACAGTAATGCTTATACATAACTGTTTCACGGCAGAAATGGGCATTGCGGTACCGGGTGCTGCACAGAAAGCTACTGCTACTTCTCCTGAGCCCACCACTGATATCACTAATCCCACGTGTGATTCTTAAAGCACCCTAAGCATCCTCGTAGATCACACCATTCCTTCATCAGCACCACAAATAAACACACCAACAAGAAGTGTTTTACAGGAAATGTTACCTGCAACCACCCTCGCTGGAAAGAGTAGACAATGGAGGAAATAGACGGATCAAATTAACAGAGAACACCTTCGTTGTTACTACTTAGTTACACATAACGAGATCAACCTTACCGCCATAAACTGCCGGCATCCTGTGCAAAGGAGCCTCCCACTGGTAAATAACTTCTAAGTTAGAGTTCGAGACTACTCCGGACGAACACAGCACATACATTTCTATTACTGAGCAAAGTGTAAACAGCGTGTAGTGTTTAACTTCCGTTGTTAGCTAATGGACAAAGTTATAATGAGCTAACATCGCAGTTAGCTAAAGAAAATCAATACACGTAACTCTCATTTACAACTTTATAATAGGTTCGGGAAAAAGTTTGATCACATTTTATATGAAAACTCACGACATTTATTTGCAAACTTTAATTAAATTCAATAACTGTTCATATTACTAGTGTATATTATAATCATGTTGCAATATAAATTTAGGGATGTCTGTTTAAAAACCTGCGAAAAGTAATATGTAAAGTACCTAAAGATTTCTGAAGATACAGAAACAGATAAAAATCTAAAGGAGTAACTACACTGGCCTGCAAAAGTAAGTATCACACTTTTCAAATTATTTTTTTTTCTTAAGTATAGAAGGTAGATATTTAAGATTAAAAACGTTTTGTTGCAAACTTTATAGGCTTTTATTCTTAGAAACTAAAATTATACATTAGTAAAATTTTTAACTTAAAAAAGATAAAACAATGAAAATAGACATTTTTAGTTTAGTGTAAAAAAAAACAACTAAAATGTATTACATGTTATTTAATTTTTAATAACTGGTATTGCCTCCTCGAGCTCTGATTTCAGCTTCGAGCCGGTTTGGCATACTGAACACTAGGTTTCGGAGCCGATGTTGGGGAATATTCTCCCATTCTTCTACGAGGGCCTGCTTTAGTGCCCTGAGGGTAGTAGGTGGTGGTCTGCGATTTCTGACTAGCCTCCCAAGCTCATCCCAGGCGTGTTCAATCGGGTTGAGATCAGGACTTCTTGATGGCCAAGCCATCACGCTGATACCGACCTCCTGAATATACTCTTGTACGATGTGAGCCGTGTGTGGCCGGGCATTATCATGCATCAGCATCGATCCATCACCCATATTTGCTAAATACGGCCCTGCATACTCATTGAGAATCTCTTGAGCATATCTCAATGAGGGTGCCATTTTCTATGGCTCTAGCTCTGTGCAACCTTCTGAAGATATGCCAGCCCATACATGTACACTGCCTCCACCGTATTGGACTCTTTCCGAGATGCAGGCTTGAAGGTATCGCTCACCAGGTCGCCTGTAAACACTTCGCCTTCCATCAGAAGTGTAAAGGGAGAATCGAGACTCATCTGCAAACAAAATTCTTGACCATTCTTCTTCATCCCACTGCATGTGTTCACGGGCGTATCGCAGTCTCGCTACTCGATGCTGTCTCTCGAGTTTTGGGCCACTCGCTGGTCTTCGGGGTTTCAAATTTGCTTCAGCAAGTCTTCTTCTCACTGTACTGTCACTAATGTAGTCCCTCCGGGTCTGAAGTAGCTGTTGCTGGACTTCAACTGCATTTTGGTGGTGATTTCTTAATACAGTGGAAATAATATAACGATCTTCTCGGGCACTGGTACGCCTGGGTCTGCCAATACAAGGTCTCCTCAGATGGTGTCCAGTCTCTTCGTACCTTCGCTTTACCTTCTGGACCGTTCGTACCGTCATACACACCATTCTTGCAGTGCGACGCATACTGATGCCTAGTTCCAGAAAAGCCATGATCCTAGCACATTCTTCAACTGAAAGAGGCATGATAAATAATTAATGTTATGTGCTTTTTAGCATAAACTTTTAAAACAAGACCCATCGATCTTGAAAAAAAAATTTAAAACAGAAAGAAAAATGTGAATGGTAAAATTGTAATTCGGAAACGTCCACATTGAAAAAGGAATGGTTTTGTTTTTGAAGTTTTTTTCAGCCAATTCTTAAAAGAAGGTTACCGACTATAAAGTTTTTGTGCATAAAATTAAATTTTCTTTGGAGTCCTTTTTATTTCGAAAGTATATCTTGTGAACTTAAAACGTTATCCCAATTTTAAAAGTGTGATACTTACTTTTGAAGGCCAGTGTAGTATGTGGCCGATGTTTTAAGACCTGCCAACCAAATGGCAGTGACTAAAAGACCACACCTTATCTTTGATCAATTCTGGCCGTTTTTAACCGACTTCAAAAAGGAGGAGGTTATCAATTCGATCGGTATTTTTTTTATGTGTGTACACCGATTACTCTGAGATTAATGTTCCTATTTACATAATTGTTCTTTTGTTTGATGTGAAATAGATGCCATTTGGTCCCATAAAAATTTTACATAGTTTGGCCCAGTAGTTTTCATATTATAAACATTTATATAAAAAAATTCGACTACCTGACGACATAATTGTTTTCTGTGTACGGCATTTTTTTGGAGTTTTCTTTCAGTTTGATCATATATTATTATTAACTGACACTAAAACGTAAAAAATAAAAACTAAACTACGTTTAAACAAACCGACTTCAAAAACTGAAAAGTATCAAAAAAAAGTCAGTGCCAAGCCCTAAACAAAATAAAACTTAATATTATAAACAGCTTACTTACTGTAATTATTTAGGTTGTTTGTCCACGCGAGTCTGTCCGCTTGGGTTGTTTTGTTCTTGACGAAGCTTTCCCGCTCATAGTCACAAGTGGCGAGTGTAGGTACCTTTATTACATTTGGCTTGGCACCGACTTCTAACTATCAATATGTAGCACATACAAATAATAGTATTTTATTAATATTAATAGTAAATTTTACATGAGGTGTGTTAAATAAAATTTTTAGTTATTTGATACTTTTCAGTTTTTGAAGTCGGTTTTTTTAAACGTAGTTTATTGTTTTCTCTTATCAGTTGTTGGTTGGAGTAGAAAAGCGAACCAATGGTTCTGTCTGGCGGTAAAGCTCATAATGAAGAATGCCCTTCCAACTCCACCATACTCGTACAAACAGCATTAATTTATCGCGAGTTGACCCAGCCATAAGAGGCATAAAAGGCATTTATTTTCTCAAAATTGATTCCTTTTGAATTCTTTTTGATGTTATTTCTAATATGCTAAATACTACTACCGCTTCGGAAACAAATGGCGCTCTTTTTAATCAAATATACAATATTGTACTGTCATTGCTATTGCTACAAAATAATAATAATCTAGTCCCAGGCTGTCGGATCACTTACATATTCAGCTGTGGAGTAGTAGGATTTACGACAGAGCCATTATATAATGCCTAAGCAGTGGTTGGGACTTCATTATAAAAGTGTTTATATTTACCCTTAAAGCTATTATTATGTATCTTATGAAGCCTACTTGAAATAGTTACAAGCAATCCCTTATTTCTAGAGTTATCATAATGAAAATCACTATTTAGAGCAATAAGGTGACGATTTTTGTGAACGTATATTAAATTTTCAAAATTGTACTGACAATATGTGGCTATACTATGTGTTTCAGATTTATCTTCATGGATACTTTCTAAAAATCCAATACGTTATATAAATACGTACTAAGAGATCCAATAGTAACTCAATTTATAAAGTTTTGTTGACAAGGCCGTCACTTGTACCTTCTCTCTTGGAGTTTGCACTAAGCTAACGCAGTTTATGTCTTTGGTAAATGCTGTGAAAGTTGTGCTGGAAGTTTTAAGTGCAAGTGATAGGACTTACTAGGCAGACATAACTTAATAAGAAGTTAGGAACAATTTAAAGGAGATAAGCCTTTGCTATTTTATGTGTAGTTTATCATTTTATATAATTATGATCTTATCATATTAATCCCTCAATATATCTGTGATAATGTTATGTGTGGACGAATTGCATACTACTGCATTTTATTGAAACTGTGGTTGAACAATTTGTTATTTTTTTAAGTGATAACCCTCACTTCTGGGATTAAAATCCTCAAATTTAAACACGTTTGAAAGAGCGACAACTCAAGTCAATTTCCAAATATGCAAATATTGAGATTGAGCAGGTTATCAACTGTAAAGTAGATCCTGTAGATGAAGCCATAGCCTGAGAGTTGAACAAAGACATTATATCAAGATTGATGAACTTTACGATACTCGAACGGTTGGCTCAGTTAGAAACGCTAGAGGTTGCGGGTTCAAGTTCCACATCATTCATAAATTTTGTTTTCAAATTTAATTTGTGTAAGAAACTGTGACTACGGAATTAGGTGGAGTTAGTAAAATGTGCTGAGAAATTAAACAGAAAGGTAAAAAACATGTGCATCTCAGGTCAGGTTGTACAAATGATTAAAGTTTCGTCTCTACGAGGCATCCACAGGACGTGTTGTCTCGCCAAAATCTGGCACGAGACTGAATCAAATGAGCCGGAAGCCGCTCTTTTATACCCCTCGTCCCATGAAATGACGCGCTGTGATTGGTCGGCTGTTGTGACGTATTACCCCCGGAAGAGACAAGTAACAAAGGTGATGGGACTAAATTTGTTTGTTCATTCAACAATGTAAACATGTTATTTTTGTGTTTTATTATTTCTAATAGCTCTAACACATTTAAGCGAAATATCATTAATTTTCTTAATGTAAGTTGAACTTTTTAATATTGAAATTAAAAAAAACTTAAGAAAAGTTTAGGTTGTTACTTAACTATTATGTATATTATTATGATAATGTAAGGCAAGGTAATTAAGAAAAAAAATCTAAAAATTTATTTTTAGTTACAATTCTTGAACATGTACATTATAATTTTGTGTAAGGACGTTATTAGTTTAATTATTTAATCCTATGAAAACAACAATTGGTTAGAGTAATAAAGGACGAGCCTGCCTACCGCTGCCGTATGCGTGAGAAAATGGGAAGCCAGACAGACTGGCGCCGTAACGCGTTACGTTACGAAGCGGCTTACCCTCAAGAAGTTATGCTTTAAAAAATATTTCTGTGGTAAATGTTACATTAGCATCAATGACTTTTTAAACGATACCACACTCTAGTAAGTGCAGCAATCCCAGGCCTTAAAGCTTATAAGTTACATCGTAATGCAATTGTATAGAAACCAAAGAGAGCTGCTGAGTTTCTTGACGGCCAGTCTTCTCAGGGTTGGGACATATCTTTTCGAATGAGTGGTATATTTTGACGATCAATAAGTTATTTCAAATATCATATTTTTTGTGAAAGTATTTGTATTTTAATATCCCAAATCCGATAAACCTCAGTTATAAGACGAAATCTTGCAAAGCATTAAACAAACTTAAACGCAAATATGGTTATTTATATCTAATTATAACATTATTTCTCAGAGTATTATATATTTATAATTTATTATAAAGCAGATCCTTAATTTCCATATCAAAGAGATTGATTTGTCTTTCTACTTGAATCAATACTAAAAGATTTTAGCTAAAATAAAATACTGTTACATTTTAAAAACGTTCCTTTATTTATATCTATCAACTCTCACTTTCACTTAATTAAAAAATTAATGCAGAGTTAAATCTTAAAATTAAGTATTTAGTGTATAGTATATTATTTTGTTTTTTGTTTGTTCATTATTATGTTTTTTCTAAAAAAAAACATTTTAAGCGTAAATAAAAAAATTCTAATCCTTCAACAGTCCTTCATGTGCTATAAAGCCTACAATTTCTAAAGGTATTATAATGTATGTGATATACTCAAGAGAAAATGTCCGGAATTTCCCGCATACCCGGCGTATAGTATTATTACACAATGAAGGTATGTGAGACGGGATTTCCTGAAGATTTCATAAGTACGTTTCTTAGTGTGGATATCTGAGGAATTAGACCCTGCTGTATATAGACAATATTTAAATTTATACAAAAAAATTAATGGTTAAAAAAAAACTAAAAAACACGCATTTTATAGAAAACTGAACGAGTAAATTGAAAATTTATTTAACGTAATAGACGGGCGATAGATGAAAATTATATAAATTAAGAAAAATCTTATTTTGCAAATTAAAAATGGACTAATTTTATCAAATTAATATATTTTTATCAGTATTCGATAAATATAAGAAGTTTGAACAAAATCTGGCCGTTCAAATTTTGAACTAAAAAACAACCGACTTCAAAAACACTATTCCAAAACAATAGATATAATGTCCACTAACAGTATAAAAATAATTGCGTATTTTTAGACAATCTAATTAATTAATCTAATTATTATAGTTACGATTATTGTAATTTTTGGAGTCGGATTTTTTTATTTCATGATTTTTAGTGAATTTGAAGTACACTAACTAACAATATGTCTAAATAGGTGTAGACATACTAAATTTTTCAATGCAGCAATGAACGTAAGTGCTTTGCAATTTGATTACAGACAGAAATTCTGCCACAGTTCGCAGCCTTACCGTAAGTCGTTAAGGAGTCCCATTGATCATCATATTCGACTACTACAATTACTTGACCATAACTATGTTATGGTAGATGACTTAAATATCCGGATAGCATAAAAAGATTCAGCCGAGTATCGTTAATTTGCTCCTAAGAATTGAAGAGTTCCGTTACTTTGTCATGGATTCCGTAACCAGAATCTAACCAAACTATCTTTGAACTATATCGTATCCAATAAAAAAAGAATCATCGAAATCGGTTGTTGCGATATTGAGTTATTCGTAAATTTATCATCCACTTTGCTATACGTATGTATAGAAAATTTGAGACTTTTCTGGTTTTCTCATGAATGCCACTGTCAGATCTAGACCATATAATAATGGAACAGTACGGGAAGCACCAGCTTTCAAATAAAACAAGAATTATCAAAATCGGTTCACGTAGTCGAAAGTATTGAGGTAACAAACATAAAAAAAGAACTTACCGACGAATTGAGAACCTCCTCCTTTTTTGAAGTCGGTTAAAAAGTGGGTCAAAATCGCGCCAAAAGTCGGTTACAAACAAACATACATACAGGTTAAGGTAATATAAAAGTGTGAAGTAAGCAGGGTCATGTATATGTCGCAGGGATATGATAAAAACAGTGATTTGGTCAAATCTATGTTAATGATGTTAAAATAACAACATGGTTTTATCATTTCTCGAAACAAATCTAGTGATTTGACCAAATGCCAGAGTTGGTTCCGTGAAATGACAAAAAATATTTTCTTTTGTATTTATAAGGTTTATTTGGGAGAGGGGGGTGAGAGGGGAAGGGGGAAGGACTGAGATGTCCTCTGTCCCCTGGCTCACTCCCCCACTCCCATGAAAAGGTAACGCACCAGTCTCTTGAAAATCAAATTAATGTAACCTAACCTCAAAACAGATAAAAGTTTCTATAAAGGGCAAGTAGAAGCCCAGCTTCACGGGGCCCAAATTATTAAAAAAAACCACGAATGAGTTGGCGGACCTTGCCCGTTCCTATATCATTACCTATTCCACCTAACCTGTCCGAGTCGGGGTATGACTCTAGACTGATACTCGTTTCGCTCGCTGTTACATCCTAAGTTCTTCTATCCGCGTCACTCATTGTCATTTCACGGAACCAACCCTTTGGATTTGTTTAGAGAAATGATAAAATCGTGTTGGTCTTTAAACATACTCCGTGAGTTGATCAAATTACTTAGGGAATTGACCAAATCTCTGTTATTATCATTTCCCTGCGACGTATACACATGCACATATACCTATATAAATTTCACTAACATTTATATACCTACTCCCGTTTCAATTCAATTCATCGCGCAGCCAAGCCTTATAAATGATTTTCGTCATAAAATGTGTGATTGTGACTTTTTAAGTACTGGGAAGTTTGTACAAGCTTTGGCTTTCCTTTTGGGAAATACCTTATTTAAAACTTGTTTAAGCAAACAAAAAATCTCTCATGCCTCATAATATTAGTATCAACTATTAACTTATGAGTAACTTTCATTTAATACGATGAAAACATGGTTACACGTTCTTCCTGATGTTAGTATTCGGGACCAGAGATTCAAATTCAAATATTTTTATTCAAAATAGGATGTGACATCACTTATTGAAAGTCAAGAAAACTACTACCCATTCCAAAATGAATGCCTCAGGCCTGAGAAGAATGGGCGCAAGAAACTCAGCGGGTCAGCAGAACAAAACATGGTCATATAAATTATAATGAAAAGGAAGGAAACTTATTACACCAGTTTATAGCTTACGATTATAATTTTTGTCGTAAATTTTAAAATAGAAAATTTGCAAAACCTGGCTTAGAGCTACACATTACTTCAAACAGGAAGACAATACAGACTAGCTGTTGAACTAAATCATTTTAATTCTCAAAAGTTTTTGTTATTCAAGGCCATGTCTGGTAAAAAATACTTTGATAATGCAAGGATACAAATGTTTCTTGTTTTTTTTATGGCAATAAGGGACGAGGCAAGCAGGACGTTCAGCTGATGGTAATTGATACGCCCTGCCCCTTACAATGCAGTGCCGCTCAGGATTCTTAAAAAACCCAAAAATTCTGAACGGCGCTACAACTGTGTTCGTCACCTTGAGATAAGATAATATAAGTGTTAATTCTCATCGGCGCCCTTCATACCGAAACACAATAATGCTTACACATTACTGCTTCACGGCAGAAAAATGCGCCGTTGTGGTACCTTTAATCTAACTGGCATCCCGTGCAAAGTAGCCTTCTACTGGTGAGTTAAGTGTGATTATATGTTAGAATTATGATGCGTAACTATTGTCGTATAAGTTTACACATGAAATAATTTTGTCTTTAATCTTGAACTGTTTTAAAATATAGATATATAAAAATAGTACAGACAAATTGGAATCATCACGACTTTCTACAACGAAAAGACTTTCTAGGAAGTCTTTACACATTCATCATGAAATGACTGTTACAAAGGCATGTAGTGAACCACAAATGTTCGACATATTGGAAAATCTGATATTATTATCATTTACGTTATTATGTTATAATAGTAGTTGCCCGTTGCAATCGCAACTAAAGGTTTTATCTATCTATCTAATCTAATAAAATGTTTAAGTAGGGTAGTAGTCTCTCTGTTATCAGAGAGAGTCGTCATACTGAAACATGCAGTGCAAGCCGGTCATCCATTAAGTTGTATGGCGACATCCTCTTCTGCACGGACGCACGCCAAGAAAGGGGAGATATTAGTAGGATGTAGGTTCATGTGGTTTGCCCCGACTTCATCAGGGTTTACCATAACACTGAAAATAAATTATATGAATATTTTGTTACGGTATTTTGACAGCAATAACCTGTTCCGGGTAAAATTAATATAAGCAGCTCGAGTTAGTATTCCGCAATATTCACTGGGTGTTATTTTTTATCCATCAGTCACAGCATTTCTCAGGAAAGTACCCCCTGTATTCCCAATAAAGTAATGGTGTTCCATAGCTTTTTGCCATGAGATGTTTTCCTTTACCACAGCAGTTTCCATGATAACTTTAATTAATCATTTTCAAAAAAAAAAGTCAATTCCGAATCGCTTTTATTTGCTGGAGCTTTCTGCGAGTGTGGTTACAATGTGGTGGCAACGGCAGCTAGTCTCTCTTACCTAATGCTAACTGTTAGGGACCTTAATTAAATTAAACTAAACAAAAAACTAACACTAAATCAAGTCATCTCCTATCGGCTTGATTCTTTGATGTTAGATGTGTATTTTCTATCCATCTTCTACCGCATTTATCTTAAATATTTTGTATTTAATTGTTCGGCTGGACACACTACGTTGACGTCTGGCAGTCTACAACCGCGTGTTATGCGAGAAATCTCATGAATCACACAGCAACTTAGTGGAATCAGTTACCGGCTGCAGTTACCCGAACCCATACGACTTTGAGATCTTCAAGTTTTTTTCATATTAAAATACGGGACGAGACGAGCGTTATGTTCATCTGATAGTTTTTGATCCGCCCTGCCCATTACAATGCAGTGCCTCTCAGGATTATTGAAAAGCCCAAAAATTCTGAGTGGTACTACAACTGCGCTTGTCACCTTGAGACAAGTTATCAAGTCTCATTTGCCCAGTAATTTCACTAGCTACGGCGCCCTTCACACCGAAACACAGTAATGCTTACACATTACTGCTTCATGGCAGAAATAGTCGCCGTTGTGGTTCCAATAATCTAGCCAGCATCCGGTGCAATGGAATGGAATGCAATCCATTGGTACCACTTGATGTAACTCACCTATTATTAATCCAACTTTATATCAAACACAATAGTTCTTACATCCATAATTTATTCAACACAATTTTCTTATTCCCTTCAAACTCCCAGAAAATTTGAAAGGAATAAAAAGGCCCGTTAGCTAAAGGATAGGGATATGAATATTTCCTGACTCGTCTCTCATCGCCTCGAGTTATACAAACTCAATGCACTACATATTCTATTCATGAGATCTTGGCTTCCTTTGACATTTGCAAGAGATATTATTAAAGTACCAAGTAAAAAATATAGCTATTTAAGCATTAGTTATTCGGAATTGTTATAATGCTTAGTTACACTTAAGGCGAAGAGTAAGCAGAAAACACGCAAACATGGTGTTTTTAGACAAGTTTTGTGGTGAAACTATAGCATTTCGAGCTATGAACACAACTAATCCTGATACACATATCCTTAAGTCTTATTTGTAGGTTGCTAATGCTTGCTGTTGGTTATAGTTAACACTGCCGAGCCTTTTTGAACTACCACTTTTCTTTGAAGTTAAACAAGTTTTTTGGCATGGCGTGACGCATTATTTTGGTACTTCTCTCAGAAAAGTTATTCTTATAGCGTATACTTTTTTGTTTAGGTTCATTTATTCAGATTAGTAGTGAATAACAAGGATTGTAAGCATAGAAACTGTTTTCCACCCAAGAATTTTGAAAATATTGGCATTGTTACATAGATGGCGGGCCGGCAGCCGTGAACTCATATCGCTCAAGGTCGCTGGCATTTAGTGTCACCTTAAGTCAAGATACAACTTCTTTTTATTTG
This sequence comes from Leptidea juvernica, assembly GCA_949711755.1. NCBI lineage: Eukaryota > Metazoa > Arthropoda > Insecta > Lepidoptera > Pieridae > Leptidea > Leptidea juvernica. The sequence goes on along the minus strand of CATIXQ010000013.1, from coordinate 16,126,564 downwards.
GCCGATGTTAATGTGTGGTAGAAAATATAATAAATCAATACTAGAGAGATAAGAAACCACTGAGGGCAAAAAAGGAAATAAAGTACGTATCGGCGCCAGTCTGTAATTACTGTAACAGGCGATTAACCTTCAAAATCGTTGATGTTAAACATAGAATCAAGACAAAAGTACCAACGTAGATTAATCAAAGTTTCATGGAATATCAACATTTGTATTTCCCAAAGTATTTTACTTTGAAAAATGTACGATGCGTTCCTTTTTTGCGTTCTAGCCTAGTTTGTGCATGTACTGTTGCAGGGTCGGATATATTACGTATAGATCATGGAGATTCTAATACTAGTTGGTATGAAATAATAAGAAATTACACAAATAAAACTGAAAAAAAAAATTATGATCAATGCGGGGGACTCGAACCCGGGACCTCTCGTTCTGAGCGCTGTTTCCTACTGAGCCAATCGTTCGAGTGACGTATCAATGATAAAATCTTATAATATGCTTTGTTCAAGTCTCGGGCTTAATTCGGGATTCATCTACAGGTGTAATTAATCTCAGAAGTGAGGATTATCACTTTAAAACATAACAAATTGTTCAGATGTGCAAGAGCGACATCTCAAGTCAATTTCCTCATAAATACTGGGGTTGAGCAGGTTATCAACTGTAAAGTAGATCCTGTAAATATGTGTTATGGGGCAGTGCGGCCGATATTAATACTATCTTTGTGCTGCAGAAGTGGGCTAATCGCGCGATTTATAACCTAGGTCCTAAAGAATCATTAAGAGAAAAATTTAAAGAAATAAACATTTTGACTGTTGCTTCTCAATACATTTTTGATAATGTTCTGTATGTTCATAAGCACATTGAGGAATTTTCTAGAAACTGTGACATTCATAATGTTAACACGAGGAACAAACATAAACCTGTTATGCCTACTACTCGGTTGGGTCGAGTTAGTAAGTCTTTTGTTGGGCGATGTATATGCTTCTACAATAAGATCCCAGAAAATGTACAAAACAAATGTGTTATGAAATTTAAAAGAATTGTTAAAAAACGTTTGTGTGGGAAAGGTTATTATAGCATAAACGATTTTCTTAATGACACCACGGACTGGGAATAAAGCGAACACCCTCAGGCTCTTTAATTATAAATGTTTATTGTACGATATTACATTGTAATCCATATTTTACATTAAAAAAAAAGCCCGCTGAGTTTCTTGCGCCCATTCTTCTCAGGTCTGAGGCAGTCTCTTTTGAATGGGTGGTAGTTTTTGACGATCAATAAGTGATTTTAAATCCTATTTTGAATAAAAATATTTGAATTTGAATTTGTAAATAATATCAAATAAGGTATTGAATTAATAAAGTCTTATTATTATATTAAGTTCACGCGAATTTATCCATAATGCTTTATTTAGATATGAGCTACAATATAACTCCAATAGTGATGTTAAATACATATTATACAAAAAGTCGTATATGGTAACCCAGTGTGAATAAGCTTGACAGGAGATAAGGACATGAATATTTCGAGACACGTCTCTCATCGCCTCGAGCCATACAGACTTTGCGAAAAACATTTTCTATTCATGGTATTTTAGCTTCCTTTGGCATTTTCAAGTAGTCTCATAAAATGAAGATTTCTATAGTAGTTAAACTCACTATTTTGAAATTGACTACTGGCAGATGACAGAGGCTTAAATAATCTTTATAGACTGACCCGACAGAAGTTATATTTCTTGCTATTTCTGAATTCATAAAATATTTTGAATTTATTTAAATATAATATAATTAATTAAAATATTAATATCATGAATTCTTAAAATATTTTGAGGTAATTTTTTATATTGAAATCGTGTTTAAACAATATAAAAACCGTGTTAAAAACTCATTTTTTCTGCTTTAGATCAAATAAATAAAAATAATTGCGTATTTATATACAATCTAATTCTAGTTACGATTATTGTAATTTTTGGAATCGGTGTCATCCAAGATAGGCTTGTAACTACATACATAGTTATAGGTGAGATGTGCTTGAGTCGTGAGGAGGTGAGAGGCGAGAGCGGGTCGCGGCGGAAGGACACCGATTCGAAAAATTACAATAATCGTAACTAGAATTATATTGAATAAAAATACGCAATTATTTTATACTTTTTTGTGCATATTATATCTATTATTTTGTAATAGTGTTTTTGAAGTCGGTTGTTTTTTTGTTATTTTTTTTTATTGTATCTCTTTACTAGAGTACATACTACTAGTGATCAATCATTGAGTGGGAATAGATATTTAACTTCTATTCAACACAATATTTAACATCAAAATTGACTTCTAAGCTTGTCCTGTCTTGTACTTAAACTCCATAATTCATTGTGTAGCTGGAAACCGGAAAGTCGGATGTTGTACATATATCATGGAAATTTTCCAAGACTGCGTAGACCGAGCTTTATGACCCGGCGCCGAGTCTTGCTGCAAGGACCATTCTTGGTTATTAAACATGATGATATTAAGGGGCTTCACTAACTTCTCAAAAATGGTATCTTGATAAGCTTGTGCCGATATTTTGATACCTTTTTCACAAAAGTATGGCTCAGTCACTCCTTCATACCTTATAACCCACCAACTGAAGTCAGATAGTAGGCACTATCAGTTGTAGTTATTGTAGTTGCACTCTGTCGACTAATTGCGAACTTCCTTAGAGCTTTGAGCATAAATACGGTAATTTTGTTTATTATGTTACTCAATATCATGAAAATTTTTTAGTACTTGGGATGGACTACATAATATTATGAAGGAATGACTTGTCGCGTTTTTAGATAGTGTATTATCAACAATAAACATTCATTTACTTTTTTTTATTTTCTGTGTAATCCATAATGTAAAAAAAAATATTATTACAATGAATATATTTTCTCAGCGTTCCTACCCAGTAAACTGTGTTTTATTTATATTTTTTTTTTATTTATTTAGATTCACCAGTGGTAATTACAATAATACATTTATAATTATTATGCTAATGTACAAGGGTCATATTACTAAATGCATTACCTTTTAAGGTGAATACCGCATGCTAAATTATGTGTGAAATAGTTGCATAAAATAAGTATAAGTTATAAAACAACCATTCTATAATGTAATGAATTTAAGAAATTGTTAAGTTGTTAAGTGTTAAGGAAATTCCTGGGAAAACTTTATATTATTGTGTTAATATCCATTAATCTATACAATTCACGTAAAAACTAATTTTCTAATAGTGACAAGAACAACATCCTTAACCTTAATAACATTTGTCCACAACTGCTGAGGAATATGCACATTTTTTAATGTTGTTATAGGAGATGATTACATGAAAAGGTTTTGATATATATACACTTTGCGGCTCAAACATTAGTTGCAACCTGCTTTAAAAATGTACGTTGCATGCGTAGATATGGCTTTGGCCATTTTCTATCCTAAATCTGGGATTGTAATTCTATAATTTGATTGCACTTGGCCCATTGAACTCGGTTGAAGAGAGATAGACAGTGTTAATAAACATAAAATCAATATCTATAAAGTACAACCCAAGATAATCGCCACGATTATAATATAATAATAGTATTTCTCTTAGAAATATATAAAAATTTCGGCGATGAGTTGCGAAGGCTTGATTCAAATAAAAGCTTAATTTTACGAGTTTTTCGAGACCATTGTCAATACGATTATCGATTTTTAGGATACACATCTGTAACGAAGTAAACTATTTATTCGTTGTGTGTGAAATACTTACTCGATAATCTATTTGTACTATTAATTGGAGAGTAGTTTTTCTTTCAGTTATGCTGCAAAAACTTAAATATTACGTGTTTCGGGGAAGTTTAAGTATATAACTGTTTTAGTATGTATGTGTAAACCTTTACTATATATTTTCAAAAAAATAAGCCGTCTTCTTACGGGAACTTTCAACGAAACCGCTGTATTAACCCTTTGAGGTATAATAAAATAATGTATGGTGGAATGGTCTATCTTATACAGGTCTAAAGAAATTCGCAATGGCATATGTTAATATCTTTACGATAACATATCAGTAATATATATACGATATTGATCCCTATCATTTTATTTCGACACATAACAAAATCATTCAGAAATACGTCATTATACAATATATCCGATGGCTTTAGACTACATTATTCCCGAATACTATTAATATTTTGTTTTTATATTGACAGGACGCGTCTGTCGGGTCGGCTAGTAACTTTATATATCCAACCTGACTTTGGCTCAATTGTGGTGACCTTTCCATAAAAGCCGCAATATAAAGAATATAATAGAACAAAGATATACAATGTAGCACATTTACCGTGTTTTTTGAAAACTATTACCTAATAGTTATAAGGGACGAGACGAGCAGGACGTTCAGCTGAAGATAATTGATCCGCCCTGCCCATTACAATGCAGTGCCGCTCAGGATTCTTGAAAAACCCCACAAACTCTGAGCGGCACTACAATTGCGCTCGTCACCTTGAGACATAAGATGATACCTAAGTCTCATTTGCCCAGTAATTTCACTAGCTACGGCGCCCTTCAGACCGAAACACTGATTCACGGCAGAAATAGGCGCCGTTGTGGTACCCATAATCTAGCCGGCATCCTGTGCAAAGGAGCCTCCCACTGGTGAATCATGAATAAGACGATATATTATTCTACTTAACATTTGTTGTTATTTATTTTGAACTTAGTTGATCGGATAAATAAAATGCAATGTTATTACTATTAGTAAGGACTAAGCATAATTTCCAGATATCATGTTAGGATCCTGTGTGAGATAGGCAAATAAAATAGAGATATAGAGACAAGGTTGAGCGATTCAATTTATCTTGTGAATTATGGTATGCTTGTAATACAAAGATTCGACAAGTTCTTTATTATTTATTCATTCAACAACTGATTCTAATATTTTTATCAGGTTTACTTCTTTTTGCATTATAATATCGTAAAATTATTCCAGGCTCATTGATATACTAATATGAAAACATTTTCAAAAAATACTGAAATAATAATTTTTCCTATGGCACCTGAATGAATACGAAAATTTAAAGAAAGCTATAAAGTTGTTGCAGACCCGGACCTCACACAGATAATTGTACTGATACTGAAATATATATTTTTTTAAATATTTTATTAAAATACAATGTAGTTTATAGCTTAAAATATAATAACATACACTTATGGCCGTTCCCAATGTACTATCTACAGATAGAGATAAATTATTAACGTCTACTGTCAGTAATTAACTGTCAATAATCTGAAGCTGCCCGATATACCCGATAAGTCATTCTTATCGCCTTATATTGGGACGCGTGAATTGATATTTCCAATGAGACAGCGTGTACGGATAAGGTGAGTTACCGTTGATGAGTTTATTGGGACAGAAAAGTAAACGATAGTTACGATTTTTATCTCAAGTAAGAGATGGACTGAATATTGGGAACGGTCGTTAAACTTTAAGAAGATTATCTGTGTATGAAGCCACTTAAATTTAATTAGACATATATTTAAAAAGAAAAGCACAATTATTTTGAATTACAGTTATTACAACATACATCTTATTTTATACAAAGTAGTAGAAATCAATAAAAAGCAAATAAAACATAATTATCCACTAAATGTTGAAAATTATAAGTTAGTTGTATACTTAGCTAGTCGCAGATAAAATTATATTAATTTTAAAATGAAGGATTTTGTAAAAAGTACTTTTTTAACGATGACTTTTTTTTTATTTATATTTGTTTTTATTTATATATAATTTTTGAATCTCTATGGGAGTCTGGTTTAAGTATAGAGGAATGGCGTAGTTGTTTGTTCTAGTACCATTTATAATATAATATATATTTGTAGATTTAGGTAAAATTACCTATTATTTAAATAAATAACATGTTTGTTCCAGTAGATTGTCTCAGATGAAACAGCCTATGGATTTCTTGAAGGAATTTTAATTCAATTATTTCTGACGATATACGCAATTACTGTTATTTATCGTTGAACATTATATTAACAGGATCTATTAGGATCTATAGTGAAGACGTCTATAAAAGCCGAAGTCTCCCTAGCGTCGACACATTTCCGCTGCCAAAGTTGACTAGTTAGGTCGTTACTCTGCCCAATTTCTGTTTGAATATTAGTCACGGTGATATTTGAAATTTATTCTTAGAAGCTTAACAAATTAATGTTTTTCATTTAAAAGTTAATTAATTAGATATTGGCTTGTTTGTGAATTCTTTAGTTGGTGGTTTAAAATTTGTCAATTGTTATAATAAAACCCTTTTGATCTTATTTCCTAAAAATATATTATAAGGTGCAATCATTTATATGATGAATATGGATGTTTGATTCCGAGTCATGGATGTTTATTTGTAATTATGTATGTTTAAGTAAGTATATTGTATTAAATATATCGTTGTCTAGTACCCATAGTACAGGCTATGTATAGTTTGGCGCAAGACAATTTGTGTAAAAGTGTGTCCATATTATTACTATTATTATTAGATATATGTTGTCGGCTATCTTCTGAATCCAAACATATGAATTAATCTTGTCTTAGTATGTATAGGAATTGAAACATAGGTTGAATTATAACTGAAATCACAATAAATTAACGATATTACAACCAGCAAGGTCATACCAGATTGCGTGTCGGAAGGAGATCAATACCACAGCAGCATAGTTATAAGAGCACGTTGCTATCGTATGCAACCTGATATATACATACAAATAGTAATACAGAGTGTAATATAATCTAGAAGAAGCTCTGCGCGAAATAATCCACACACGTACATTAACTAATTCTAGTAGGCTTCATAAGATACATAATAGCTTTAAGGGTAACTGTATACTCTTCTATAATAAAGTCCCAGCAACTGTTCAGGCATTGTCTATAAATAAATTTAAATGTTTTATAAAAAAATGGCTCTGTCGTAAATCCTATTACTCCACTATATATATAATATATAAATGATGTGAATGAATAATATAATATCTAAATGATCGGACAGCCTGGGACTAGATTGTGATTATTTTATAGCGATAGAAATGACTGTACAAAATTGTATATTTTTATTGAAAAGAGCGCAAAAAAATAATGCTGGGAGAGTTTCTTGCGTCGCTTCTTCTCTCTCAGAGCGCCATTTGTTTCCGAAGCGGTAGTAGTATCTAGTATATTAGAAATGACATCAAAAAGAATCCTAAAGGAATCAATTTTGAGAAAATAAATGCCTTTTTATTCCTTTTTTATGCCTTCACGTATTCTAAAAAGCCTAAGATCCGACCGCTTGATTCTGTAGGAACGTGTTTTTTCGATGAAACAAATTTTAAATGAACAATTTTAGTAAAATTAATTATCTGATGTTAATTGCACCTAAGTATATGTTTTTTAATAAATTGTACGTCATTTCAAAGGAAATTATTTAAAAAATCGAAAAGAAATTGATTTCCAGCTACATTTTTGTTGATCAATTGTAGTCATCTGTTTTTTTTTTTAAATTTAAATACAAAATTGAAGTTTTATATTATTACTATTTACAAAACACGTGCCTGCAAAATCAAGCATTGGGATCTTGGAAAATAAAAAGTACCAGATCAAACATTTCATAAAATTTTCTATTACGCAGAGATAGGGAGTATTGTCAATACTAGAATCAGTTATCCGATATTAAACTTTACCTTTGTTCTAGTATCCCGCGTACTTCAGACACTCTTTACCTAACATAATATTATATTATCGTTGATCCAGCCTGTCAGTATGCACGTCATTCATGAATTTTAGAATGTTGGTTCAAGTCTCCAGTATTGTAGAAACAATTTTTACCAGTTGGAGGCTCCTTGGACAGGATGCCGGCTAGGTACCACAACGGCGCCTATTTCTGCCGTGAAACAGTAATGTGTAATTAGTAGTAACATTATTATGTTTCTGTCTTAAGGGCGCCGTTACAAAATTAATTAAAATTACTGGGCAATTGAGACTTAACTTATGTCTCAAGGTGACGGGCGCAATTGTAGTGCCGCTCAGAATTAATGTGTTTTTCAAGAATCCTAATCGGCACTACATTGTAATGGGCAGGGCGTATCAATTACCATCAGCTGAACGTCATGCTCGTCTCATCCCTTGATTAAAATAATAAAAATGTTGAATGTCGTTTGTTGGATAGCGGTGACTGCGGGCTTTGAATGAATTACTGTTGCTGTTTTAATTGAATTACTCAATTTTAATGCGCTTTTTAATTGTTAATTATTGAATTCAGTCTGCTTGGATTTTGAATATCGGCATATTATGTTTTCGAAGAATTTTCTGAATATAATAATTATTTAACCTATCGCCAACTACATAGAAATGTTGTAATATATTGTTTTATAAATATCTAAGTAAAAACCACCGATTAAAAAACTAAAATCAAATTGTTTATGAATGAATGAGCTACCAGTGGGAGGTTCTTTTGCACAGGACGCTGGCTAGATTATGGGTACCACAACGGCGCTTGCTATTTCTGCCATGAAACAGTTATGTGTGAGCATTATTGTGTTTCAGTCTGCGCCGTAGCTAGTGAAATTTCTTGCTCAACGGAGACTTAACATCTCATCCCTCAAGGTGAAGGTCAAATAATTTAAATAACAAAAAAAAACTTTATCATTGCTATAAATATTGATAAGGAAGTTTATTTTTTTTTTGTTATATAAATTATTTACTGATAAAGTTATTTTTATGACACTAAGGGATCAGACGAGCAGGACGTTCAGCTGATGATAATTGATATGCCCTGCCCATTTCAATATAGTTCCGCTTAGGATTATTGAAAAACCCAAAAATTCTGTGTGGCACTATAATTGCGCTCATCACCTTGAGACATAAGATAAGTCTCATTTGCCCAGTAATTTCACTAGCTTTAGACCGAAACACAATAATGTTTACACATTACTGCTTCACGGCAGAAATAGGCGCCGTTGTCGTACCCATAATGTAGCAGGCATCCTGTCCAAAATAGCTTCCCAATTTGTATTATTTTATTCTGAGATCATTTATACATCTAGATAGAAATAAATTGAGTTTAGAAATAACCTCTTTTTTGAGCAATTCACGCACACTAACACATATAAATCGCGAATGTAAGACGTACCTTGTCACACACACTAAACTAGTATCCCTTGTTTTTATCGGTTTTCTTATAGCAAGAGACTCTACCTAGACGTATAAATTATCTAATATTTTATATAAAAAACTTCGTTTAAAAAAACCGACTTCAAAACTTAATAAAATTTAAGCTAATATACCTCTTATGCAAATCTTATACCTTTGATTTAAATAAAATACTGTTATTTGTATTGGGTTTAAGTCGGTGCTTGCCCGCTTGGGTTGTTTGGTTCTAGACGAAGCTATACCGCTCAAAGTCATGTGTTGTGAGTGTAGGTACCCGCTATTACATTTGGCTTGGCCTCGACTTCATACCACCTCCTTTTCGGAGTCGGTTAATAAATTGTAACTACAACTAACTACGTCTTAAATTGTTTTCATAATATTACGCGTAGAACGTGACTATCGCCAAAACAGTTTTAAAAAACAAACTTTATTTAACATAATTTTATAATAATAATAATAATAATAATAATATATTTATTTGCAAAAAACATAGTATACAATGGTGTTTAAATTTAAATAAATAATAAGAGCTTACATGTTTTGCCAGCACTATTCCTAGCATGCAAATATTTAAACACAATGTATATAATCAGAATTTCATTTCCATAAATTCCTTAATACTATAAAAATTATAATCATTTAGCCAACTATATAGGTTATTCTTGAATAATCTAGAATTTAAATTTTTTATGCTACTCGGTAACTTATTATAGATACGAACACAATTACATACACAACTTTTATTATATTTGGTAATTTTTGGAACATCATGAATAACGAGTCTTTGTGGATCACGTCGTTTCCGCGGATTTAGATCATTAGCTGATTTAAACAATTCTTTATTATTTTTTACAAACATACATATCTCGAAGATGTAAAGCGACGGCAAAGGTAACAATCCTAGTTTTTTAAATATGGGTTGACACGATTGCTCAGGATGCATCCCGTACATTGCCCTAATACACTTTTTTTGAGCAATAAATGCTCTCTTGATATCTGTGCTGTGTCCCCATAATATAAGCCCGTAGCGCAGTACCGATTCTACATGTGCGTGATAAGTCATTATAGCAGTTTTTAAGCTTGTTACTCTTTTGACTTGCTTAAGCGCATATACGAACTTATTTATTCTCTTACATATATTATCTACTTGCTCTTTCCAATTGAAGTTCTCATCTATTATTACTCCTAGAAACTTTGTATGTGCTTCTTCTTTAATTGTCGTTATTTTTAGTTGTATATTGTATTTAGGATTATAACATTTATTGAAATTGATATATACGGATTTATTAAGATTTATTTTCAAATTATTTATATCAAGCCATTGTATTAATTTATTTATAGTGTTATTAATTTCAATCTCATGATTATTGATACAGTTATTATTTTTTTCAGACGCTACAACGATTGTGATATCATCAGCAAATAACACACATTGATGTTTGGTTATGTTAATAATATCATTTATATATAATAAGAATAGGATAGGGCCCAGCACACTTCCTTGTGGAACGCCACATTTATTGTGCTTGTATTCGGACAAGAAAGGGACCATATCTCCATTGTTATCTATCTTATCAATAACGACACATTGTTGCCTGTTGCTAAGATATGATGCTATCCACTGAAGTGTAGGACCCCTGATACCGATTAATTCAAGCTTATCTAGTAGCAGATTGTGGGAGACTAAGTCGAAGGCTTTCGAGATGTCAAAAAATAGTGCAGTAGTTAGATTGCTATTGTTGATACTTGTAACTATAGACTTTACAAGAGTGAATACCGCTAATGAAGTGGACTTATTTTTTTGAAAGCCAAACTGTTCGTTGCTAATTATATGAAATTTTTCGCAATATTCGCTTAATCTTCTGTACATGCACTTTTCATATATCTTAGACAATATGGGTATTAAAGTTATTGGACGATAGTTATTAATATTACATTTTTCACCTTTTTTAAATAATGGCTTAACCAATGAATATTTCAGGGCGTCAGGAAAAGTGCCCGTCTCAAACGATGTATTTATTAAATGTGTTAAAATGGCAGTTAATTGATTAGCACACTCTTTAATAATTTTGGTGTTGATTTCATCATAACCTACAGAATTGGAGTTAGTTAAAGACATTATTTCTCGTCTAACCTCATTTTCTGTCATGGGTTTTAGGAACATTGAGTTTACATGGGCACTAATATTATATGATTTTTTAATACTTTTTTGTGTTGTTTTATGTGTTAAGTTAATGTAGTGATTGTTGAAGGCAGTAGCAATATCAACGGGGTTTGTTATTGTCGTGTTGTTAACTATAATTTTTTCTATGTTTCCTTTGCAGTTTGTGTCTCGTATTTCATTTTTAATTACTGCCCATGTGGCTCTACATTTATTATCATGTTTGTTTATATACTTAATGTTTTCATTTTTTTTTGAATTCACAATACATTTTTTTAGAATATTAGAATATGTCTTATATCTATTTTTATTACTAGTATTTTTATTTTTATAGTATTTACATCTTAGTTTACGTTTATTCAAACAACTTTTTTTTAAGCCTTGACTTATCCAGTTTTGTTTATTTTTATTTTTGTTATTTATTTTTACTTTCACTTTTGGGAAGCAAAGATTGTAAAATAGACATAATAGTTCATGAAACTCACTGAATGCATTTGCGTCATTTTGCATATATATATGCGCCCAGGATAAATTGTTTAAGCATTCCCTGAACTTGCGAATATTGTCCAAATTATAATCTCTTTTATAAATAAAATATGTAGTACTTCTTTGCGGCTTTTCATTAACAGAAAAGCTTAACATTTGGCCTGTGTCATGGTCAGAGAGATAAAGCGGCATGACTGTTGCGTTAGCATTTGGAATATTGCTAAGAATATGATCTATGCAGGATGACTTGCGAGTAGGTACGTCTATGTGAATTTTCATGTTAAAATTGTAGGTTATGTCTCGTAAGTGATTAGTAATATTGCCTTTTTTTAACGTGTTTATATTAAGGTCCCCTGCTATAACTATACGCATTTTAAATTTATATTTATTAGTTGAGTAGCTCAAAAGGTCGTTTAATTTACATAAGAATTGGGTGGGATCTGAGTTAGGTGTTCTGTATAGGCAAATAACTAGCAGTTTATAACATTCAATCTCTATGCCACAGGCTTCAAATGTGTTTTGGGTAGCATATTTTTTTATGTATGGTAAATCTTTGAAAGGAATGTCGTTTTTTACTAAGATACAAGTACCTCCTCTTTGCTGTTCTCTGCTGAAGTTGGCAGCAATTTGATAATTATATATTTTGATAAAATGCTCATATCCTTTTTTTATAAAAGTTTCTGAGAGGCATATTACATCTGGATCTTTCTGTGACGCTTTTAACTGCTGGACTGTTATTTCTAATAGTTCCCGTTTTGATAAAATACTAGCAATATTTTGGTGCATAATATGAAATGTACGGGTGTTAGGCTCGAAAAAGATTTTTTTTATTTTTTTGTACAGGGAAGTAGTAAGGTATCGTACCTTTGCTTACATTTTCAATAGATGCCGTGGGCTTAACATTTTGTTTATTTTTATCACAGTTTTGTACATCGAAATAGAAAGGAATTGTGCCTTTTTTAGGCTCCTTTCTACACGTAGTCGTGTTGCCGCTAGTTGCATTACGCATAACAAATTCCCTAATATTCTTAGGGTACAAGTAGGTCTCATCATAGTCGTTACAGTCTATTACATAATTTATAGAGTTACAGATCTCTGAAAACTTAAAATATCGACTGTTAATAAAGTAGCTTTTTTTAAACTTTTTACATAAATTTTCTATACTGTAATTCAATTTTGAAGTGTTAAAGGAGTGACTTTTATGAGCATTTAATACAATTATTCTATTGTTATAAAAGGACTGTAGTATTAATTCTAATTGTGATAAGACTTGCTTTAAATTGTTATCATTTTCCCCTATACATATCACTAGTTTATCGTCCGGATTTAAGGCTGTTCTTATGCAGTTCTTCACTATGTCATAACATTTCGCGTTAGGCTTCGTTTCCGCAAAAACTCTGTATTTTTCATACTTAGTATTGCTTCTCGACTGCAATAAGGCTGAGGCCAAGCCGACACATTGTTGGGTTCCGAATATAAGTATTCTTCGTTTAGGTTCGTGCTCGAATTTTCTTGTTGTGATCGAAAGGGTGCATGTATCGGGTGGAGGAGACGTTGTCAATTTGAGGTCCCCACTTTTATTGTGCAAGTATTGTGTTAGTGTCTCTATTTGTTTTATTAGAGTTGAAATTTCAATTTTAGCGCTATCCAACTGCTGCTGTAGATCTGTAATTTGTTTTTTCAGGGACAGTGTTCTATCTTCGTAAATAGGGTTGCCGTTTGAATAATTTTTGGGCGAAAAAGGGGTTGATGTTGTGCATTGTGCATTTTTAATACTGCTACTAGACATATTTTCCACTGACGAAGAAGTTTGTTGTGATGATTTTAATTTATTGTTTTCATCAGTCAACCTCTGTACTTAAGTTAACAACAATACTATATTCTTTGACAAAAAATATAGTAGGTAAGAGGATTCTATAATAATGTAGCTTAAATTATACCAAGTAGCAATAGAGCGCTTTTACAAACGGCACAAAGCAGTTAATGAATTCGCATGTATATTCAAAACTCTTTGGCGCAAGAGATATAAACCTGTATTCGTAGCTTAGCATTCCGCCTGAGAGACTGCGAAAGGCTTTGCAGTTTTAAAAATGATAAAAATGTTGAATGTCGTTTGTCGGATAGCGGTGACTGCGGTGGCTTTGAGTGAATTAATGTTACTGTTTTAATTGAATTACTCAATTTTACTGAGACGATTTAATGCGCTTCTTAATTGTCAATTATTGAATTCGGTCTGCATGGATTTTGAAATTATTTTTAAAATATTAAAGTTTTCGAAGAATTTTCTGAATATAATAATTATTTAACCTATCGCCAACTACATAGAAATGATGTAATATATTGTTTTATAAATATCTAAGTAAAAAACCACCAATTAAAAAACTAAAATCAAATTGTTTATGAATGAATGAGCTACCAGTGGGAGGTTCTTTTGCACAAGACGCTGGCTAGATTAAGGGTACCACAACGGCGCCTGTTATTCTGCTGTGAAGCAGTAATGTGTAAGCTTTATTGTGTTTCAATCTGCGCCGTAGCTAGTGAAATTTCTTGCTCAACGGAGACTTAACATCTCATGCCTCAAGGTGACGATTGTAGTTTTAGTGCGGCTAAAAATGTTTGGGTTTTTCAAGAATCATGAGCGGCACTGCATCGTAATGGGCAGGGCGTATCAAATACCATCAGCTGAACTTACTGCTCGTCTCATCCCTTATCGGGATGTCCCGATGTGATCCCTTGTCAAAAATAAAACTAATTCTCTCGTAATGTAACTTCACTTTGTTTGTCACTTTATGCTCACGGTTTAAAATATAACTCATCAAAGAGTGAAAGTTATGATATTTAAAACTCCAAAACAGCAATCACGAAATTATCCTTACTTATTTCTCGCAAATAAAAGGCATTAGATTGTTGATAAGTTCAAATATTTAGGTCACATCCTTTGGAGAGATGGCTATGACATAGATAGAGCGCTATCATTGAGGAGTAATATGCTCGCCCGAAGATTTGTTCGAAGCTCAAATAATGTTAAAGTGCTATTATTCAAAGCATTCTGTCAGTCTTTTTACTCGAGCTGCTTGTGGGTGTCGTATTCGCGCGGGGCATTGTCCTGTGTGTCGCACATTATATTTTTTTTATGAAAATAAGGGTCGAGACCAGCAGGACGTTCAGCTGATCTCATCCACTCATCGGCGTCCTTCAGACCGAAACGCAATAACGCTTACACATTACTGCTTCACGGCTGAAATGGTGCCATTGTGATTCCCCCTAATCTAGCTGCTAGCATTCAGTGCAAAGGAACCTCCTTGGGGACAACACTGGTAAGTTGGAAGTCCTATCTTCAAATGCATCCAAAATAAAAAAAAAATTAAAAATAATACAATCTAAAAATGAATCTCACTGCAAAAAACTGTTTAATATTTTTCTGACATAATGTTTGTAATGTGACATTATAAGAGTGATCAACAGGTTTATTGAAGGCAGCGTTTGTCTTCCGCATAGATTAGGACACAGGCAGTTTGAGAAGAGCGTCTATTACCAAATCTCGCAGAATATTGGTCTTAAACATACATCCTTTTATTATAGAAAAGGAGGACAAATGAGCGTACGGGTCACCTGGTGTTAAGTGATCACTGCCGCCCACATTCTCTTGCAACACCAGAGGAATCACAGGAGCGTTACCGGCCTTAAAAGAAGGTGTACGCGCATATTTTCAAGGTACCCAGGTAGATATCGTATCGTCCCGGAAACACCGCACAAGGAAGCTGATTCCACAGCTTTGTAGTACGTGGAAGAAGGTTCCTTGAAAACCGCACTGTGGAGGATCGCCACACATCCAGATGGTGGGGATGATATCCTATTTTGTGGCGTCTCGTGCGAAGGTGGAATTCGGCGGCTGGAATCAGGTGAAACAGCTCTTCGGAACACTCCCCGTGATAAATGCGGTAGAATACACACAAGGAAGCGATGTCTCTACGTAACGCGAATTGATCCAGCCTTTACATCTATTTATTTTAGTCATTATATCTGTTGCAAAAATATCTTGACTCATTTTATTATGAAATTTCCAAACTATAACATGGTTAAATTTCAAATACAAAAATGTTATACATTTTAAGATAAAACATACAAACTATGATTTTTGAAAATAGTCATCAAAGGGAATTTACAGCTACAGCTTTTAACGTCCCATGTGAACAGCGCACAAGCGAATTGAGAGTACGAATTTGGTTTCGCTAAGGAACTAACAAAATTTTCTGTTTCGGTTCCTTTTTCTTTTCATGAGATGAGACTGTGATTGATTCGAAGATGAGGAAAAATTGATGATATTCAATTTTTGTATTTAGAGTTTTTGGGATGCATCCTAAAGATATTCAAATACTAATACCAATAATTAACTAATCAACACCAATAGATTAATATATAACAATTAAATATAGGCGAGTAAATAAATTTAAAATGCACGAAGATTAATAGTAGATTATGACCAGGCACATACTTTTTTTTATGTATTAAAGTACCATCATAAAATTAGTTAAGTACAAAATAGAAAGTTTCGCAATGACAAAGACATTTTGAATACTTCATTGTTATAGTCCATTAGATACACCACGAACATTTATTTCATTTCAAACATTTCAATAACTTGAAATTGTGCCGCTGTTACGTGGTTCTAGCCACGGAATGGAAAAAACCATCTTACGTTGAACTATTAAAGTTGTTTTTAGATTCTCGGAAAATATTAAAAATAAAAATCCGTAAGCAATGAAATTGCATTCTGCTCGTATTTTGTTTATGTAGTGGTTGTCAGGTTTGCGTTGAAGAGTCGGCAGGGGACAAGTTTAAAAACTTAAATATAATTTTATCTTTGTTTCATTCAATAGGTTGAGCGTTAAATTTTTTAACATCCCGCTAAGAAGATTGAACATTTTCAATTAAGTTATTGGTTTTACGCCGTTTTGCAAAAATCGAATCCTCATCAGATTTCGACGTTCTGAGGTCCTAGGAAGCTTCCCTGACTACTCTCGCCAGGGTGTCACCATGTCTGTATGTGTGTGTGTGAGTGAAAGTGTGTGTGTGTGTGTGTGTGTGTGTGTGTGTGTGTAAGTATATGAAGATCCTATTACTTTTGAACGGTCTGACCGATTTCATCGCAGTTGACGCCATTCGAAATGGCTTGGGCAAACTTGGATTTGGCCTGGACTTTGAATATAATTAGGACCGATTTGGAACGGTACATTTTGAGAATTCTCAAAAAAAGGGATATTTATAACTGACGTGTTCTTTTGGAATAACTATGCAACGGCCTTACCGATCGATTCCAAACGGTGAAAATCGGTTGATTCGTTCGAGAAATATCGTGAACGAAAGAAAGGCGAAGAATTACTCCGAAATTTCTAGTTCGATCAATTCAAACTTAAACTACCTTGAATGCCGATAGCCACCTGAAAATCGGTTCATCCATTCAAAAGTTATTGCAGTTAAATTGTTTGACTCGAAATGCTCAAAAAATTAGATAAAAATTTAAGCTTAGCGGAAAGTTGCACAGATGGCCTTTAGGTCAACTGTTTTCCTGATTTTTAAGTAATCTATTTAATTGCATCAATTTGCAATTACGCCTTTACAATTAGATCTATGTATGTGATGGGGGATGAAAATTTATTACTATTATAGCATTAAGCTCATTTTAAAGTAGGAAAACCTGGCTATTAATTTGACCTTTTTTCTCATCTTTTCTTTATAAGCTCTTTTATCAACTGTGTGTTAAAAATCATCAAATGAAGATTAAACTAATACATACAACTTCAAATTTTCAACCATCTACGATCAACAGTTACTTTTGTATCGCGATTTTAATATCGGCAATACAACGTTTGCTGGGTCAGCTAGTTGTTATATAAATCCAATCATTAGTAAAGAAAGATATCTTAATATATATAAATTTAGTGTCCAGATGTTTGTTTCCAGTGAACTCTGAAAGTAATGAACGGATTTTAATGGGGATTACTTCATGGAGTGCAGTTTAATGAAATCAAATTAAAATCAAAGCAAATTAAAACTTATATCCTTAAATTTTGGATATTTTCACAAAACATGGTTGTATATAACCGTCAAAAACCTTAATACATTTCTTGTCGAATGAAACATAAACAGTATCTAGTAGTAATCTACCAGCCCGTTTCGGATGCTTCATGTCTCACACTTTACTTCTTCACACACACATATAGATATATCTATTTCTACATAAAAGGCATTTATTTTCCCAATTTGCGAAATGAGAAAGAAGAAAGGCGCAAGAAACTCTCCCGGCATATTTTTTTGCGCTCTTTTTAATCAAATATACAATTGTACTGTCATTGCTATTTCTATAAAATACTAATAATCTAGTCCCAGGCTGTCGGATCATTTAGATATTCAGCTGTGGAGTAGTAGGATTTACGACAGAGCCATTTTTTAATAAAACAATTAAATTTATATTTTAAAGGTAATGCCTAAACAGTGGCTGGAACTTTATTATAAAAGTGTATAAATTTACCCTTAAAGCTTTTATGTATCTTATGAATCCAATTAGAATTAGTTACAAGCAATCCCTAATTCCCAATCCTAATCCCAATTTCTAGTGTTATAATAATGAAAATCACTAATAAGAGCAAAAAGGTGACAATTTTTGTGAAAGTATTTTAAATTTTCATAAATGTACTGACAATGAACAGTCATAATATTTATTTCTTAATTTTTTTTTTTGAGAAACTGTGTATAACTAAGCTGATATATAGCACGAACAGCTCTCTTTTGCAGAGCAAACACTATATCAATGTCAGCAGTGTGATCCCACAGTAACTTAAAAAAACAATATGTTAAAACCAAAATATTATGTTTATTGCTTTTCAAAATACTCTCCTTTATATTTTGGTACTTTCGAACCATTTTTTAAAACAGGAGGACCATAGAATGAAGGCATGTTTTCTACGTGCTGTTTGAACGCTATCACTGCCTTTTCGGAATTAGTTAAAGTGAAACCTCTCATCAAATCTTTGATTTTGGGGAAAATACAGAAATCACAGGGTACTAGGTCGGGGCTATGTGCAGGATGGGTGACGAGTTGTACTTTTTCGGAAGCTAAAAATTACTTAGTTTTGTATATGGCCGAATGTGAAGAAGCGTTGTCATGATGTAGGAGAATGCGGCTGTTTGGTCGTCTTTCGCGATCTTTCGGCATTAACACTCTTTTGATCTTCAAGTGGAATTGTGCAGATGGGACCCGTAGCTGTGAAAAAAAATGCGATAATTTTTTTAACAACGTTTCTCGCCTGCCTCACTTTTGTTTGCCCATTCTCATTTTAGAACGCCCATTCACAAGATTGCTTTTTTTTTCGAGTTCAAAATCCACGTTTCGTCTCCTGTGACAATGTCATAAACATCATTAGAATGTCCGTGGTCGTACTTCATTATCATCTGTGAGCATCATTCCACGCGAGCCCGCTTCTGCTCAGCTGTCAGTACATGAGGGATCCAACGACAACAAAGTTTCTGTACAAAGTTTTCAATTCTTCGTGTAAAATTTTCTGAATTTGGCTGTGTGATAAAAATCAATTGACAAATGATTTCCCGCCGATTGTTTTTTTATTACTAAGAAGGTTGCACGTTTCAAAAAATATAACATAAAAAATTCAAATAGTTACGATTACCTAGAAGTGCAAAACTTTTAGTGTGCCCCATGTTTAAAATAGACAGACTAAGGATTTATGGAAGCTTGAGTGATTCCCAAGCTCGACGTGTATTCTATTTTGTGTTTGCCAATCGTAAAATCGATATTGTGAGAAGTGAACCGGGTTGAAAGCGAAACGTTGTTAGATTCGGGAAGATTTTTTGGTCACACATTTTCTATGCACCGGGAGTTAATTCATTATATTTACTTCTATATATACCTATAATGACAAAACAATTGAATGTTACTTTCACTGCAAGATTTACAATTAAATAGAAAATCTACGCGCATTTCAAAGTCTGACGAATAATTTTACTAATTAATAATTAAAATAGCCTTCTAGACTTATTTTTAGAGCCTTTTTCTTAGGAGTTCAGGTTCTACCAATTCAGATGTTACACCTCAATATCATTCAAATTCTTGTTTACAAGGACAAAATTGTATTTCACATTATCTCTAAAAGAGCGGCGATATCACAGCATGATTATTTTATAAATCATGTTTTTTGTTTACACCAATCATGCCACCGTTTTGGCGTCGGGTTTGGCGTCAAAACAACTCACCAGGTGGCTTCTGCGGGCGCGCGTCTTCCTGGATCAGAGGTTAAATGAAAAAAACTCAGGTTAGGTCCAGGCTCTGCTTAAGATACAAAGATTTCACGAAATTAAAAAAAAAAAGAAATTGAACCTCTTAATTATAAGTAATTTAAAACTTAATATTAAATTTGAAGTTTCTACAGCGACATAAAGTAACTTGAGATTTTCTAATATAATAATACACAATATTTTTTATATTTTTTTACCTTCTATTCATTTTAAATAAATGCAATTGGAGCATCAAAGAATTACTTAACCATAAATTTCCTGCTTTAGAAAGCAATTTACATACCTTTCAGATTTATATTGAAATCTCATTTCCGTTACAATCGCGTTTTTCGAACGGACGTTGGATACTTAGGCTGGTAGCTTCAATTTCTCATCGTTCCTATGATAATATTTTTGATAAAAATGAGTTATTGAGTAGATATTATTTACGATCCCAGATTTTCAAAAATATAACAATCATTATTTGACGACCTGTATAGCCGAGTGGTAAGCGATCCTACCTACTAAACTAGTGCTCCCGGGTTCGATTCCCTGTAGGTGCAAGCATTTATATAATGAATATGGATGTTTGTTTCCGAGTCATGGATGTTTATATGTATTAAATATACCATTGTCTTGTAACCCACAAGACAATGGTATATTTAATACATAGTGAAGCGTTACGTCTGACTAGCAATGAAAGTATCCGATTTTTTTATTATAATTACTTACAAGTGGGAGGCTCTTTTGCACCGGATGCCGGCTAGATTACGAGTAGACCCAACGGCGCCTATTTCTGCCGTAAAGCAGTAATCTGTAAGCATTACTGTGTTTCGGTCTGAAGTGGAATTACTGGGCAGATGAGACTTGACAAATTATGTCTCAAGGTGACGAACGCAGCTGTAGTGCGCTCAGAATTTTTAGGTTTTCAATAATCCTGAGCGGCAGTGCATTGTAATGGGCAATGCGTATCAATTACCAACAGCTGAACGTCCTGCTCGTCTAGACCCGTATTTTCATAAAAATATTAACAGGCACGGGGAAGGGCGCTGTGGGACGCGACTTGCGTCGACACTCTGGCTCCTTCTCGTGTCCAAGTTACGTCTCAGTTCGGTCTCAGTGAGCCATACATCATTATGCCGATTAGTGTCGAGTCGCTTGGCCCGTGGGCCCATGGGCGCGTAGAATGTACAAAGTATTATCAACATGCCTCACTATTTTTCCAGCTTCCAGATTTCTAGCAGCCCTATGGCTGCTGGAAATCCAAACGCTGATAGCTATTTTGTTCAACGGATCAGGCTAGCTATCCAACACTTCCAGTGATACACTTCTCCATAACGAAAGTTTTAATTGTAATCATAGTGTTGCAAATATTATAATTGTAAGATTTGATTTGTTTGAATTTATGATTGTCATTTATGGAGTTAATTCTTAGTAATAGACAGTATTTGAAAAAATCACACAAATGATTCTTATTTAATAGTTAAAATTAAAATTAATTAAATTAAAGTATGCATTTATTCACGACATCACAAAACATAATATATATATATAGATAAATTAACAAATAAAAAATACAACGTTATGAAAAGGACACCCACTCAGCATTTTTGTAATTTATTTCCCACACTGATTTTCAGTAGGTACCTACCAAGTCGACCTGTTGACAGCGGCCGTAGACAACACGGTTAAAAGTAAAAAGTTTACTTTCTGAAACCCAATTACCTACATATTTTAGTGCATCGACGGAACCTATATTATGAGGAATATGCATATTATACGTACGCTTCAAAAGTAAATATCGATTTTCATAACAACAATAATAGTTTTAAATAAAACTAGAGCTGTTATCGAAACTTCGCGAGCTCTCTTGAACGCCTGTCTCAAATCGTTTTCTACTTCGCACTCCTATACAATTTAGTGTGTCCTACATTTCAACGAAAACTATCAAGCGAGATACGATGGTCGATTTCACAGCAACTTATATTTTTGAAATGAATGAGTTTGTGACGTCATTTTGCCAAATATATTATAGCAGTACCTACCATTTGAAATTTATAATATTTACTTTGTCTAACCAGCTAGATGTATGTAAAAACAGTAGCGAAGAAGTGAAGTAGTAACGTGTAAACATTATTCGCCGTAGCTAGTTAAATTACTGGGCAAATGAGACTTAACATTATGTCTCAAGGTGACGAACAGAACAGAATCGTAGTGCCGCTCAGAATTTTTGAGAATTTTCTAGAATCCTGAATGACACTGCATTGTCATGGGCGTATCAATTTCCATCCGCTCAACGTCCTGCTCGTCTCATCCCTTATTTTCTTAAAAGAAAAGTGGATGTGGATGGCAATCCAAATTTAATGGTGTACATCCGATAATATGACGAGTAGGAAAAATACTTTAAAGCCCGATTTTGATACAAACTGAAACTGCATCATTAGATTTTCGAAATATTTATATTCCTAACCAATAATCAAACTCGTTCAGTTTTAAAAAAAAGGTAACCTGTATTATCACATTATTTGATAGTAAGGACTAGATTCTAGGAAGTAATAACATACGACCAACGGAATATGATAGATTTCCACGGTTGGTTTAATGTTTGGAGTTCAGTAGTAGAAAATAACATAATTTAGAGAGATTATTGCAATTAGCATTCCAACAGTGACTACGGAAATTGTTCCAAGCTAGCGGTATGTTCAATTATGATAGTTTAGGTTTAGGTAAAACAATGCCTATTCTACAAATAACACAAGGTGCTAATAAAGAATAGAATAGTAATAACTTTTGCACAAGTACAATGGATAACAACAACAGCATACTCAAGAATACTAGCAGTATTTTCAAGTCGGATTTATGCTTAACAATTATGCTTTAGAATGATAGAAAACATAATATTGGCAGGCGAGAGTCCATTAATGACTTACGGTACGCAGACGTGGTAGCTAACTATGGACCTTATGAAAAAGCTAATGGTCGCTCAGCGGGCAATGGAGAGGGCTCGAAAGGCGAACACGTACCGGAAGATGCAGTGTTGGTAGGTCCCTCATAAGATGGACCAACGATCTGGTCAATACGTTGGATGAGGGCAGCGCAGGACCGATCGTCGTGGAAATCTTTGGGGGAGGCCTTTGTCCAGCAGTGGACGTCTTCCGGCTGATGATGAATGTTGAAATGATGGGCGAGAGTCAATATAGCACAATCTGCAGTTGGTCTATTCAAAGTATTGAATTTTGCATAAAAACTAATTTAAAAGTTTTATATAAAAAAGCACATATCACCGTTGTTAATAACAAAAGTATCGCCCTATGCCTTTTTATTACCGACAAAAGATTTACTGTGAAAGCATAATTTTGAACTGTTCGGGTGCCTTAGAAATACTATAATTATCGATGTAACTAATCCTCGTATGAGTACATAGCATTACAATGCCCCGACCCTCATGTATTGATTATGATGACACAGCGCGCTTCAGTGTATTAAGTGTTCATGTAATAACGTTCACCCTACCGGTAATCATTAACCTAATCCTGTTTCGAGTATACGTAGTAAGATTAGCATCTAACATCTTGTAAACTATTAATAACCTCTTTAGAATCCTATATCATTACGAAATAATACTTTGTATGCATTTTATAAGTAGACTTTAATAGTTATTTATGCAACTGTTATGTAATAAGAGGTACTAAAACACGAATGGGGGTGCAGAAAGCATCCTTAAAGTTTCCGTCTCTTTATTTTTCATTTTCACAGTCAAAGATAGCATGTGATTTAATGCAACATTAACTTTAAGGTTGCTTTCTGCAATTAGCGCTTAAGGCTATATATCATCAGGACACCACGACGGCGCAACCAGTCGCCGCTACCAACAAAACATATACAGCTCTATTATGGAGAGTGACTCAACTGGTGTTCTCTTGATAGCGCAACCAATTTGGTGGAGTGATCATCTCGGACACGTGCTGACTCTGGTATCTGTGTGGTGTCTAGCTTGGTAGGTTCATGAAAACAGCGTCCCACTCAAAAACTGCTTTAGGAAAAGATAAGCTTTCTGATGTTTTCTCTGCGTACACTACAGAATATTAAACGCAGACTCATGTTGAAGGCATATTACAGTATTGATGATTACGTAATAGTTATTTATGCAACTGTTGTGTAATAAGGGGTATTAAAACACGGATGTGGGTTATAATAGTATCACATGAGTGTTGAAATACCTAATTATCAACAGTTGCATACAAGACTTTATCTACACCCATAATATGAATCCTCTATAAAAGATTCTGAAACAGTTAGTAGTAAACATTAAAAAAGCCTAAGTTCTAGTAACCACTACGTTATTCAGACGAGTAATGTAATGTTGTTCAATTTCATTACAACACTCCTTTGGATGATGCAATGGTTATAAGAACATGCTTTAATGTTGGCAATAAGCTAACTGTTTTAGAAACTTTAATCGAGGATTTACAGCATGGGTGTAGATAAATATGTTTTATTAACATTCGAAGTGCAGCGAAAATAAATAATTAGATATGTTAAAAAGATGACGAAACTTAATTGTGTAGATCAATGACATTTTGTTCATATTATACACAAATCACGTATAAACAAAGCCGAAATATGGAACGTGAGACAAATTACACCATAATAAGATTTGACTACTATGTGTATACATTGCCGCATCTACTCTAGTTGTAATAATATTCTTGGTCTATAAGCAGAAATGTAAAAAAAATATTCAGTAGGTTACGTATGCTGAACTTACAACCCGATTCGGACAGTGACAATCCTTTGCTTCAAACCCCCTCTTCTCATATTCCAGATTGCCTCTATTTAAAATGCCTTGCCAACCATCGGTGATTTTAGACTTGGGCCTGATAAGTATACTATAGAAGCCAATAAAACTTCCTCTTATATAATATATATATATATATATATTTGGCATGGATTCCAGGTTTTTCAGGCATCCTTGGTAATGAAAATGAGGATTCCTGTGCGAGGTCAGCTACTCAAACAGGTTTCCTCAAATTTTCTGAAATTTTCTCATGACTTGCGCACCATCCTAAGATGTATGACAGTTGATCCAACATATGGCATGTACCCAAAAATTCTAAAGGTAAATTTTATGGAGAACTCCAACCTGAAACCCCTCAAAACATTGGTTCTCCAAATATCAGGTTCCTAATAAAACAGTTAATTAATATCAACTACATATTTGTCGTTTACGTCTTAACCATGCTTATTCCAGTATTTTTAACGAAACTTAGATTTGAAAATAAGTGTGGATCGTTTGTTCTTCAATTGTCTTTTAATGCACCGTCTTTGTACAATTTTTTAAATTCTTAAGTTCTCCGCCCAACTTCATTTAAAAGTCTTCTCTCCAGTTTTCACTCCGTTTGTAAATATTTTGTGTAAATATATTAAAAATAATAAGATTAAGTTGTTACTATCATTAAGTAATGATATTTTGTAATTTAAGGAATTATATTTGTGTACTCGTATGTCCTTTATAGTCTCACAGCATGTATATTTGTTTCAGGTATAAAATTAGAGAATAAAAATCTTTAGGACCGATCACTACCATTAAAATTGGTAAACAAATACTCTAAGCTTGGTGATCTACTTTAACCTGACATTGGCTTACTTGTTGTATAGCTTCCTCAGAAGCCACAGTACGAAGAATTGACTAGAATAGAAATTTGGCGTTCCGTTATTAGAGTGCGAATGAGAAAATGTCCTTATGTGTGTGTATAGAGCGTCATTGGGCATTTTAGTCAAACCTTCCGATGAAGGTGAACTTTTTTCTATGAAAATAAGGGATGAGACGAGCAGGACGTTCAGCTGTTGGTAATTGATAAGTCCTGCCTATGCATATTTATAATATGCAGTGTCGCTCAGGATTATTGAAAAACCCAAAAATTCAGAGCGGCATTAAAACTGCGCTCGTCACCTTGAGACATAAGTTGTCAAGTCTCATTTGCCCAGTAATTTCACTAGCTACGACGCCCTTCATACCGAAACACAGTAATGCTTACACATAACTGCTTCACGGTAATAGGCGCCGTTGTGGTGGAACCGATCGCAAAAAATCCGAACCGGCTTCACGTACTTCTGGCTTTCGTACTGGTATTAATGAAGTTGATCATGTTTGTTGAGAATTTTTTGCTAACAGTAAAGTTGTATGGTGGTGTAAAAAACACCTTGACTCCAGTGCAAGTAAAGCTGAGAAATTGCTAAAGCTAAATATCGCTGCTACTGGCTCTGCGTTTCTGTTTGGTCATGATAATGACTGTCTAGTATTTATTTTATTTTACATATTATAACAGAATTTTCATAGAACACAGTATTGCTGATCGTTGCCACGCTAGTCACTTCATGCAGCATCTCTCCCTCTGCACACCAAGTCACTGTTCTTGAAATATGGGTGTACCATGCGCGATTAGATAGTCTTAACTTTCGAAATTTTAAGATCACCGAAGAACTGTGGTGTCAGTCAGTGAAAATCTTGTTATTGAAATGGTTGCCACACATTTGGCTGAAAAATATTTGTATTGGTATGGGTGTCTTCCCCAACCTGACAAATCTGAGTAGTATAATTTAAGTCAGGGACCACGAGGATAAACAACTACCAACCGATAGTAATCCTAGATGTGTAATCTTTGAAAAACAAATAATAAGCCAATTTCTTTCACACTTTACGGTCAATAATAGAACCCCAAGCAATTAAAATTTTCTCAGAAGAAAGTCAATAATGAATGCTAGAGCAATTTATAATATGCACACATGAAAAGCGCTTCGGAAAAAACATCCTAATCCTTCTCTCACTTATATTACCAGTGCAGGCTTCTTTGCACAGGATGCCGGCTAGATTATGGGTATCATAACGGTGCCTATTTCTGCCGTGAAACAGTTATGTATAAGCATTACTGTTTCGGTCTGAAGGGCGTTGTAGCTAGTGAAATTTCTGGGCAAACGAGACTTAGGATCTTATATCTCAAGGTGACGAGCGCAATTGTAGTGCCGTTCAGAGTTTTTGGGCATATCAAGAATCCTGAGCGGCACTGTATTGTAATAGGCAGGGCGTTTCAATTACCATCAGCTGAACGTCCTGCTCGTCTTGTTACATATAAAAAAATTCAATCTCATCGCATACAAAATATGTCAAACATTCGTATTGCTACTCTAGGATTTATTTAGGTTCAAACCAAATAAAAGATAAAATTGTCATGTACCGAAAATTATTTATAATCTTATATTAATTATACTTTGTATGCCAGCCTTTACACTTCATCATCATCATCAGCCGGAATACTTCCACAGCTGGACAAAGGCCAAAAAAAGATTTCAACGGCGATCGGTCCATCCAACGTATTCCGGCGATCTTGATCAGATCGTCGGTCTATCTTGTGGGGGGCCTGCCAACACTACATTTTCCGGTATGTGGTTGCCATTCGGGGACTTTACTGCCCCAATGGCCAATTGTCATTTATACTCAATGAAAACAAATTTTGAATGAGGTGCATTAACACCAATTTACCCGATTCTTGTACTATATTGTGTTAAGTGTAACGTTTTATGTTTTCGATGAAACACATGGTTATCATATTAATTATGGTGTTAGGTTGGGTTAAGTTATTTTTCTTCAATTGTCGCATTTATATTTCTGACTGAAAAACTTGGAGACGGTAAGTTAAGTGTCATCTTTAAGAATAAGAATAATTAAGAAAATGTGAAAAATGTTTTTTTTTATGTTCCAATACATTTTATTTATTTAGATTCACCAGTGGTAATAACAATAATATATTTATAATTATTATGCTAATTTACAAGGGTCTTATTACTAAATGCATTACCTTTTAAGGTGAATACCGCATGCTAAATTATGTGTGAAATAGGTACATAAAATAAGTATAAGTTATAAAACAACCATTCTATAATGTAATGAAATTAAGAAATTAACAAAATCTACTAAACAAGTCAAGATAAACGTATTAAACAAACCAAGAATACTTATAAATTATTTATTTACAATTCATTTTTTTTACATTTTTGCGAAACCTTGGCAACGAATCACTGAATGGGTCTAAGCATTTATAATCATTTATAATTTTGCATAATCGCGACACAGGTGAATTTATCCCCAAAATAGTTCTGCGAGAAGGTTTTTAAAATAAGTTCACAGGTTTACGTGGGCATCTAGCTAGGCACTCTAAAATTAAACATAGACACAAGAAAGGAGTTGTCATAAATGTTGTTAATACTTTTGTGTAAGAAAAGTAAATCCAATATGTCCCTACGTTGTTTCAGAGTTAGTATATTAAAATATGTAAATCTTTCAGAGTATGTTGCAAGTGATCTAGATATCCCAATTGAGAAAGCCAAGTGATAGAATAGTGAAAGAAAACGCTTCTGGATTCTTTCGATTCTGAGACAATGGCAAGCGTAGTGTGGTCTTCAGATGGTACTGCCGTATTCCAAAATACTCACAACCAGACTTTTATATATGATCATCTTCGTACGCCAGTTCCTAAAAACTCTGTTAACAATAGAGTCTATGTGCGGTATAAACGTAAGTTTGCTATCAAATATAACATCCAAATCCTTAATAGTATCTACTGTACTGAGAGGCATATTATCTAAATAGTATTTAGTTGTAATATTATTTTTGCATTTTGTGAACGATATATGAAAGCATTTATTTTTATTCAGTATCATACCATTAAGCTCGCACCATCTAAATAAACTATTTAGGTCTGACTGCAATGTGCTAACGTCATTGGGACCATTGATTATCTTAAGAATTTTTAGGTCATCAGCAAACATAAATGGTGTGCAGTATTTAAGGCAGTTTGGAAGGTCGTTGAGAAAAATGTTAAATAGGAGAGGTCCTAAATGCGATCCTTGTGGTACTCCTGATGTTATTTCGTATTTTACAGATTCAAAACCATCAGCCACTACGTAAAAAACATCTGTCAGTAAGGTATGAATTAAACAAATTTAAAATTGATCCAGCAATGCCATATACAGATTCTTCAAGAGTAAGATGGAAATTGGCACTAGATCGAATGCTTTACTTAAATCAGTGTAGATAACATCTACTCTTTTCCTCTTATCAATCGCGTCTATTAATAATTCTGAAAAATTTACCAAGTTTGTGCAAGTCGACCTTCCATTTATAAAGCCATGCTGGTAAACACAAAACGTATTTTTCAAGTAGCCTAAAGTATAAAGTCGTAAATAAATTAAGGCCTCAAATACCTAACAAAGCAAATAAAGTATGGAAATTGGTTAAATTGAGACCTTGGTAAGACTGACTGTTTATTATATATTTATTATGTATCTTATTGATAAAATCCACTAAAGCACATTTTCCAAGAAACATGTAAGCATTTTAACAAAATAAAATATATTCTTATTTTTATAAAAGAATCAAAAAATGTTTGAAGTGTGAAGAATCGAATAAAAGCTCTGACTCTCGTTATAAAGTTCTTAGCTATTTAACTAGCTAGTTAAGGTTTCTGATATTGTTATAGTTAGAAATATCTCATGTTGAATCGCGTTTTCTCTGTAGAAGTCTTGCATATAGATGAAAAAAGATTATTTTTATAATTAGCTGTGTATTGTATCCCTGAAACATAACAATGTGTGTGTGTATTATGTGATATTATTTTATTTTATATGTCACTTTTTTTTATTTGTAGTTACATATTTATATATTTGATTTATTAGTTATACATAATATATACAGTACCCATTCCTATTTATAATCATTTCTAATAAGATTAAGACGTATAAATATATATTTTTTTTTGTTTTCGAGAGGAACAAAATACATTTACGTATTGAAGAATGTCGAGATCGGATGTAAACACCCCCTACCGACTAAAAAACCTCCTATGTGCTGACAGCCCTAAAGGCTTTTACAGCAAAGCCGGGCCTTGGAGGGCGAAGTACTACAATAATTACTTTCTACTCCAAATATCACGAGGGGCTGCTGAAAACCAGTGGTCTGTTGGTGTCTCAAGCACTCAACACACCTTAGTACTGAGTCAGCTCCTTTTAGCAATAAATTACGCGTCGCCCAGTTTCTTTACCTATTTCATATGAGTATTGTTATTTTAAATAGTATATTGCTATATTTTATCTCTGTTTAATTGAGTATATTATATATTTTTTTTTCTTCTCTAATGTGATTTAGTATTGTAATATGTAATTTATACATAAGATAAGTGTATGGCGTTAAATTATTGCCAATAAAGATTTTTCTAGTTCTATTTCAAACTGTAACGAAATTTGTGTGAATGTTGTTGCAATCCACCAAGGCAATAATCATGTTTATTTTATACAAGTGACTACTCAAACTTAGGTTAGGTAAGTTGAATATTCCGGGTATTCGGATACTAACCTTATTAAGTGGACAATCAAATTTGTTGCTCGAAACGTTTGGGTCCACCCTAATTCTGTTAGGATGATAATGGACACTGCACTTTGGTCGGACTCCGTATTTGGCTCAACATCCGGTTTGGTCAGTTTTGTTTGGTTATCGTACGTGATATATACACATTAAAATTAAAATCCTTACTCAAATAATATATTCTATTACTAGCTTATAAGATTTTTTCTACTTTATTAGTCATTTATAAACATTATGGGTGGCATAAGACACCTACGGATGCAATGAAATATCGTCTAGAAGATGGAACTCCCATATATTAACTGTTATTAGCTACCCCAAAGAAATTTAATACAATTTTCATCAAATAGTAATATATAGGGATTGAAGATAAATTCGGAATTTAACGTACAAACCAAAGTACAAATATATTACATAAAATATAACTCAGCAGTATTTATGGAAGACTTTATAGAAAATTGCAAAATCCCATACTTTTTTTAAAATTTTCGTTTGGTTTTAATGGAAATTTTAGCTATCCTTTTAGCCATCCAATACCTGGCTTGAAACTTTTATTGCTAAATAACACTTGAAAAACAGGCTCGTCTTAGGGTAGTTTACACTTATCATTTTTAAGACGAAGGCTGTCAACTAGTGTGTGTTGCAAGTGTGACTTGCCTGAAGCGAAAGCTCAACGTCGCTCAGAGGGCAATCGAGAGGGCTGTGCTCGGAGCTTTTCTTCGAGATCGAATCAGAAGTGAGGAGATCCGTAGGAGAACCAAAGTCACTGACATAGCCCAAATGATTGTTAAACTGAAGTGGCAGTGGGCAGGGCACATAGTTCGACGGACAGATGGCCGGTGAGACAGAATAGTTCTAGAACGGCGAGGCTTGGATGAGGGCAGCGCAGGACCGATTGTTGTGGAGATCTTTGCGGGAGGCCTTAGTCCAGCAGTCGACGTCTTCCGGCTGATGATGATGATGATATTGTTTATCATTTAAATAATTGTTCTAATTTACAAGATTAATAAAAACAACTGCTGAAGATTTTAGTTGAGCTTTGAAGTATTGGGCTCAAGAACTATTTTCTCGCTTAAATTTTTCTTAGCAATAAATTTATGTGCTGTCTTGCTATAATTACACCAGTATTGTTAGTTCACTTATTTTGTTTCAAACTTTACAATACATGTCTTATAATGTTGTCTCGGAAAATTTACATATATACGATCCCACAAGCATAATCACAAGCAGTTCAGTTCCGAGCGCGCTCGGCAACGTACATGATCACTGAACTTACGAATATAATTTATATTCGCGATCTGCGCGGCAACCGCCGCTGCACGGCTATGAGTTCTGAAAAACTCATAGCCAATGAATTGCTGGCATTCTTTCAGCACGCAATTGATAGTATGGACGAGATCAATATCATCCAGATCTGTGCATCAAATTTCAAGAGTGAGGACATCATCAACGCCAAGACGCTCCTGTCCGAGGTTTTGATGAAAACAGACCAGATGCCGTCCCGCAGGAGAGATGAAAGGGGAGAGAAGTCTCCAGGACATGATAAATCTCCTGAAGGTGACTGATCCTGACGACGTACCGTCTTTCGTGGCAAGGAACTTGAACAAGTCACCGCCCGTTACCTTCGACCATGTCAACGTCACCAGGTTGCTGAAGGACATCACAAACCTCAAGGCAGGCCTGGCAGATGCAGTGTTGAAATTAGAGGCATCTCAGAACACCATCAGGGACCTGCAAGCTGAAGTTGCGACGTTGCGCAACAATACTGTTGTAAGTAGGTCAATAGAGGTCAATAACATCAACACACGACGTGGGGCTTGCATTGCTTCGCCAGCGAGTTTTGATTCTGCGAAATTCGACTCGACATTGGCCGCTGTGCCCGCACGTGTAAGCGGTATGTACTTGCCGCCCGTCCCTCACCTCCTCTCGGAGGTGTCGCCTGTTGTCGTTACGTCAACACATCAACTTGACTATGCTGCTGTCATTCGCCAGCAACCCAGAAAGCGGACAGTGCTGAGGACAGAAAGTGGAAGCGGGCACGCCCGCAACGAATCCGCTTGCAGAACTGTGTCGAAGGGTCTGACCGACAAGGATGGCTTAATTAAGGTGGAGCGGAAGAAGAGGAGGCCTCCTAGTCATAATCAATATGGCACAGCATCGATAGGACAGAACCAGCTCCTACGTCCCGTAATCCCAGCGACGTATATCTACGTCTCTCGCTCTCAACACACCACCAAGGCCTTAGACATTGTTCAGTACTTGGTGGAGAAGACAAGGTTCCGGTTGGTGGTCGTCACGCAGTAGACTTCAACTCTTTTGTTATTCGCGTCCCGACAGAACATATATTTTTACCTTTCTGGACGTGAAACTGTGGCCGAAGGGTGTCGTGTTCCGCAAGTATCGCGGACGTCGCCGACCGCCGGAAGCTACCGAACCTGCGCCTCACATCGCCGCGAAAATGTGACGTAGATTTAAGTTAAACAAATATGTATGTTAGACTATAAGGTATTTATTTTATGGGCCTTGCAGCCTGAAATAAAATAAAAGATAATGTAAAACATTTTAAAACTGACATGTTATAATATTAAAATGTAATGAACTATTTATCTCTCGAATGTT
The DNA here is from genome assembly GCA_949711755.1 of Leptidea juvernica. NCBI lineage: Eukaryota > Metazoa > Arthropoda > Insecta > Lepidoptera > Pieridae > Leptidea > Leptidea juvernica. The sequence goes on along the minus strand of CATIXQ010000013.1, from coordinate 16,093,433 downwards.
CTTTCACCTGCACTCATATCAAAATTTCATTGTCCTATCTTTTTCGTTGCCATCTCTTTTTGCTTGTTGGGACGCTTAAGCAATTACCAGTACGAGGCTCCCTTGTATAAGTTTCCGGCTAGATTATGGATACCACAACGGCGCCTATTTCTGCCGTGAAGCAGTAATGTGTAAATATTACTGTGTTTCGGTCTGAAGGATGCCGTAGCAAATGAAATTATTAGGCAAATGAGACTTATCATCTTACGTCTCAAGGTGACGACTGCAATAATGTAGTGCCGCTCAGAATTATTGAATTTTTCAAGAACCCTGCACCAATTACCATCAGCTGAACGTCCTGCTCGTCTCGTACCTTATTCCATAAAAAACAAAATAAGCTGATAAAACTACCACAATATAGTCAATTTTCAAACGATAGCAACGTTAAAGTATTTCATAATATGCAAACGAACTTGCGTCTTCCATTATAAACTTTAAAAGACCAAACTTTATACTTAACTCACATAGTACCTAACTGTGCTAAGCCAGAAGTACTTTGAGCAGGGTTTGGTTCGACGTGTTCTCTGTAAACGGATTACCTTCTAACAATGTTACGGGGGCATGCAGGTGGAAATGTGAGTCAGAATTTCAGCCTTGTGAAGCAATTTTGGCTTATTTTGTGATCAGTGTGATGAAACAGTTGTAAGAAGGTATAATGTTATACAAAGCTGTAGGCGAGATGTGAAAATCTTACGATCACATACATTGATAGGTAACTACACAATAATTTATTTATTAGGAAGCCGACGTGCATACAACTATCTTAATCTACGGATACATTTAAAAATTATTATTAGGTATAATATACACTCTTTGTTTCACAAAAACTTATTCTTTATGTTACTTAAAGCTAAAGACAATTTTGAAAAATATAACAAAAATAAAGTTACAAGCAAAAGACTGCTAAAAAATAATTGTTATATTCTTACTTAATAAACAAGAAAAACAAAAGAAAAATATCAAAAACTATGAACAATGACTAACACTCTTGTAGTACTTTCGTAAGGTTTTTGACCTCTTTTTTTAAACATGGGGCAGAGTGCAATATGCTATGCAAGGACAATTATCATTATACATAATATATTATTAGTTAAACATAATATATACAGAACCCATTCCTATTTATAACCATTCAAGTATTCATTCCTACTAAAATTAAGTACAAATATATCTTAGAACACAATAATAAATATATATATATATATGTATATATATTGTATTTTTTTTTTATAAATTTATTCAATTTGTTATGTTTTTAAAGTTATAACCTATACTTCTAGGATAAATATACAAAAAAAAATTGTTGCTCTAACGGTTAGAGCACTGGCACGGAACGCCAGAGTTAGTGGGTTCGAGTCCCGCATCGTTCATAAAATTTTGTTTTTCAAATTTTATTTGTGTAAAAATTTATTACAATGGGAAGACTACAATAATTACTTTCTACTCCAAATGTCACGAGGGGCTGATGAAAACCAGTGTTGTGTTGGTGTCTCAAGCACTCAACACATTACTTCTTTTACTAAAACTTTTTACTTTATTTTGCTTAAAGCTAAAAACAATTTTGAAAAATATAACAAAAATAAAGTCACAAGCGAAAGGCTACTAAAAAAAATTGTTAGGTTCTTACTTAATAAGCAAGAAAAACAAAAGAAAAAAATCAATAACTATGAACAATGGCTAACCGTCTTGCAGTACTTTCATAATGTTTTTCACCTTTCTTGAAACATAGATTCGATCTAGCGAAGGCCTGCACGTTATTTTATATAACCCGAATTTCAAAAGTTCTGTTTATTGTGGTAAAACAACTTAAATAATTATTTTAACAATTATATAAGTTTTCATCATTTTCTGGAGGAAATTCGTAATATTGTATTTTTTTATCATGCCATATTTAGTTCCTGTCCTGTCATTTCGATGTTTCACATCTGCCAAGCGTCCCGTGACGGCCCACAATTTTTTTTATTATTGTTATTAAATCATTTTTTTTTTTTTTATAATATTGACACACTTTTTACACAAATTATCTTGCCCCAAATCAAGCATATATAGCCTGTGTTATGGGTTGCAAGACAACGATATATTTAATACAATATACTTACTTAAACAAACAATAAAAATACATTTAAACATCCATGACTCGGAAACAAACATCCATATTCAACATATAAATGCTTGCACCTACCGGGATTCGAACCCGGGACCTCTAGCTTAGTAGGTAGGATCGCTAACCACTCGGCTATACAGGTCGTCAAATGATGTCGTAATGAAAGTCTGTTATTATCCAAAGAACAATATTAATTCAATTCTAAATCTATATATATAAAAATGAATTGCTGTTCGTTAGTCTCGCTAAAACTCGAGAACGGCTGGACCGATTTAGCTAATTTTGGTCTTGAATTATTTGTGGAAGTCCAGGGAAGGTTTTAAACGGTTTGAATAAACATATAAATCCTCGGATTTAAATAAAAACAACAATTTTGATTTTCCTTGGATGTGTCCCCCGTCGTTGAGAAATCAAATAAAAATAATAGTTTAAAATAAATAACTAACTAGAATTTTTATATCTTTCTAACTTTCTAAGGAGGATTTCTAAAAAAATGATTCCGTTTGTTTGTTTTAAGTTTATTTTATACAAAAGTTTAGGTCTTTTATTTATCGATTAAGGCAGTACGAAGTCTGCCGGGTCAGCTAGTCAATAATAAAAGTCAAACACAATTGCTACTATTTTCCATTAATTTATGAACAAAATAGGTCAAACGTGAGGAAATATTGAAAAATTATTTGCGTTTCTAATGCTTCATCGCATTCCTATTGAAAACTGCTATAATACAGGTGCATTGAGGTTAAGTGAACATACGTAAATATTTATTTTGAACTGTAGGATTTGCTGCGATTAGTACTGAGATTTACTAAAGCCGCATTGCATCATATTAACTGTTGTTTTTAAGGTTTAAGTCAAGTTTAACGTTAAAAGTGACGCTGACTTTAACATAGATATGCAGAATGTGTTGCACCATCGCGCAAGTTAAAAACTGAAATAACAAGTCATAATCGAATATTTATGTGAAACTATTGACAGGTCGTTATTAAGATATTTAACATTAACAGTAGCTTCAGCTTCCGGCGAACATAGAACGGTTAAAGTTATGACGTCATCTTAAAAATGTCAAATGGTGCAACACATTTTTTGCGTAACCGGTACTTTAACATGTTTGTAATTGCTAAAGTTAGTTAATGCAACCAGCCTTAGTTATCATTACTGTCAGCTTGATGTGTTAACAAGCGCTACCAACGCCATGAACTGTCATAAGATATCCCAATTAATAATTACATTTATTTAACTACTGTTAATATTTAAATACTATTTAATATAATTATTACTATGATTAAAAATAACTTTAATCGCATAATATATTAATATTTAGATATTTAGTTAACTTGATTCGTGTAAGTTAGTTGGCACTACTGCAGTGCCAACTAACAGTTGGTAGCATCATCACGGTAGACAGTCGTGCCATATATAAGCCACAGCGCTATGTTTGAAGAGGCAGGATTGGCAGCCGTACTGCCTTATTCACTCGTGCTCGTTGTCAACCTAGCTCTCTGAGTCGCTTTATTTTTAAAGCTACCCTCAGAAAGCGCCGCGCCATCATCCGTGGTGCGAGGACGCCGTCACCAGCTCCGATCTCCAGCTACGTAGCTGCCCTCCAGGCTCAGTACCTACTACCCGGCTTCCCACCAGCGGGATCCCCCGGCGAACGGCACAACTGTAGGGAGGGATGTGCTGCTAGCCTTGAGCAGTGAAGTACGGTCCCAGCTCCACCGACGTTGGAGCCCGACGCTATGTCTTCGAAGAAGTCCAAGAAAAAGAAGCCGTCCGTCGTGCGACCACAAACGCCGATGGACACGACGCCTATCGCTTCCGCGCCGCACATCAGCGCAGAACCGCCGCGAGCGCCCGCCGCGTCTAAAACACTCGTTGCGCCCAGCAAGACGCCACAGCAGACCCGCGACGACACGACAGTCGAGACCATCCAGTGCGCTCCCCTGAAGCCCAAGAGCGAATCCCTAGCACACAAAATTATGTTCTGTAGCCAGAGCATGCTCAACTTCGCAGTTGCGCACTTTGGTCTGGGGATCGAGGTCGCGGGTGTTAAGGCGGGCGTCTGGTCACGACCGCCTGCCACGTGGTTGAAAAGAAGCTCTCTCCAAACTATCATTCTATTAGTGTGGAGAGTATCCTCGAGGAGATGCAGACCTACAGCGCACCTCCATCGACTTGCAGCCAGCGCTCATCAACAGATGAGCACACCCGTATACGGGCGAGCACACCTGAGATGCCGCCACAGAATACATCTCCAACTGCGAGCTTCGCCGCAGTTGCATCGTCTCCCGGCCGCCAAATGGAGACGCAGACTGCCCCCACGGCCACCACCGGCCCCACGGCCGCCGCCACCACCCGAAAGGGAAAAATGTCGACGCTGACGGTTGAAGAAATGCCCGTATGGATCCCACAACTTAAGATCCTGCGCGAGAAGTTGGGTCGGAACGCAAATGCCCGTCCATACCGCAGAGGGATCCGCTTCCTGCCAGCGGATGAAGAAGAATACAGAGTGGTACAGCAGTACCTCTCAAGTCAAGAGGACCTCACGATCAAGGAGATGCAGACCTACAGTGCACCTCCATCGACCTGCAGCCAGCACCCATCAACAGATGAGCACACCCGTATACGGGCAAGCTCACCTGAGATGCCACCACAAAATGCATCCCCAACTGCGAGTTTTGCTGCAGTTGTATGGACTCCCGGCCACCAAATGAAGACGCAGACTGTCCTCACGGCCACTACCGGCCCCACGGCCGCCGACACCACCCGCAAGGGAAGAATGCCGCCGCTGGTGGTTGAAGAAATGCCCAACTGGATCCAACACTTCAATATCCTGCGCGAGAAGTTGGGTCGGCCCCCAAATGCCCGCCCTTTCGGCAAAGGGGTCCGCTTCCTGCCAGCGGACGAAACAGAGTATAGAGTGGTACAACAGTACCTCTCAAGTCAAGAAGAAACCGCGAAGCTCCCCTGGTTCAGTTACTCGTTGCCGGCAGATCGCAGACTTAAGTTCGCTTTGCGCTCACGGGGGTACAGTCCCGAGTACTGCCGGCGAGGGCAAGCAAGAAGAGCCAGGCAGCCAGGATGTATATATTTTATAATCCTGAAGAGATCTCCTGGAATTACCCCCGCCATATATGAGATAACTGAATTACTCAACATGGCGGGCATCAAGGTAGAACCGTGGCGCTCAAAGAAAGGGCCAGCACAGTGCCACCGCTGCCAGGGCTTCCGACACTCGTCGCACGGCTGCCATCGGCAGCAAGCTTGCGTACGATTTGGCGGACCGCATCCAGCCAAAGACTGCAGCCGTCCACTGACGGAACCCGCCACCTGCGTAAACTGCGGTGGACCCCACCCGGCAAGCAACACAAGCTGCCGGGTCTACAAAGAAGAGGCGCGCAACAGACGCGCAAGCACGGTTACGCGCACCGGCTCCAGAAAGCCTGTTGCCTCCCCCACGCCGCCCCTCCCACAAGTCGAGGATAAAAATGAGGAATATGAAACTACCCGCAGTGAGTTTTTTGTAGATACCCGCAACAACCATGAAGAGTTGTTGCGCCCAGAAAGAAGCGATCCAGAGCCAACCCCACGACCAAAAGACGTGGCGGCAGACGAATCCAAACCCATGGCCTCGGCAAATCAAGCCCTGCTTCAAGAGGCCAAAGGAAAAAAGAAACCAAAGAGTACCCGCATAATGGAAAAACCACCATTGCGAATTGAGGACATAAGTGATGAGGCATTTGGAATGTTGGGCACCCTCATAAAAGCATTCCAATTAGAACACTTAGTCCCGGAAGTCTTGAAGCCTAAAATC
>CATIXQ010000013.1:16059526-16076052 GCA_949711755.1 Leptidea juvernica | reverse complement strand
AAAGCACATAATACTGAAAAATATTTTATTTAGTCTTGAATAACTCGAATGGGTTAAAAAAAATAGATTCCTCAAATTAAGTCTTCAAATTATCATCTCTTTATGAAATACAATGATTTCGGCTCCAACATTTTAAAAACTAATTTTAACACCCCAAGTTTTCCAAATTAATGCTTCAATTATAAAATTTAGAAGTGCGTCTTTACTCTCGTATTGTTATATCATCCTTTTTGAATTAACAGTCTTCAAATTTCAATGAGTTTAGTGTTAGATTATTTCTCCTAAAACTTATTTATGATTATAACTTATTTGATGCCTATCTACTTCCATTTCAAAATTTTAATAATTTATATCGGTTACAAATTCGCTTTAACAAAATTAACAAATGTTTTATTCCTACTCTTTAAAATATTTATTTCAATATATCAAGTACTAACAAAAGTTTCTAATACTATTATGTATATTTTAAATTGTATTAATATTTTAAAATATCTTGTCAAGTCGTAATGTTAATAATTGGTTTGTTTTATTTTTTTTCAGTTCCGAAACAAAGGTAAAATGTAAGTATAATTATGTTTATCAGTGGAAGAAAAATTGGAACTATTATAAAGTTAATAATTGACTAAAACGCAGAAAATCTTTAGCTGGGCTCAATGCTAAAAGATTTTAAGAGTTTTATTTTAAAATAATATAATATTGTTGAATAACTATAACTTTCTAATATAACCTTAGAACTTTTATTTTAGAAATACAAAGAGACTCATCAACCTTAGTCTAAATATTACAAATTTATTGTCTGTTGCGAACAATGGAATAACATTTACAATTTACGTAATATCTTACAATTCCTATACAACTTTCTAATTATAAAGTAATTTCTTTGTACATTGTTTTTGAAACTAATATATTACACGTTAGCGACTTACTACTTACATAATAAATAACTAACACTAAAAGCCTTTGTATTATTATTTGCTGTAAATATTATATTGTCTTATTTAAGAGCTTCAGATATTTTAATATCATATGAGCGTACTACAAGAGTTACTCATGAATCTAAATGTAACTACGTAACATGAAAATCACCTTTTAAAAGCCTCATAAATGTTTTTTTAAATTGTTGATTTGCTAGAGCATAGCAAAAAGGATTAATAGGACTATTAGCATAACATAAAAAGTACGAGAACATATATAAATGTTGATTTATACATGGTGGCTCAGTACAAAAACCTTCAACTAATGCTAAAATATGGTACGGAGTCCAGCAAACAACGAACGCACCTAAAATGAAAGATATGGTCCTAAATGCTTTCCTTGCTCTATTTTCTGACTTAGATTTTTGCCGACCGATGCCAGGAAATAGGCCATCACGTTTCGATCGGCGAACTTTAAATTTTTTTCCTATACTTTTGACAAACTCTCTCCTAGAATCACCTCGACCTGACCCACTTACCGCTGAACTGGAAACGTCACTGTTTTCAACGGCTGGACTTAATGCTACATTTAATTTCAGGGAACCTGTTTTATTTTCAGTCCGTTTTGGTGATTGTGTCTCATTATTACTGGTAGTGGACGAAACAAGGGTGATCACGGGTTTTGGACGTTCTCCTGTTGTCAGGCTTACTTCTGTATTAACTTTAATGGGTGGTATAGGAGAAACATTTGGTTTGGGTGGAGTGACTTGTGCTTCAGCTGTAGCTCGGATAAGAGCAGCCTGCAATAAGGAAGTATTTGTTATATAATTTGAATTTAATGTGGGAGGTGAAGAAGGCTCAGTTGCTGTAGGGAATGTCATAGATGAGGGTGGGCTTTCATTCAAAGGTGTAGGTATTATAATTGAACTTTCATCCATATATCGTAAATCAGCGCCATCTAATCCTAAAAGTGTATCGTAACCAAATCCTTCACCTTTGACTACTTTAGAAATCTTAGATCTAGATGAATCAGAATATGATGGAGGACTTTCAGAAGCGGTGGGACTGCATCTAAAATCAGACGGAGGGGGAATGATTCTTTGGGCGATAGTAGTTGAAACTTCTCTTTCAGAAGGTGTAGCTATTCCTGATGATGATGGAGAAATGAAGCAAGCGGATGATATAGGATAACTTACTGGTTTCGGTGCTTGTCCGTTACTTTGAGAGGACACATCAATTTCAAGAAGACTTTTTTCCGATATGTGTGATAGAGATGATTTAGGTTTCTCTAATTCATGTCTTGCAGGTAGCGATGACTGCTTCAAATCGGTTTTTACTAGCATACTTCCATTTAATCGCATATTATTTAGAAGAGGAATCGCACCAGTTTGCATTACTAAATTAGCAACGGACGGTCGCTTTTTGATATTTGACTGAGTTGTGCTTTCATCATCTGAATCAAATGCTGGACTGCTTGACCTTTCAGGTTCAACTTGATCATCTTTCTTCTCCAAATCTGATTCACCAGTTGTCGACGTGCCAGTAGCTGTGGCGCTACTTTTATGGGCTGATGACTTTTGACTAGAATTGGAATCAGATGAACCTCCCAAATTCATTAAAGGTGCTGCTAACGATCCCTTTGACGTTGAATCCTTTCGAATTGCTTCGGAAACTTTAACTTGATCTTCACTAGAAATAGTAGCTCTAGAAAGTGTGGACATACCAGCTGCTCTTCCAGCCATGCCGGACATTACACCTGCACTCAGAGCTACCATAGATTGCATTTTTCTCTGTTTTGCTTCACTTTTCTTTTGCATATCATAAGCTGTTTTAAATATTCCAGCATATAAAACTATTAGCACAATTAATGTTGTCCAATAATAGGCAATAATTAAAGCTGTATTGAACACTGGATCTTTCAAAAATTGCACGGCACACTCGCCTTCTTGTAAATCCCTATATCCTACAAAGTGTTCCCATCCAAAAATAGTTGTAAAAAATAATAACGCTGGAATTATCCAGGTTACTGTCACCATCCATATAACTCTATTCTTTGTTCTCCATGCTCTATATCTTGCAGCTATTTTCACGCTGCAAAATCTATCAACGGTGATTAATAGCACCGTGTATTGTGACACGAGGCACACAGTGTAATCGACGGATAACCAAAGATCGCACAACAATGGCCCTAAATGCCAATATCCCTTTAGTACGTAGTCTGTGTAGAACGGCATCGACAATGTACCTGGGAACAACGTAAACCCATTTAGGATTTAAGTCGAATAAGTGAAGAGCAATATAAATGCTAATTAAAGTCAATGAATTAAATATATATGCTCGGTTTTACGTAGCCATTATAATTCCACGTGGCTTAATCAGTTTGAATGCAAATTTATTCAAGCTAAATGACAAAGTTAACTTTGCTTGTCTCTGTATAAATTTAATTAAGTGAAGTGCGCTGCATTTGTAAATAATTACAAAGGATAAACCTAAAATCTAAAACATATTATTTTGAGATATCAATTAATTATAGTGACATATTAATAAAAAAGAGGCACTTATTTTTTTTTTAAAACCAAGCAATTTACCATGATTAGATGATAATGAATCAGGTATATGGTATACGACCGATAGCGGTTTTGTAGTGTTTGTTCCTGTGCTGCAGTCAATAAATTCCAACAAAAGGTGCAGTATATATTATAATCAAACTAATATATAAATTTACCTATTAACAGATCGGTTGCAGCTAGTGAAGCGATGAAGTAGTTACTTGGCTGCCTTATTGTCCTGTCAACTAGGAACGCCAGAAGCACCAACACGTTTCCACTGATGGTCAAGAGGATGACCAGAACAAGACAAGTGGCGATGATCACAGCCAACCATAAAGGAAACGGCGGTAAAATGGGTTGCTGGTGGAAAATAAAAAATATATTGAAGTTATAAATTTTTTACATTAATTGTATTTACCAGTGGGAGGCTCCTTTGCACAGGATTCCGGGTAAATTATGGGCATCACAACAGCACCTTTTTCTGCCGTGAAGCAGTAATGTGTAAGCATTACTGTGTTTCAGTCTGAAGGGCGCCGTAGCTAGTGAAATTACTGGGCAAATGAGACTTAACATCTTATGTATCAAGGTGACGAGCGCAATTGTGGTGCCGCTCAGAAATTTTGGCTTGGTTTTTCAAGAATCCTGAGCGGTATTTCATTGATATGGTCAGGGCGTATCAATAACCATCAGCTGAACATCCTACTCGTCTCGTCCCTTATTTACATAAAAAAAAGAGATTCCAAACAACTGTAAACAAGTTGATATGCAGTTTTATTTTACTTTATTTTATTTAACTCCAGATGTTATATTATGTTAATAAAATATTGAATAATGCTTGATATTTATTTCATTACAACTACAAAGCTGTGAGCTAGCATGTGCAGTGTTGCCAGGACGATACGACTTCAAAAAAAGCGCGTACACCTTCCTTAAAGGCTGATAACGCTCCTGTGAGACCTCTGGTGTTGCAAGAGAATGTGAGCGGCGGTGATCACTTAACACCAGGCAGCCCGTACGCTCGTTTGTCCTCCTTTTCCATAATCAAGTATAACACTATTATTTTTAAAAATTTCATAGTTTAATAATAGAACACAATTATGTCAAACACGCCATGAGTATAGCGTTTCTATGCAGCTACGACCCTGACATCAAAAATCGATTACCTGGTTCCTATTCAGTTTACGCTTACCAACTAAACATGGAAATGAAAGCTGAATGAATTTTATTGGAACTAACGGTTAACACTCGCCGCTTGCTAATTATCACTATCGCTATTTATTTAAAACAAAGTCCTCCTCCACGTCTGTCTGACTGTTCGCAATAATCTCAAAAACTACTGCAACGATTTTAATGCTGTTTTCAACAATGGATAGCGTGGTTCTCGAAGCAGGTTTCAATATATAATTTGTTAAGTTTTTGTGTGCATATTTGTATACATTAACGATATTTGTTGGAGGTGTCGGAAAAAAATAAGCCTCCTGGGAGGTTGCAACGAAAATGCTGTCTAAACCCTTTAAGGTACAACAAAATAATGAGTATTGAAATTGTGTATCTTTTGTAGGTCTACAAAAAATTCCTTGATGGCATATATGTATCTTTTAAGGATAACATACTATATCTATTTTAATAATTAAAAAATTGGCAATAATGAAGTGGTAATATAAAAGCTATTTACAAAAAGTATCGTAGTTCTAGGGATATTAGTTACTTTTTTTAGGACTCAAACTATTGATTTCTATCGATATCGATAGAGCTTAATTGGTTTTAATTTATGAGATATACGTTTTTAATAATTACAATATGTTTGAAAATAATAAAGCAACCTTTCATGTCATGTGAGATTGGACGGGCATTATTCGGTATGAGCTTTTACCAGCCGAACATAACAATCGATTCGAAATCTCTACTGCCAACAGCTGATTAGATTAAACCAAGAAGCTGAGAGCAAGTAGCCAAAATGATTCGATAAAAAAGGGGTAATCTTTGCCTTAGATAACACCAAATCACTCATTAAACATATATTTAACGACTCAGCGAAAAATTAAAGGTTTGGCTGAGAGATGCTTATGCATTTGCCGTATAGCCTCGGCCTTGCACCTTCAGGTTTCCACCTGATTCGGTCTCTCCAGAATTTTGCCAATGCCAAATCTACTTTTTCGCATTTTTTTTAACAGAATTCGAAAATATAATAAAAAATGCGAAGAAACAATTAATAAATCAAAACCAATTAAGCTCTATCGATAACGAAGAGATATACGTTTTTAATAATAACAATCTGTTTGAAAATATTTAATCAACCTTTTTTATAAAAAAAAATCATAAGTTTTCATTTCCATCGATTGCCATGGGGTTACTGAAAATCATAATAATACAATACCTGTAAATTACAATCATCAATAATACTAATATTTAAGTACAAGAAGTGTTTGGAAAATAGAATCCTATCCATTAAGAAAACACAAATAGTATTAGTTTATTCAATAAACAAGTTTACCAAAATAAATGTCGTATTTCACTGACGAATGAAACACAAAACAAAGACAAACTACATAAGTCAAAAGGTTGATTGATTACTCGAACAATGGCAGTAATGGTTTCGTGAAAGGAAAATTTGCAAGATTAAATATAAAAATAAGATTTCAGACGCCACTGTTTTGTATTAATACAGGTATTATTTAATCTATAGAAACGATTACTTTGTATGGAAATTGATAAAGGTAAAATGTTAAACAAAATATCCTACAATAGAACACAGTGCAAACAATAACCGCATGTGTATGAGTAGTAGAATATCAGGCACTATACTTATGCATTCAAAGTTTAAACCATTTGACAACGCTATATATCACTTACTAATGGAAGCAACAATAATAAATACAGTAATCAGTATAAACTGAACCATAAAATTGGAAATATTTTGGGCGCTAATCTGTGCTCAATAAGAAAATATTTTATGAACCTATAAAACAGATACGTCGTAAAGCGACACTTTCTAAAACCCTGTTAAAACCAGTGTGCAGAATTATAGGAAGGGCAGTAAAAGTTTACGAGAAATTTTATAGACAACAGTTAATATGAGTAGAAATTAGCTATTGGCTCCGAATTTAATTAGTCGATCATCAAAACTTATTTTATTTGTAAAAGACTAAGAATCGGATATAGTTTCAAATTTTCTTAAATTAATTGATTAAATAAGTGAGAAAAGTTACGTTCCTGAATTGAAACCTTTTTGCGAAACAAATATTGCAACCCTATCACCCAGCTTTGAACAAATAGTAAATTTTATTACCAACGGATCACCAGAAAGGATGTCTTCTGTGGTGTTATTGATGTAGTACACTTCTGTAAAGTTTGTTGAATTTGTGACGTAATCGATGCAATCTGGATAGCTTGATGGAAAACAGGTACGCTGCTTAAACTTCTGTAGCTTCCTGCGAAAGTTTTTAATTAAATTAGCTATTAAATGTAACTTTGTAAAGTAAGATTATAAAGATGTCTCTAATACCACCAACTAGACTTTGTTAAAGTTCTATACGTTAAGACCAGGAAGGACAAAGCGAAATTTGGATCATCTTGCTGTCAATATTTATCACAATATTGACACGTTGGCATCGCACTAGTGTTTTCTTCCGTTTTTGTGATACCGAGCAGAAATAAGAAAGCACTCATTAATTGAGATAAAAGAGCATCGTGGCTAGTTTTTTGAAGTTATACTTCTCAGGCGCGTTATGAAAATACGATGAGAGTGAAATTTTAGGATGCACGCGCATCACTGTAACACAAAAGTAACAGGGTGAAGTTAGTTCCTAAAATTTTCTAACGTTTGCGACATTCGTTATTTTTTTTTTCGTCCATTATTAGGATAGGCAAAGGGTTCAAGCCCGTACAGCCTTGTTCATTATTTAATAATTAATTGTCAAAACCATCGTTTCAAGATTTTTACAATATTGTTATTTCTGAAAACGTAGAATAGAACGAGGAATAAATAATTAAAAGGATCTTTGCTTTGTTAGGCCAAAGAAGTATAACTTGCGTGAATATATAAAAGTACATGCACACTTTTTTTTAATAATTGAGGCCAGGGAGACTACTCACACTGAACAATTTATTTTCTAACTTCATTAAAGTAAAAAAAGCTATCACTAATTACCATTGTAATTATTCGGCTGCTTATATTCATTAAATTGCTTTTTGCGGATAAAGTCTAAAAGATTTTAGGATCCCAAATTCCAATTCATCTTTATATTCTCGTCAATACCCTTTCCTGAGTAAATATTGTATAAAATGATGTTACATACCACTGAGTAATAAAATTGGTTCCGATGGTAAATATAGGGGTGGATCTGTTGACATCGGGATTCGATTCAGTCGCATTCATTATTGGGTGAAGGCTGTTTTTATTGTCTATGGTACATGTGTCCTGGCTGCCGAGCTACTGCATCTATCAACAATATTTATCAATGTCGAGGTCTTAGAAGCATCAAGAATATTGTTTTTTTTTGCAATATCTTTTATTAGGTTGGGGAAAAAGTTTCTTCGCATTTTAAATGTTTTTTTCGAATTCTGATTAAAAAAACGCGATAATTAGTTTTGGCAGTGGCTTAAAAATTCTGGAGGGACTGGATCAGGTGGAAATCTAAAGGCAAGGCCAAGGCTATGTGCATCTCTCAGCTAATCTTTTAGTGTTTGCTGGGTGGATAAATATTTGAGTGATTTTGTGCTATCCCCCTTTTTATCGATTCATTTTGGCTACGTTCTCTCAGCTTCTTTTTTCTTTCCTTTATTTTTCTTCTTTCTACTTTCTTCTTCTTTCTTGCTTTAATCTAATCAGCTGTTGGCAGTAGAGATTCCAAATCGATGTTTTTTTTATGATAATAAGGGACGAGGCGAGCAGGACGTTTAGCTGATGGCAAAAGATACGCCCTGGCCATTAAAAGCAGTGCCGCTCAGGATTCTTGAAAAACCCAAAAATTCTGAGCGGCAATACAATTCCGCTCGTCACCGTGAGACATAAGATTTTTACTCTCATTTGACCAGTAATTTCTATTACTACATTACTGCTTCACGGTAGAAATAGGCGCCGTTGTGGTCATAAGTGGCCCATAATCTAGCCGGCATCCTGTAAAGGAGCCTCCCACTGGTTCGGCTCGTAAAAGCTCATACTGAATGATGCCCGTCAAATCTCTCCATTCACACAGCATCACCTTATTGCGAGTGTACTCGTGTTTGGCCACCGTCTGTGAAGCCTGAGCGACCTTTGACGGCGAACCTTTTCGGACGCTGCCTTAGGTGCGGGCCATAGACGTGAAACGCAGCCTGCGTTGTATTTTTTCCATTTTGTAGTAAATTTATTTTACTATTATAATATGTTTAAACTATATGCGAAAATACTTTTTCCCTGGCCCAAAATTATATATTTTATTTCGAATTTTCTAATAACTTAGATAATATAAACGTTTAGATAGTCTCTTGCTGTTAGGTAACCGATAAAATCAGGCCAGGAATATTAGTTTAATGTGTGTCACAAGCTACGTCTTTCACTCGTTATATGTATGACACTTTGTGTTAGTGCAGTGAATTGCTCAAAATAGAAGTTAGTTCTACTGTTCTAAACTCAATTTTTTTGACGTTTTCACAGCTGTCATAGTCTATCTAGACGCATAAATTATCTAAGCCTAATAATATTATATAAAAATAATAATTACTTAATATAGCAAATAAAATTTGTTTTATTACATTTGAGCATTGTAGTGTGGGGAATGTTCACCACTAAAATTGTCCTCTCTACAACAATCTGGTATTGAAGGACCATCGTCACTCCATGACTGTTCTCAAACTCTCAATTTCAGCTTTATATCTCCTCGTTCTAATATTTTATTCTACAGTGAACAATAATGATATGTGTTAGGACTAAACAAGTATATAATTATATATGTTGGTCCATCTAAATGTTGCTTACATATACACAAAATAAAAATCCTGAAAATGATGTAACGAGAAAAATAGAAATAGAAATATATTTATTTACCAAAAGGGAGTCATAATAACATATTGCATAATATATTTCAAAAGAACTTGGCAAACGTCATGGAGCTTAATCAGTTCGTAAAGAGGCTTTGACATGGGGAAAAGAACTGATAAGAAACTCCCGGACGATCTTTCCTTCTTTATCAAAGAAGCTTTAATATATTTCTTAAACTAGCTGACCCGGCAAACGTTGTTTTGCCATATAAATTGTATTGATCTTGTGCTTGCTAGTTGATAAGAGATGGCGCTAGTTGTATTCATTAGCAACAATCACACTTCTTTTATATTTTGTATAATTCACATATTCACACAATATAGTTTTATAAATTATAGCATATATGTTATTCTGGTGTGTTAGCTATGTTATTGTAAAGTTTCATCAAAATGTATTCAGTAGATTTTGCATTAAAGAAGTTCAAACATACATCCAGACATAAAAGTTTCACGTTTATAATATTAGTAGGATTTGTGCTCAGTTAATGCTAGTATATTGTCTAGTAATTTATCGTAAAATTGTATAATAAGACCTATTGAACAACCCCTTAACCCTATTTAACGTATTAAACGAACGGTTTATTCTTGCTTCTTAAATTGAATTAATTTAAATCACAATTTTTCATGATAATAATGATAAAAATGTGTATGGCAATTACGTTAGGAATATAAAATTAGAGACATATTCCTTAAACTCGATTGCTGATTCACCTATAAGGTCAGTTTATAATTTAAATAAAAAAATAACTACTTAAAATTTTATCAAAAAGTTTTGATTTTAATCGAATTCTGAATTAAACAAATAAAAGAATAATTTTACTGTATAATATCAAATTAAAATTTATATGTTAAATAGTATAAAGAAATAATTTTGATTACGTAAGGGAAAATTAATAAAACAAGTAAATAATTACAAATCAGCGGATTCACATTCTATGTCTTGAATAATACTAGATAAAATAATAATAAATAAATTAATTTCATTTATTTCAAAGATTACATATAAATTTTTTTAGTGGTTGAGACTTCCCAGTAAGTTGTCTTAGGACACTTGTTTTGGGAATATCTCGCAACTTCCTTAGCAGATACATTTTATTTAGTAAATAATATAGAAATAAACAGAAATGATTAAAAACCAAATTTTACAATTTACTATTAATTGTGTGTGTGTGTGTGTGTGTGTGTGTGTGAGTGAGTGAGTGTGTGCATGTGGGTTTGAATTGGACCTTTAATTGGGTCCATCTAAAAATGCGTGTGTTTGTCATGTCAGTCTGATCAGAAGATTTTCCACTTCATCATAAGCAAGACAAGTTAGCCAATTATTTAAAGATATACATAAATTAATATCAAGACAAAAATATACTTAAAGAAGCTTAAAAAATTTGCAATAATTTATGTAGCATAAGCTCAATAGATACATTTTAAACAAAATTATTACTTGTATGAGAAGATTGTGAAAATAAAGAATATTTGCATATATTTAATGCAAAACCAATACCTTTATGAGTCACTCACAGATAAGGCTGGCAATACACGGATGCTACGCGTCCGGCGCCGGCGAGATAGGTCCGTCTCGTCCATACGGTTGTAGCCTTATTTCATCTGTAATGGATCATGCTGTTAGATGAAAATACGGTCAGTTCCACTACATTGTTTCATATTCATTTTCATGTTTTATCATCAAACAAATCCCAGCAAAATAAATTGTTTATTTATTTATTAAGGTTTACCAACTAGATACATAATTTAACATATATACGAATAAGGTAGACATTAATAAGTGTTACTATTTACATATCTAAATGAAATTTATTCACAACGTTACTAAACTATTTAATGCTCAAAACAAATTTAAGAAAATAAAAGTAATGAATTTACTATAATCTATAATTCAGCTTTCAATGAAAAGGGCACTTGTTTTTATATAAAAGTTAAAATTTGAAAAAATATCGATATTATGATCTAACTTATATTTTTTATTATAGCTCACACATATGAGTTGGATGGGAGAGTTAAATCCGTAGTTATTTCTATAAAACTTAATAAATATTGGGGAATAAGTACCTACTCGATAATTAAATGCTGGTACACAAATGCCAATATTTTGAAATACATCTGGACAGTCTATAAATTGTTGTGCAACATTTTGAAATAGAAATGCAAACTGTTACAGCACATATTTTTGAATTGAAATCTTGTTAGGCCGCGTTGAGCACTTTTCTTGGGATTGGTATAAAATGTTAAACTCGCGTCAGTACACATGACCCTGACCGAAAATTCGTAAGACTGAAGTCTGTCCTTAAGGCGATAGTAATACTTCTATTTCTTTATTTTCTATGTCTACTGTATTATTGTTAATAAGAGTTATGACTTCGTCGTTAAATAAATCTACCTCAGAATCTGCGATCAATACTGTATGGAAAGATGGTGGAATATCGACACCTATTTATATTTCTCAAAGAGTTAATAGATGTCGGGAAGATGTTTGAAGTGAAATCTTCTTTAGCGGCGTTCAGCACTTTTCTCGGGATGGGTATAAAATGTTTAAACCCGCGTCAGGGCACGTGACCTGATAGAAAATTCGTAAGACAGCCGTTGAATTTATGGAAGAAAGTTGATATTTCTGGGCGATAAACTTTTTAATGTAAAATGATTGTAATAGTTCTGAAGTGTTAAATTTGTTATGTGATATACAGTATGGTTTGCAAATATATGAAATAAATGAAAATACAAGTCATACTGGTCCATAAAAGTATAGTTAAATTAATAATTAAATTAAAATCCCTAAATTATAAAAGTGAAATTTTCAAAGAAACTAAATATCAAAATTGAATTAGAAAAAAGATAACAGTCTGTTTAGATTACGTACTTTGACCCCGAGGAGCGGCAACGGCGGCGAATTTGCTGTTACTTCTCGTCTCGTAAACAAGCTCTTAACAATAACACAATTATTAGCGAAGAAATGAAAATTAATTTAAACATTTCACTTGAACTATAAGAAAGTTAAATTAATAAATACAGTCAATCATTTGAAACAATCGCGGGCTGCGTATGGCACTCGCTTGGACACTCCAGACATCGGACACATATTCCGAAAGCTCGCGTTAAACAGAATCAACAAATTACAAATACTTAAATAAAAGGCGAAAATAGGGCATAACCCACAATTCTAGTTTATCGATACTTTATTTACAATTACTTACCAACGACCTAAACAAGGCAGTAAAAACTAGAACTTTTGTGCTATTTGAATGTTTTAATATTTTAAATATTTAATAAATTAACGAATGGATAATCTTTGTAATAAAATAGTTAATTTTAGTAAGTTCAGTACTTACGAAACCACTTTTTTCTGAGTGATTTCCTGAGCAGCGAACAAATAAGTTGGTACGATTTTTTCAAATTGTTGTAATTGTTTGTAACAAGCAATAAATTGTGTCTAAATTAATTCATAATTTATAAAAATAAAAATTCTTAAGCTGTTTATAAGTTCCTACAATGTAGTATTTTTACAATAATCATTACAGAACAATTTCAAAATAAATTTAAACAGCTTATTGTTTATCGATTACAATTCACTTTAAAGAAAGCTAATTATCGATAGAAGATTATTTACCCTACGCCTTATGAAGTTCGACCTTGCCTTTGAATAGAGCCGCCGTCAAAGATATACCGCCGGCATGTGTATTTTATAGCCTAAACACATGGTCGGATTTGGTACGGCGGGACCATTGGACGGTACGGTGGGCGTGGGTGGACGCCTCGCACCAATTGGTCGCCGTTGTACTCAGTACGGTCCAAACGGTAATAATAATAATTTTGTGAGATCGACAATGCGACATATCATCGAATAGGGTCGAACACGAAGCCCGTGAACGCTAGAGTGCCCCAAGGCTGTTTGCTATCTCCCACGCTATTTCTACTGCATATCAATGATATGTTGGCCATGGCAGGTCTCTCGGGAAATCGTCGATCAGTCCTGGGAGAAACTTGTGTCTTCTATCGAGTCCTTTCTTGAAAAGGTCGTGGAATGGGGTAAATTGAACTTTGTTCAATTTAATCCCCAGAAGCCTCAAGTTTGCGCATTTACCACTGAAAAACCCAATTTGTCGTATCACCGCTCTTCGACAACACTTCCCTTAAAGCCTCGCCTAGTATCGGAATACTGCATCTCAAAATCTCAAGCAATTGCCAGAACGGTGGCCATCTGGAGGGCAAAGCCAAATTGGCGTCGAAGAAGCTCGGCGTCATTAATAGAACAAGGCAATACTTCAAGCCTTCAATAGCTTATTGGTATCTCAGATAAGGCGCACCCCAGTATCATCTCGATCCATTTGACCGCGTGCAACGCAGAGCAGCTTGAATTGCCGGGGACCTAGTGCTCTGTGAACGGCTGGATCACTTGGCGTTGCGTAGAGACGTCGCTTCATTGTGAGTCGCTTCGCGGGGAGTGTTCCAAAGAGCTGTTTCACCTGATTCCTGCCGCCAAATTCCACCTTCGCACGACACGCCACAAGTTAGGATATCATCCCCACCATCTGGATGTGTGGCGGTCCTGGTGTGGGCTTTTTTCTACGTACTACAGTGTTGTAGAATGAACTTACTTGTGCGGTATTTCCGAGATGATACGACCCTCCTTAAAGGACGGCTACGCTCCTGTGATTCCAATGGTGTTACAAGAGAATGTGGGCGGCGGTGATCACTTAACATCAGGTGACCTATAGATAGATAAATAAAAAAAATGTTCCGGTACCAGACCGCGTCCGATGTTTCAGCCGGGCCAAATCCGACCATGTGTTTAGGCTATAAAATACACGTGCCGGCGGTATCTCTTTGACGACCGCGGGCAGCGCAAATCAAAGGAAACTTTTCTAGCGCTGCTATTCAACTTTTGCACGGCATCATAAGGCGGCGTTACCGCTTTATGATATTGAAATATTCAAGTTCATTGAATCTTTGACCCAGTTAGCCAAATCTTACAGGACGTTTAAATTGGCTCGAAATGAAAAGCCTACTTTTTGACAAAACCAATGTACGGATTTCGTTAATTTTTGGTATATCATCGGCAAATATGCTAACAACATTTATTTCATATAAGCTAGTTCCATACTGTTTTTTGTGTACGATAGCGCAATAAAAGAATATTGTATTTCACCACATAAGTGCTAGTACTTTTATACTGATAAATAAAGCAATTCGTGTGAAATTATTCCCTAAACATTCCAAAATATTCAAAAAACCACAACACGAGCGGCGTCATTCACAGCATGAATCTATCATAAATCATGTTTTTTTGTTTACAATTACAAGCTTGTTTATCTAGCATTCCGTAACATAAACCGCATAATGATACCTCGAGTATTCTAAACACAAGTGGGTATCACGTTTCAAGTGGCCGCGCCGAGTTTGGCGCCTAAACAGCTCAGCAGGTGGCTTCTGCAGGCGCGCGGGACGTGTTTGCATATTGGAGGTTAAGGGCCCTTCTGTCTGAAGTTATTACGTAATTAGATTAACTAAAATCACCTTATAGTATTCATAACAATATTAAAAATATTGAGTTCGATTCAGGCAGGCAACGGGAGCACACGTGCCGCGTTATCTGTCCTCCTCCGAATATTTTTATTACCTGCGTTATCGCACTATCTGCTCAGGCCACCTGGGCTAGCTATTGTTATCGCGCGCTATTGTTCGGGACTCTTTGAGTCTCGCACCTGTTACGTTCCTTCGCGGAACGTAGCTTAGTTATTATCTGTGCTAATTACCCGGTTTTACGATCGTGTTAGTTAGCACC
The DNA here is from genome assembly GCA_949711755.1 of Leptidea juvernica. Lineage (NCBI taxonomy): Eukaryota > Metazoa > Arthropoda > Insecta > Lepidoptera > Pieridae > Leptidea > Leptidea juvernica. The sequence continues at coordinate 16,060,777 of CATIXQ010000013.1, read as the reverse complement.
TGTGCTGTGTTTCGCGATTCTGCACGCTAATCGTGTGTGTTTGTGAGTTGCAGTTCGTGCCGTGTGTGTCTTGTCCGCGGGGGCCTGCACAGCGTGCATCGGGGTTCCGGCCCAGCCAGTCTACATCCAGCAAAGCTAAGTCTTAGGCTTAATTATTATTATGAATTTCTTTTAATTTTGCATACTTTATTATTATTAATATTATTTATTAATGTGCAAGTGTACAACTTAACTATAGTTGTCCACTTTATTATTATATTCCCCCTCTGCCTGACTCGGGCAGCGGGGGTTGTTGCCCGCTCAACCTAGTTATTAAATATGACAACCATGGCTTCACCAATGGTTGCCGACGAGGGCCTTCTAAGCGCCCTACTAGATAGGTTATTCACGGAGAAGATCGCTCCGCTAATGAAAGAATCAATCAACGAGACAGTGGATGCCGCTATTAAAGCGAAATCCAACAAATATAACTCGTCATCCGACGTTTCGGGTTCCGACGGGGAATCCGAAATGGAATTAGGAAATGACTCCGACGCAAACTCCGTGGCCTCGGTCAAACCGAGAAAGGTGATCACCCGATCATCCCGCCCGCCTGTCCTTCAGGCGTACTTTGACGCGCAGGCGACCCCTAAGGTCCCCGCGGTCAGTCCTGACCGCACGGAAGCCGCTCAGGCTTCCAGTGCTTCACCGGCCCAGCCGGAAACCGCTCTACCGTCGAGAGCGGAGAGTGTTGCGTCGGATGCTGACGGCTTCATCACCGTCAGTGGCAAGAAGAAGCGCGGTCGCGAATCGCCTTCTCTTGATGGCACACCCGCCAAGAAAGCCGCGGCCACGACTGGCTCCACTCCCGCGTCCGCGCCCGCGCCCGCTAAAGCCCGCGTACCGCCTCCGACCAAGCGCCCGCCTCCTATTTTTATAGGAGACCGAGGCCGCTGGTTAGTTATCAAAAATAGGATCCCGAAGACGCTCTCCTTCCAGGCGAGGGCGTACCAATCTCTCATCAAATTAGAGACCAGAGAGGTAGCGGACCACCGCGCCCTGACATCTCTTCTTAGAGAGCTGAGTGTGGGTTTCCACACGTACGCCCTGCCTGAGGAGAAGCGTCTGAGGGTCGTTATTAGGAACGTCCCCAGAGAGTTAGACGAGGCCGACATTCTGTCGGACCTCAAAGAGCAGGGTTACCCTGCACACGAGGTGCACCGTATGCGCGGAACCACCAACAAACAACCATTTAACATGGTTCTCGTCGTC
>CATIXQ010000013.1:16016086-16054526 GCA_949711755.1 Leptidea juvernica | reverse complement strand
AAACATATTGATACGGTATGCAATAGAGCCCGATTTGTCCTCAGTCGCCTTTATCCACTTGTGTGTGGGCGAAGCAAACTTCCGCTCAAACACAAAGTGACGCTGTACAAAACCATCGTACGGCCCATACTGTCATACGCAAGCGTCGTTTTCGCGCACACCCGACTGAGCTACTTACGTCGTTTGCAAGTAGTTCAAAATAAATTCACGCGCATGGCAACCGGAGCCCCGTGGTTCATCCGAAACGTTGACCTTCACCGCGACCTAGAGCTTCCGACGATAGCTCAACACTTTAAAGAGATCTCGCGACGCTTCTTTGACAAGGCGCCTAACCATCCCAACATCTTGGTTAGGAAGGCATGCGGGTACACCCCCCTTCACCATAGTCTCAACCCAATAAGACGTCCCAGACACGTAACGGTAGACCCGGATGACGACATCACCATCGCGAACGCGACACCCACACAAACACCGACACAGACACGCACACACCGCCTTCGCAGGCGTAGGCGCGGTCAACCACCGCAAACCACTGGCACTCGTCACTCTGACGATGGCAAGCGGCCCGCACCCTAGATACACCACTCATTGTTTTGATACCCAACGAGACGTTAGTCCTCGTCCTGTAATCGTTTCACTACACTCACTAACACACGGACTGACTGACGGACTGACATACACCACTTACACAACCACAAACACACTCCACAAACAGACACAAACAAAAACATACATGCACACTAACATTTACACTACTTACACACATACAAACATACATACATACAATCATAAACACATACACACACACTTACATACATTACACTAAACAACACCACACTCGCCGGCGAGTGTGTTCTTCTCATCTTTTCATCTTCATTTCATCTTCATTTTCATTTTCATTCTCTCTCCTTCCCACAAGCACACAGCCGGTCTGAGGTTCGAGTCTCCTTAGGAGACGCCCCGCGACTGTTGTTGCGTAGTCTTTGAGGCCTCCACGGCCCACGTCCTACTTCGCTGTGAAAGCCAGGGCTGCTAACAGCACAGAGGAGGTTTAATCGGTATGGGGCATCCGCTTACGCGGACACTCGAGTAATATGTCGGACTACGTAACGTAACAGTATTTCCTCCTCTCAAAAAAAAAAAATATTAAAAATATTTTATGATTTACATGAATAAATAAACTTAGCCATCTGTATTGTTATTTTGCAATCGTGTTTTAGTTGTGGTGCAGTTGTAGGTAACTTTTAGCTGTGACTTTCTTCACAAAAATCTATATTTAAGATTTGTGGAAAAATCCATGATAGATAACTGATACTATTCCTCATTTGTGAATCTAGCTATCATACAGAAAACAAATATTGGAAATCAGATATTGATAACGCGTTCAAACAAAAATACCATAGAAAATAAGAACGGTATTAAAGTGGTAATAAATAGAGTTGTTCTCGAAATTGGCGGCAATATTAAGATAAAACATGTTTCAGAACACTCCCTTCGATAGATGCTGCAAATGACGCATAATAACTGCACATCTCTACGCAATGCCAAGAGATGAAATCGAACACAATAGTGCTTTACGTACAAGTGCGCAATGTAGGTTGTTCCCGCACGAGCGAAGCGAGTGCAGGATGACCTACGTGCGCACGAGTATCGTATAGATACTATTTTTCCTATTAAATTTAATATGCGCAAAGTTCGACCACTACAATTATTTTCAAACATTCACGCACGCTCAGCAACATTCCCAGACGCTCGTGTTAACATGTGGGAAAGTGGTAATTTGCGAACGCAAATGCATGCGCAAAATCGAACTTTGCGCTATATAATAGGAAAATAATCATTACATAAAAACGAGTGACAAAATAATTTTCCCTTAAATGTTATAGCCCCATAAAATTATTGTGTTTACATGATGGTAAAAATATCCCTTATGAAACAGGGTTATTTCTCCTCCGTTCTATCATACGTGACTAGCATTAAAGGTCAGTTTACGGTACTGTAATAAAACTTTATGTTCGGGACGTGTTATTCTATTACATTATAATATAGTATTGTATAATATGAAATCCAATAAGCGCAAAAACTGGTCAAACTAAAAAGTTATTTATGTATATTCGTGTATTTTCTGCATCTGTCTTACGCTCGGTAAATATAATATAATGCTTTCAGCGTATTATTTTTAGAACCTTTACTTTTGTACTTATGAATTCCTTCGTATATTATAAGTGAAAACCGCATACAAATTAGTTAAGCCTTTCTGTATCATATATGATAATAGATATGCTAAAAGAGAACTTACATTGCGCTGGATGGGCATCCTCTTCGCGGTACAGACAAATGGGGTTCAAAGCATGGTTCATGGCAGATTCAAATTTTTATTCAAAATCATTTACTGAACGTCAAAAGCTACCACCCAGTCAAAATAGACTGCCTCAGACTTGAGAAGAACGGGCGCAAGAACCTCAGCAGGCTATTTTTATAGAAATATGGATTACAATATAATATCGTACAATAAACATTTATAATGAAAGAGCCTGAGGGTGTTTTCATCGTTCCCAGTCTGTGGTATCATTAAGAAAATTGTTTATGTTATAGTTAACTTACCCACACAGACATTTTTTAACAATTCTTTTAAATTTCGTAACACATTTGTTTTGTACATTTTCTGGGATCATATTGTAAAAGCATATACATCACCCAATTAAAGACTTAGTAACTCAACTTAACCGAGTAGTAGGCATAACATGTTTATGTTTGTTCCTCGTGTCAACAAATTCCTCAATGTGCTTATGAACAGACAGAGCATTATCACGAATATATTGAGAAGCAACAGTCAAAATGTTTATTTCTTAAAAAAATTATCTTAAAGATTCTTTAGGATCTATATATAATATACGATGTACCAGATCCGTAAAGTACGACAACTTGAGCACGAATGCCTCGACTGTCTACTCTGTGGCCGTATTTATAGGGCACGGCGAATATTAATATCGCGAATAGCCCTCTTTTGCAGCACAAAGATGGTATTAATATCGGCTGCACTAAATTGGTGTCCCAGAAATCTAAAAAAAATAAGAAGGTAATTTTTTACAAAAGGACTACAGCCGAACTTAATACGTTAACAGGCATGACATGGTCTGGGATAGCTAATGATAGAAAAGAGTGGAAGAATTTTAAAGAGGCCTTCGTCAACAGACGAACAGATGATGGTAGATAGTTAGTTAATTATATTATTTTCTCAAAATATTACTATCTGAATAAAGGGTTATATTATAATTATTTCACATTTTGAATTGTATCCGCATATCTGTGCTTCTCAGTTATGCTTTATTGCTGCAAATGAGTATACCTAACTGTAACCATTACAAAATTGATTTCGCAGAATTGACACGCACCTTCATCGACCTGTTTGGACGTAAATAAATGCGACTTGCGTTTGTTTGATCGCTTCCGTTCTTATAATTTCAGCCTCGGCAAACTTTTATAAACATTAAACACGAACGATCGTTAGGATATGGTTTTAAATCTATTGAGAATTAGATTTTTTTTTAACCGTACACAGGCACATAAGAAAAAGATCGCGTGAAACTATTGGTTTATAATTTCAGTTGTTTTGTGCAAAATGGATTTCTAAAATCAAGATAGCCTAGGTAAACTGTAAATGAGATAGATGTCTATGAGTAAAAGTCCCGTCAAATTAGGTCCAGATGTTTCGTTCATAACTTGAGAGTTGAAAAAGACATAACATCAAGATTTATTATTGGCATAGTGGAAGAGTGCTCTCACGGAATGCGAGAGGCCACGGGTATAAGACCCGCATAACCTCGTTCATAAATTTTGTTATCAATTTTAATTTGTGTTAGTCCCAGAAATGAGGGTTATCTAAAATGTTTTTTTGGAATAGAAATTTAATCAAATTAAATTAACAGATCCAACTTTATTTATATTTACTGATATCGATGGTAATGTCATATTTAGTGACACAGAAAAGAAATTGCCTGTAAAAACTTAAAAAATAAAGAAATTTTCAGAGACACTCAAACGTAATATCGTTAACCTGGGTGTCGGTGAACTTAGCAATTTTCTAAACTACATTGGTGGAAAATGATGTTAAAATATGAATAAAAGTAAATATAATAATAATACATAATAAAATTGTAACACTTTTACATAAATTATCTCGCCCCAAAATACAAGTACTGGTACAAGACAACGATATATTTAATGCAATATACTTACTTAAACATACATAAATACAAATAAACATCTATGACTCGGAAACAAACATCCATATTCATCATATAAATGATTGCATAGATTCAATGCGGGATTCGAACCCGAGAACTCTAGCTTCGTAGTCAGGTTCTCTAACCATTCGGCTAAACGGGTCGTCAAATAGTAAAAGTAGATCCGACAACAGTAATAGTCAGATGAGCAAATACATCAAATGATTTTTTTAAAATATTTTAAAGTTATAAGCACTGTAAAGGTTTGAGCGACTTACAAATTCTTGAAAATGATGTTACATAAATAGGGTGAAATCGATGTTTTAAAATGGAGGAACAAAATGTAAGTAATGCGATTCTTTCAGTTCAATGATCTGATGTACTGGACTGGAAGAGCACAGAAATATTCTTCATTGTCTTAATATTATTGTCATAACAGCTTTACAGGCATAAAGGCACTTATTTTCTCAAAATTGATTCCTTTAGAATTCTTTTTGATGTCATTTCTTATACACTAGATGCTACTACCGCTTTGGAAACAAATGGTGCTCTGAGAGAAAAGACGCGGCGCAAGAAACTCTCCCAGCTTCAAAAAAGGAGGAGGTTCTCAATTCGTCGGTATGTTCTTTTTTTTATGTATGTTTGTTTCCTCAAAACTTTCGACTGGGTGACCCGATTTTGATAATTCTTTTTTATTCCATCGTAATTTGGTCCAGATATGACTGGCATCCATGAGAAAACCATAAAAGTCGTAAATTTGATAAACATCCGTATAGCAAAGTGGATGATAAATTTACGAATAACTCAATATCGCGCCAACCGATTTCAATGATTCTTTTTTTATTGGAAAGGATGCCAAAAATAACAATAGTCGTAATTAAAATTAGATTAATTCATTAGATTGTATAAAAATACGCAATTATTTTTATACTTTTCAGTGCATATAATATCTATTGATTTGGAATAGTGTTTTTGAAGTCGGTTGTTTTTTTGTTATTTTTTTTTAATTAAATATACTGTACTGTCTTTGCTATTGCTATAAAATAATCATAATCTAGTCCCAGGCTGTCGGATCACTTAGATATTCAGCTGTGGAGTAGTAGGATTTACTGCAGAGACATTTTTTAATATAACATTTATACTTATTTATAGATACACGAACAGTGGCTGGGACTTTATTATATACGTGTATACATTAACCGTGGTACTCGCGTCAACGTCACCGCATGATCTCCATGAGACACATTTATACTGTGTATATATGTAGATATACCTCCGTGCGTTAGTTTATATTACATATATATATACAAAGAGTCTACCATACAATATATAATAACCAAAAATAAATAATCTAACTGCTCGAAGATACAATTCACAAGTTACTTTGTTTTCACTTTTATCGGCAGTCCCCAAAGACTGCCTTTTCTTTCATTAGCTTGATGGTTTTTTAATCTCTTTGTTTGTTAAGGACTTTTGGAATAAGGTTTACGACCCGTTTAAAACGGCGGATTCATTTAAAACTTTGTAAACATCAAGAGCCATTTTATATGAAAACGGAGGACAAACGGGTCACCTGGTGTTAAATGATCAACGCCGCCCACATTATCTTGCAACACCAGAGGAATCACAGGAGCGTTGCCAGCCTTTAAGGAAGAAGGATCAGACTATAGTCTATCCCATTTACTAATCTTATTATTATTTGCAGGACTAAATGTTAACATTGGTCTTAAAAACTAATAAAGGACATAATACTGCAGTCCTTTTCAGGGATAACAAATATTCCAGGGTACTTAAAATTACGTAACATAATAACAAGCTTCTTAATAACTACTAACGTAAGAGTAGGTAGTTAGTTACTAATATTTTATCGACACCCATGCTTTAAATCCTCTATTAAAGATTCTAAAACAGTTAGCTTATTGCCAACATTAAAACACATATATTACATCATCCAAACGAGTGTTGTAACGAAATTCAGTACAACATTATATCATCCGATTTCATAATAAACTCCTTTTGATGATATTATGGTTACTATGACTGGGTTTTTTAATGTTAGCAGTAAGCTTACTGTTTCAGAATCTTTTATAGAGGATTCATATTATGGGTGTATATAAAGTCTTGTATGCAACTGTTGATAATTAGGTATTAAAACAATCGTCACTCACACAACACACGAATGTGATATTATCACATTCGTGTTTTAATACCCCTTGTTACACAACAGTTGCATAAATAACTATTACACATAGGTAACATAATCAAAGGAAATTAGATAACTTTATGAAATCCCAGATAAATAGCACAGTTAGAATATTATGTCAAAACTCATAATATAAATACGGTAATGTACCTTATGTTTGTTCCTGTATAATAAAGAGAAAATATTGTTATTCATTCGGTTATTCTTTTCATTTTTTACTATGAGATTCGAGGAATAAAACGGGCGGAAGGAACAGGATTTTATATGATAATTCTTGCTACTCGTAATATTATCTATATTAGCTGAAAAGAAGGAATAGGTAAATTTAGTTTAATATATTCTCGTTTTCTCTTTTGATGAAAATAGCTGAGTCATATCATATTTATAATAAGCAAAAGATTGAATCAAGGTAAAATATTTCAAAATCTTTATAATATTTCCTATAGAACTATTTTCCTATTGTAATGTCATGTCGATACACTCTAAAATAAGATTCGCTATTTTACTTGTAGAATATAATAATACATATTGTAATGTTAAGAAATATGAAAGAAAACAAAATATGAGGAAACTAGCCTACCTAAATAAGTTTTGTCTACCTAAATATAACAATGTAAATGGTAAAAGAACCTGTAACTATGTATTACCTAGGATATTAAATACATTACCTAATGATCTAATAGATATATATCTGCAAAAGAAAAATTTCAAAGTAAAGCTAAAAAAATACGTTCTAGAAGTTAATAACCAGGAATACCTATGATGTTTATTTTTAATAATACTACTATATGTTATATTAAGTCTTAAGTAATTAAAACAATTATTGTAATGTGAACTTACCGCTCGCACATTAACCTTAGAGGTTTTGCGAGTATGTCTTTATTATTATATATATTAAGATAATTTTTTTCATTGAATAAATAAAAAAAGAAAAAATTTAGATGAGTCACTTTACACTAGATGAAAGATGAGCCTTAATCAACATACCATCGCGCATCATACGAAATATATCGCATACTTTTCTCTGTGGTCTCAAACAGTCTCCTCTTTACCAGTGGGAGGCTCCTTTACACAGGATGACGGCTTGATTATGGGTAACGCAACGGCGCCTATTTCTGCCATGAAGCAATAATGTGTAAACATTACTGTGTTTCGGTCTGAAGGGCGCCGTAGCTAGTGAAATTACAGGGGAAATGAGATTTAACATCTTGTGTCTCAAGGTGACGAGCGCAATTGTAGTGCCGCTCAGAATTTTTGGGTGTTTCAAGAATCTGAGCAGTACTGCATTGTAATGGGGAGGGTGTATCAATCACCATAAGCTGAACGTCCTGTTCGGCTCGTCCCTTACTATCATAAAAAAACATAATGTGTACGATCATTTAAATTGTAACGATGGGCAGAACGATGAAAAAAAAAAAACACTTGAAAAAAATTACTATAAAATACCGTATTAAAGCATACAAATTGTAAATATTTTTGAAGTGACTAAGTTTCATTGCATTTTTCTAAATCGCAGTTCCGAGAGTAATACTCATTTGATATGAATGAATCACCATCATTTTCTTAGTTATAAATATATACAACCTCAGAGTTGAACAAGACATACCAAGATTAAGGAACTTTACGTCACTCGAACGGTTGGCTCAGTAAAAGAGCACTTGGATCATTCTTAAATTTTGGTTAAAAATTTAATTTAATCAATTTCAGACGTGAAAGATATCACTTTAAACATAATAAATTGTTTAGATTTTAAAGATTGACTTCACAAGTCTTTTTCCTAATATGCAATTATTGGAGTTGAGCAGGCTATCAACTGTAAAGTAGATCCTGTAGATGAAGCCACAGCCTGAGAGTTGAACAAGATATACCAATGTTATGCTAACTATACGTCACTTGAACGGTTGGCTCAGTGGAAAAGCGCTCGGACGGAACCCGTGAGTCACGAATTTTTATAACTTTAATTTATAGTAAATCAAATTGTTAAATTGATATTATTGTTACTAATGATTTAGAAATGTTTTTTATAAAATTTGCACGTCATAAATGTGGCAAACATGTACCTTATAATACTTATGTAACATCAATTTAACATGTTTATGCAAATAAAACTTTGACTTTGAATAAAAAAACTAAGTAAAATACTATACCGTTATGCCAGTCCTGTTTGTTTCATTTCAATCGGATCAAAAATAAAACATTAAATTGAAATGAATCGCCTAAATCTACGCAACCAAATTTGTGGGTTCCAGATCGTCTAACATAATTTGTCGACTCGGGTTACGGTACGCTGTACAAAGTTCTATTATTAAACACGAAACAATCAATTTTTGTTTCGGTCATCAAAAAGACATCAGCGTTCATGTTTTTTATAAATTAATATGTCGCAGTGAAATCGATTTGGCTTGTGAAGGGCCCAGAAGGCGTCCTTGTGACAAACCTTGGTGTTATTTAGAGATCACACGCTTGAACGAACTATCGAGCCTCCCTTTTATGAAGGATTTACCTTACCTATTTATAACTTAATCATATTCAATGAATACCTGCGATTCAGTCCGCATTACTCGACAGTTATAAGAAAATTTATCCGAACAGACTCAATTTAATACTTTGAATAAATAAAATCCTTAATGATGGAGAAATGATAATTGCTCCATTCGACTTGGCAATTGACGTAAAACAGACTTTCTCCAGGTTCTGTAAAGTTATTTCAAAGATAATAAAAGTTTATTTATTTCTGTGGACAAGAATTTAATCTCTTTAAAAATGTTTGGTATCTTTAATATTAGCTAGCTAGTCAATTTACTAGTAGCTTTTCAATAATTAATGCGGGTAGTAGACTCATTGAGCACATCTTTGACGCCTGGGAAGAGTAAGAGGATGCATTGGGAATATTTGTGATTTGTCCAAAGCATTTGACTGCGTCCACCATGAGGAACTTTACTACTAAAACTAAAGCATTATGGAGTAAAAATAGAGCCCTAAATCTGTTAAAATCATATATAAGTGAAAGAGTTCAGATAGTCGATGTAAATGACGATGATTAGTCTAACTCGATTTAAAGAAGATTTTAATTCAATTATGGCGAAAATTGTTATCAGTTTCGCTTTGCAGGTGACATTTTTCTATTTTCGGAGAGTGACAACCATCTAGAGGAAATATTGCAACAACTTGCAAAACAAATGTACTAATGCCGGCTTGCAAATAAAAGCGTCCAAAACAAAAATCATGACCAATGCATCCGGTACAACTGGTTCGATCGTAGTTAATATGGAAACAGTAGAATATGTCATAGAATACATTTACTTAGGACAGTTAATAACCCCTGAAAATAACATGAAGAAAAAAATAGACAGACGCATTTAAAATTCTTGGAAAAGATACTGGTCTTTGAGTGAAATCATGAAAAACCCCGTAATATCTATGGAATACAAAGAAAACTCTATAACAAGTGTATACTCCCGTGTCTAACGCATGGATGTCAAATTTGGGCTCAAACAGATAATCTCTCAGAAAAAATTAAAGTGTGCCAAAATTCCATAAAAAGGAGCGTAATTGATGTTAGGAGACGAAACAAAGTAAAGTTAGAGAAAATAAAGATTCAAACAAATTTTAAAAACGCACACAAAATGTGTCGAAAGTTAAAGTGAAATGGACTGGACACATTCTGAGGGAAAAGAAAGAGAAATGGACAAAGACCGTGACAAAATGGTATCCAAGAGACGGGAAATGAAGGAAATGTTGACAGATTAGAAGGTTCTACCTTCTAATTTCTTCCACCTTCTTCCGACGTTTTTAAAAGTAGCTAGAGACTGAACAAAGTGGAAGTCCTTAGGGGAGGCCTTTGGTGAAAGACAAATTACTAGTAAAGTTAATTTAGGTTTTATTTATAAGAAGAAAAAAGTAAGTTTGTTGTAAAAATAAAGGCTTATTATATTTTATGTTTATATTTCTTCAATAAAAAAATCAATGAGATAGCTAAATCATCACACTTTAATTCTTACAATATTATAACAAGACACTTCTTTATGTATCAAAATTGATATGAATAATCCTTTACTAGATGGTCTGTTGTCCCTCAAGCTTCCCAAATCCTTCTAGGTGGGATTAGGACCAATTGATTACGTTGACTAGGATTTCCTTCAATTTGGATCCGCAAAATTGAGTGGCTTTAGCCAGGCTGTAGTAATCTAACTCTGTATACATGTGTTTAATATAAGCCAAAGAATACATCATCCCTCAAAATATATTTCAATTTGAAACCCCTGACTTTAAGCGGTCATTAGTACAGGATTTCAAAGTTTTCGCTAGTAAGGCAAATAAAAATATGGAAATTACTGCAGATTTTTATCGACATATTTATAAGTTGTATAAGACTATATATTTGGTTAGATTGCATTTATATTTATAAAAAAGCTATGTCTATATGAATCATATAATATTTCAATATCTATGTATTATATTCAAACAAAACAAATCTTAAAACTATATTTACAATACTACGACTACATAAAATTAAAACTATCATTACGTGGAAGCGTACCAAGAATACTGGCAGCATTACCGCGTTGGATAACAAGGCTGATCCGTTGACCGAAATAGCTGCCAGTGCTTGGGTTTCCCGTAGCCTTATTGAGGCGCGAAGATAGTATTTTGAACATTCTCCGCGCCTCTGGGCCCCACGGGCCAAGTGTCTCGACACCAAACGGCACAAAGATGTATGACTCACTGAGGCCAACATATTTGCGACGCTTGCTGTCTTCGGTAGTCGAAGCAGCAGCCCCAGCACCAACTGACGTAACTTGGACATGAGAAGGAGCCAGAGTGTCGACGCAAGTAGCGTGCCACACCAGCGCCCTTCGCCGTGCCCAAGCCACCAGAATATTAATATAATATTTTGTGTGTGATATCCTAAATCAATTGGTAACAAATATTATTATTATAAAAGGAAAATATAAAGGAGAAGAAGGGATGATTCGCCGCATCCCAATGATAATGACTGCAGTTTTCAGTGCGGCTTGCTGTCGCAATGACAATAAATAAATCACAGGGTTAGTTTTTAAGTATTTGCAGTGTTAATCCTGAAAACTCATGCTTCTCTCATGGACTTATATTATATCATGGAGTTATATTATATTGCCTGCTTTGGCGTTGGGTAACTTCTATTGCTAGATATGGTGCTATGACCTCAATTACTGAACTTATTATTCTAACAGTTATGCCCCTGCCCCTGTCCTTATTATGTGAGCAGTTTTTTTTATTTCTAGAGATATAAAACTAAAAATTATTTCTACTGGGCTAACAAAACTGAGTTTGAAATTTTGTATACATTCTTAAACACTTTCCATCAGAAGTGACTCTGACTGCGACACTGGTGGAGGAGAATTTGTTCAAGCTAATATAGGAAAATTTGCGAGTAAACCAAAACCTGAAAAATAGTAAATGGGAATCAAAATAATGATTAAATTGGGTGAGTAATTTTGCAAGGAAATCTTATCCGTATACAAGATGTCATTGTTATACTGTTGGCCGCAAAGGAAAAGAGAGAATGAAAGAGTAATATAAAAAAGAAGCACGTGAATGACATAGAAATAAATAAAAGGGAGAATAGAGCATAAGTTGAAGCTACAACAGAAATTATAAATTAAATAATTACAATAAAAAACACTTAATTCCTATTAAACTTCTTCTTATATTAAGGGCGAGACGTGCAGGAAGTTCAGTTGATGGTTATTGATACGCTCTGCCCATTACAATGCAAAGCCGCTCAGGCTCTACAATTGCGCTTGCAAACCGAAACACAAAGCTTACACATTACTATTATAACACAAGAAATTAGGGATTGCTTGTAACTAATTCTTGTACGCTTCATTAGATACATAATAGCTTTAAGGGTAAATGTATACACTTCTATAATAAAGTCCCAGCCACTGTTCAGGCATTATCTATAAATAAATTTAAATGTTTTATAAAAAAAATGGCTCTGTCGTAAATCCTATTACTCCACTGCTGAATATCTAAATAATCGGACAGCCTGGGACTAGATTGTGATTATTTTATAGCGATAGAAATGTCTGTACAATATTGTATATTTTTATTGAAAAGAGCGCAAAAAAAGTTGTGGTACCCATAATCAGCTAGCCGTTATCCTGTACAAAGGAGCCTCCCACTGGTTGCATTATTAAGTATACACAGCGCTAGTTATTAAATAACAACTTCTCCTAATGCGATTCATTAAAAATTGAACTTTTTAGATAAACCATGCAGTACTTCCTTGTAGCATTACTTCTTATTATAATTTCGTTAATGATATTTTGCCGCATAATAATTAACTGTAGCTAAAGATCTTTGCGTGACACAATGGTTGCACGTAAAAATTTGCATGCATGCTCAGTTATAGCCGGTAAAAACTTCACTATTTTGTATTGCTATACATAACTATCCCTGGTTATTAGAGTTTTTGAGTTTTTTAGAATTGGGAATAATGAGGGAATCTGAAATTGCGAATCACATCGTATCTTACGATTCATCTTATTTATCTAATCAGGCGAGAAATGTTTAAATAATATCACTGCTTAATTGTATCATCGCAATTAGATCACTAACTCTAACTAACAAGAATTGCTGGATTGGAGTTTAAGCCGCGATCGCTGCATAATGACATGATATTGCTGTTTAATGACAAGATCTTATCAATCGATAGTTATGTCCAATATAGTTATATCATTAGTTAATATAGTGCAATACTATCTGTCGATAGGCTACAGCTGTTAATTAAATGTAAGTAAGCGTAAACGGAAAGATTTGTCTACCTCAAATTAAACTAAGGACAGATAGGAATATTGAAAACGGCCGTTTAACTATATAAGCTATATATCTTGATATTATATAAAAAAAAAACATACCGACGAATTGAGAACCTCATCCTATTTTGAAGTCGGTTAAAAATTTCTTGTCTCCGATGAACTCCCAAACTAATGTACTGATTCTAATAAGATTTTGCACACTGTTTGTAGTTTGATCCAACTTGAGAGATAGGATAGTTTTTATTTCGATTCATGACCCTTATTGGTTTTTTATTTTCGAGTTTTATTTCTGTATGAATAATTCTATGAGATTAATTTTTGATGTACAGTTTGACAATTCTGCTGTGACATTATTTCATTGCAATAACAACGAAATATTTATTGTAATTTGTAATTGAACTTCTACAAATTTCGCAAATTTAACAAAAAAAATATGTAATTTTGTACATAACTATGCATTTATTTACTTTTATATAAAATAAAGTCTAAAAATAAGGTAGCGTGCCCCGTCTCTAAAACTGAACTGATTTAAATGCGACTTTCATTAAAAACTGGTGCAATTCATGACAAAATATTAAGTATATAACATGTTAAGGTTCTTCCATAATGGCAATGAAATATGAGGATAATAGTTGAAAATGTCGGAAAAATCAAGGTGGCTTGGAACTTTAATTGAAAATGCTACCTAATTGCCGTTTGAGATATAAAAAAATAATTATGGTAGTATCGTTTTTTTTTATAGGTTTACAGTAATGTCCGCCATGGTATGTCTATCTTTAAAGATAAATTACTAAATCTAGTCTAATAAAAAATGGTTACAAGTAGTATTTACTATTTATGAATGTATTCTTTTGAATATCATATTTTCATTTTTGTATGCAATAGTACCTATGTAGCATGAAGTATTTTTAGTTTAAGGTAATTTGCAAGTTAAAGTAATTAAAATTTGGCGCCAAAATGCAGTATTTTGTTTTTTGTTATACTAAGTATCACTCTAACAGTAAATACAAATGTAACGAAAGTTCTCAAGATAAAACTCATTGAACTGTCCAGGGCGCAGAATCTACGTGTTTCGCCTCTATACGAGGCATCCTCAGGACGTGTTGTCTCGCCAAAATCTGGCACCAGACATGTAGAGGCGAAACACGTGTCGATTTGCTTAAAGACAAATATTGGCGGAATTAACACTAAAGAAAACTAAAATCATTTGTATAATTATGGATTTCCGCAAAGTAACGCCTACTTCAATAAAATGTACCAAACTAATTTACATAAAAATCTCAAAAAAGTAACCGTCCTTATGGCGCAGTCGGGTAAAAAGGAAATAGTAGAAAATTTACTTCGATTAATTATTGATTATGAAATCTAGTCCTTAAACGTTTGCTTAGCTTTATAAAGACACATATAACACAGAATCAGTCATTTTTATATGCCAAATCCATATAAATTTATATGCTTAGATTAATGATTGGTCTCCGCTGCGCTCCAACTAGATACCGCACTGCCTAAGAACAATAGCTATTTTATTACGGCAACTGTTATGTGCTTGTGTGCGTGGCATCTTGACACTTAATGGCATCTTTATAATTTTGTAACTTGCGCTTCGTGTTATTTTAAATTGAAATTAATAAAATAGAAAATACTTACTGATGATATGTGATCCCAGTGTCTTTCTTATTTCTTTTAGTATTTTTACAATGTTTTACTACGCAAACCGGCATTTTAGTTTCAATTATTGTCAAAGCTAATCAGAACATGTGGCACGTCAACGTTACACATTGTTCGAGACTGGCTCGACTACGCCCACTTAGGCGTAGTACTAGTTGTTGGAGCGCAGCCACGACCAATCCTTAATCTTAGTTTATAAGTATTGAAAAAAACTATACATACGCAAAACTTAAAGTAAAAATAAATCATAATCTCGGAAAATTTTCAGCTGAATCTGTTCTTAATTTACTCCAGGTAGAAAATAAGTGGAGAGAATTTGCTTCATTCAATAATTTAATATTAATTGTATATATCTGCGCAAATACTACAACACGAATTGAAAACACGTGCACGTGCACCGAGCCTCATAAATACGGCCGCATTTTAAAACACGTGCACGTGCACCGTGTCCTATAAATACAGCCGCACGGACGACACTTCATTATCCCAGCGGAAACTCCATAGGGAGCGCCGCTTGCGCCTCTCTCTCCCCATGAGAAGGTCGCCTTCGATGTAGGCTTAGAGGGCACCTGCCTAAAGCCAACTGCAGGTGGTGTTTAGTGGGTAGGCACCTAGGTTTTCACGTGAGTCCCACATAACCAACGCAGACTTAGGCTGCGTTGGTATGCATGAGCATTCACCACCTCCCTCCCGTCGTTATCCCGGAGGGTAGCCCATTCCCTTGCTTGGGCGCAAAAAAAAAAAAAAAAAAAGACACTTCAGTCAGTCGTGCTCGGGCTGTCGTACGATACGGACCTCTCCAGACGTCGTAACGCTGCCCGTTGAATAAACGAAAGTGGTAAAATACCTACTCGTGTAGTTTTTTTTAGAAGAACCAATGAGTGATTTTCAGCAAGATAGCAATTGTGATGTCAACAGTAATGACGTCACACCTTTTAAAAGCAATACAGAGGTTCTTTCCTCGTCATATAATAATATGCTGAAATTCAGTCTTTACACAATGCTAGCTGAGCTTCATTACATCATTATTTTTAATTGCCACTCACTTCTATGTAAGCTTGAAATTTGCGATTCATGATAAGAAAATTTATACAAATTAATATAATAAAATTATAACAGTTTTCCCTTTTGAAATGAAAAATATAAATATATCAAATAAATCAGATCAAAATCAGTTTATTCAAGTAGGTCACGGAAATGACACTTATGAATGTCAAAAAAAATTTTTTTCTTTTAATTGAATCTACCCCTACTTCGTAAAGGGTTGAGCTTGTGAGAAGAAGTAGCAAGAAACTCACTGCCACTCTTTTATATCAAGATTTACACTTACATCGATTTACAAATCATTTCAATTACAATTTAATATTTATGTGATGTAAAATGATGCAACAAACACACTCAAACGTCAAATAGTCAATGTCTTACACGAGTAAGTCAAAATAGTAAATGTAAATTAATACAAAAGTTATTGAGTACAGTAGCTGCATCATCCACATACACCATAAATAAATAAAGGTATTCTGTGAGCATTTTATAAGCGATTATAAATAAATAAATATGTATATATCCATACATATATATACACACAATAACTTTTAAGAATCTGAAACCGATATAGGAGATTTGGTTATATTTTATAAGTAGCTGACTCGACAGACGCTTTTCTGTTGTTCTTTTAAAAAAATGTGAGTATTATGTAAAGCGATCAAAAATGTTTATACTTCAATCAATAATTATCATTTTTGAGTACGATAGCGCAATAAATGAATAATGTATTTAGCCACAAAAATACTAGTAGTTTTGTTCTTATAAATAAAGCAATTCGTGCGGAACTATTCCCTAACCATTCCAAAATATTCAAAAATGCACACCTGTTTTTACTTCTGCCGGCACTCCCGGAGTTATTTTTTTATATTTATTTGCAGCCAATCATAATCAATTGAAAGCAAAGTTTTGTTATTATATTTAATTTGAGAACTTTGAATAAGATCCACGGATGTTCACACTGAAAATGTTAATGTAGATACTCAGTTAATTTATTTAAGTAGGTGTTACTTTGCGAAAATCCATAATTATACAAATGATTTGAGTTTTCTTTAGTGTTAATTCCACCAATATTTGTCTTTAAACAATTCGACACGTGTTTCGCCTCTACACGAGGCATCCTCAGGACGTGTTGTCTTGCCAAAATCTGGTACGAGGTGCCTCGGAATTAACACCATAGAAAACTCAAATCTTTTGTATCGATACTCAGTTATAACAACACTAACAATTCTGAACTGCTATTGTAATCACATTTTCGAATAGAGAGACGTCTGTTTCTCGACATTTAAAGGCTCTTTGAATATGAATTTAATTAAAGACTTGAACAAAACTGGAAAGAATTGAAAGCAGCGAGAATAAACCAAGCAACAAGATATTTATTGCAAAACGAAACTGGATCGCTTAATTAAAATTTATTGTGATAAAAGTATCGTTGACAAAGAGGTCTTAAGCTTTCTTTGTGATTTAATATACCTTTTGGTGATATTGTTTCATGCTTTGCAATTTGCTATATAATAATAATATATCATTTATTTCAGGCATTTCACTCATAGAATCTCAAAAAATATATGACTTAAATAACATTACATAATTGTACTTACATTGAGTTTCGTTAAATTACAGATACAATTAAATATATGTCATCATCATCATCACCAACAGGAAGACCACCACGATCGGTCCTGCCCTGATCCAACGTATTCCAGCAATCTTGACCAGATCGTCGGTCTATCTTGTTGGGGGCCTACGAACACTGCGTTTTCCGGTAAGTGGTCGCCATTCGAGGGCTTTACTGCCCCAACGGCCATCTCTCCGTTAACAATGTGCACTGCCCACTGCCACTTTAGTTTCGCAATCACTTGGACTATGTCATTATTATATATATATATATGTGTGTCATAATAACAATTAAAAAAGAAAATACTTAAATTTTAAATAAATATTAATGTAGTCCGATACAATTCATTAATATTAAATTTCATTTCAGCTGTTACATCAACTGAAGTGGAAATGGGCAAGGCACATCGCTCGACGGACAGATGGCCGTTGGGGCAGTAAAGTCTTCAAAATATGGCGACCACGTACCGGAAGACGTATTGTTGGTAGGCCCCCCTACAAGATGGACCGATGATCTGGTCACGCCGGCCGGAATAGGATGGATGAGGGCAGCGCAGGACCGATCGTCGTGGGGATCTTTGGGGGAGGCCTTTGTCCAACAGTAGACGTCTTCCGGTCGAAATTATGAAGTTGTTATAAGTCACAAATGTCATATTTACTTAATTAAATTAATTTTTATTTACTTAATTGAATTAATTAATTATTAATTAACGCTGTGTATGACATAGTCATTAAAATTATAGCTTTTTCTAATGCATAAATGCAATAAAGGAAGTAGCTCTTTTTCTTAGTACAGTATCGAAATCGTCAACCCTATTCTCCGCAAACATGCCTTGAATATATACGAATCGTTACAAAGTAAGGTTGTAAGGTTTGCGGTGGAGCATTAAATGTTTTTTTTGCAGTGCCGTTCAGGATTCTTGAAAAATCCAAAAATTCTGAGCGGCACTACAATTGTGCTCGTCACCTGCAGACAAGATAAATAATATAAAATAATTTACATTAATTCAAGTACATTAAGTAGTGGCAGGCTCTTTTGCCCAGGAAGCCGGCTAGATTATGGGAACCACAACGGCGCCTTTTTCTGCCGTGAAGCAGTAATTTGTGTTTTTCAAGAATCCTGAGCGGTACTGCATTGTAATGGGTAGAGCGTATCAATTACCATCCGATGAATGTCCTGCTCGACTCGTCCCTTATTTTCATTAAAAAAAGGAAATCGTCAATCCTGTTCTCCGTAAATATGCCTTGGTAAGGTAGTAAGGTTTGCGGTGAAGCATTAAATGTACTTGAATTAATGTGAATGCTATTATTTTATTCAACTAAGCTGATTGCTCTTATCATTAACATTTGATAAAATGAGATCTGTATTTAATTGTGCTATCAAAGACAAAGTCAGTGATTTAAATAATCATTACAGCAAACGCTATTTAAAACGCTGGAGAATTTCAATGCGAGATCAGCGTGATTAAAATTTTCTTTGTTATAGCTGTCTTATAGAAGAAATACTATTTAAAAACTTACTTTGTCTGTCTATTTGTCATAACTTTTTTATTTCAAAGTACTTATGCGTGTTTCTTTCTTTCTTAAAAGGTTTCAAGTGAGAATCACTATTGGCAATTGAATTGGCATATTGTACTTTTTAATATAAAATAATGTTGAATATTATACATTTGTTAGTAAGATTTTAGTATTTTTATTTCGTTGCATCTTGTCTTAGTTTTTTAATAATATATATTCAATATTTATAAAACGAATTAACTTATTTTCATAAAAAAAACCAAGGTCGTCCCGATATTATTTTGTCATCGTAAAAATCCACGTTCAAGCCATACCTCTCGCCTTTTGCAAATAAAATGATATAACTATGAAACTAAGTCTCATTTCATATAAACGTCGGAAACATCAGATTCCACAAAGAACAGAGACGTGTCAAATGAAAATGGTTCTCGCCAACATGAATCCCGTCCTACTTTCAATTCTGCATGCCATTTTGATGTTTCATTCCAGTAACAAAGAATAAAATATGGACTCGTTTATGTGAACAGAGTGCGTGTAATTGTTTCTTCACAATCTACTATTTAAACAATTTGTCATTTTTAAAGTGATATCACCTTAAAATACAAAAGTGAGGGTTATCACCTTAAAAATAAACAAATTGATTAGATTTGAAAGGGCGACATCTTAAGTCAATTTTCTAATATGCAAATATTGGGGTTGAGAAAGGTTATCAACTGCAAAGGAGATCCTGTCGATGAAGCCACAACAACATATAAAGTTCAGTTGGAAGCACTCGCACAGAACGCGAGAGGTCGTGGGTTCGAGTCCCGCATCGTTATTAAATTTTGTTTTCAAATTTTATTTGTGTATTAATCCTAGAAGTGAGGGTTATCACTTTGAATACATAACAAATTGTTAAGACATACATAACTTATCAACGATGAACGGTTGGCAGAGCCGTCGTTCATAAATTTTGTTTTCAAATTTAACTTGTATGTTTTATCTCCTATTTAATCATAATATACGCGCAGGCATCATCAAACAGCATTGTTTTATTTACTATTGTCTATTTTTTTGGGATTTTTAGTTTCTTTTTATTTCTTCGCTTTATCAATTTGACATTCATAAGTGTCATCATTTCCGTGATCTAAATAAATAAAGTGATTTTGATTTGACTTGATTTGACATTGATTTAAGTTTGATTGACAATTATTGCTTAATTACATTTGACAACAATGGTTATAGATGGTGTATTTGACTCACAAGGTTTAAAAGTTATTAGTATTTCATTACCCTATAAAATATGTTTGTAATCAACGGACGATCATGGAACCCAGTGGGAGCCACAGGATGCCGGCTAGATTATGGGTATCACAACGGCGCCTTTTTCTGCTGTAAAGCAGTAATGTGTAAGTAATGCTGTGTTTCGGTCTGAAGGGCGTCGTAGCAAGTGAAATTACTGGGCAAATGAGACTTAACATCTTATGTCTCAAGGTGACGAGCGCAATTGTAGTGCCGCTAAGAATTTTTGGGATTTTCAAAAAAATACTGAGCGGCACTGCATCCTAATGGGCAGGGCGTATCAATTACCATTAACTGAACGTCCTGCTGGTCTCGTACTTTATTTTCATCAAAAATAAACCAGTCAAGTTCTATTATAAATTCACGATCTGCATACACTACACAATATTTTACAGAATAAAAAATCTGCACGTCACCTCCCTAAGCTTCGTGACCAGTTGCATGTAATCCCCATAGGAATTTGTTAATGTTACATTTTTCCCGAAAGCTGGTGATTATAAAATTAAAATCTGAAGCCATCCACTTGGAATAGAACCTCATCACGTGTCTAAATTAGTGGTCTTATCAGATATTAGTGGTAAAATGTATTATAAGGAAAAATATTAAATCACTTATACGAATGTTTTAATGCGGTTTCAAGAAAATTTGGATGGCTGGTGATCACTTGCTATCAGGTGACCCGTACGCTAGATTGTTTTTGCATTAAAACTTACAAAACACATCACTAACTTACATTAACAATTACAACTTAAATGTTTCTAACCCAAACCGAAGATGAGAAAAATAATTTATGACGAATTAGATTATTTTACAAGATAGACGTACTAAAATATGTTTTTTTTTAAATTCAGAAATGCCAATAACTTTACTTAAAATAAGGTTTAATTCGATCTAAAAAATATTTAGTTTTTAAGATCAGAAATTTTTAAAGTTCCCTAACAATAATTTTCTTATTCAAAATAAAAAGAGTACCAAAAAACTAAAAACTAAAATTACTCTGAAGCCTAGGATATAGTTATATTTGCTGGCTTTTTCCAACATTACCATTTTTACAAGACATTTTACAGGAGGTTATAATACTGAATGAACTTAATTTAGAAATGTTTCCTGTGAAATACAGTTTACTTAAAAAATAAAAATGACATTATGGCAAAATTAAACTTTTTCTTTGTTTAACGCGAGTGTTACAATATTAAATTAAGGATTAAAACGCGTGTTATTGTATTGTTAAGTCCCTTGAAAACGAGATCTGGACTTGAAACGTCAGTTTAACTTAAATAATAATAAAAATTTAACTTTTACGCAAAATCTAATTTAAAAACAGTTAAAATAACATGCATTTTAATACTTTAAAAAATGTTTAATTCACAATTAAACTCATATTAGTTAAAAGTATCAAAAACTATTTATCGTTGGCTAACTTCATTCTACAAGCTCTTTAAGGAAAGTATTAAATAATTCGGCAGTTAATTACTCTCAATAATGTAAGATAATTTTGTTGATCACGACTGACTATATTTCTTATATTATTTCATTTACCAAAATTTTTTTACGCATTGCTGTCAATAAAATAATTTATTTTCTATAATAAATTCCTTGTTTTTGATATTTGATATTGCTTTTTAATGCTTGGTATTTTATTGTAATATTAAAATAATAAATGTCTATTGAGCTTAATCGAGACTATTGTAACCAAAAAATTGAAAATAATATACATTTATTTATACAAACATTTTCACCAGATTATAATAGAATAATAAAAGGAAATAATAAATTTAAATAAATAATAATTATAACAAAATAACAGCTTTATAATCATTTTATTCAGTATTGCAATGTTGAACACATTATGTTGAAAAATTAAATTATTCTGGATAACAAAATGTGGCCACTTTGAATATTAATAAGTTTTGTATTCTTCCGACACTTCGATAGATTTAAAAACATAAGTTAAGTAACTTAATGAAAACACCTTGTTGTTCGCGTAACAGACGAAAACATATATTATAAGGTTTAAAACTAAAAATAAACCAATGCAGCTTTAAAATACTTAAACTAAGAATATTGATATAAATTTGATTGTAAAATCAATATTATTAAGGCGCTTATGGTTTTATTTTCACACAAATAATATAACAGCAATTAATTTAAAATTTTGTTCCCAGACTTGATCTGTGAAGTTCAGTTACTCGGTAAATTAAAAGATATTTTAATCATCCATATTCTAACCACATTTAATGGTTTGGTGATGCAGTTATGGTTGATATGAATTTCAATTTTAATTCTCTACGCGATCGTTTCAGTAACGTTCTCGACAGACAGACTGACGGACAATAAGTTAATTTTATAAAATTCTCAGCTCTCATTGGAATCAGCAAATAAGTAAAAAAAATAGATGTTTTAGTAGAAGACTTGTTGCTTAAAATTTATTTTGTTTTCATAACAATTATATACATTTACAAAACAATCAAATTTTACATGTCGTATTTTCATTATGGGAACTTTATTTTTATTTTTATCGCATAAATTCATATAAAATTACAAAATCAAATTTACCAACTTAGCGTGCTTATTATTCAGCTACGGTATAGGTAAAATAAATTAATTAAAAAATTAACTCACCAATTCACGCTTAAACTGTATATAAAATCACTAACATTATCACATTATAATAATAAAAGGATTACTTCAACTGCGACGAGAACAAATAGTTAAGGTTCTCTGGCTACGAGTGGAAAGCTTGACGAACGAGCGGTGACTGCTACGCCGTAGCGCTACCCACGCAACAGGCTACGGAGCATCGTTGCTGATTTAAGTTTTGATTTCAAAATCGAAAGTCCAAACGGTTTGAGGAAATAATTTTGAGATGGATAAAAGTTTGAGGCTTAGTTCATGATTATAGAGAAACCGTTTAAGGTAACTGTTAAACAATTACAAACGTTTCAGGAGAATTTTTTAGAAGATAGATCACTAATGCGGAGCAATAACAGAAGATAATTTTCGTATTGTTTCTATTTTCAACCGACTTCAGAAACAGAAATATTTTTTGCCAACAAACATAGATGAAAAAAAATGTTCTAGTTCCAATACTTAATAACTAGGGACTTTCACTAATTAATACTCCCATACCTTTTGTAAAAATATTTCAGACCTAATTTCATTCGAATTCAAGTTTAAAACGTAATTTTTATATATAAATATCTTTTCTTGGTAACGGTATTGTATCTCGTCAAAATGGCTATATTTACGCGTTTTTGCAAATGTTATTCTTTTTGAGAGAACTGAAGTTTTTATTATCAATAGCCATTATAAGCAATTAAAAGTGTAAACAATAGAAATACCGACCCCAAATATATATATATATATATCTTCGATATACATAAAAACAAGGTAATTAAAAAGTAAATTTGAAGTTGTCGGTAATGTAAGTCATATCTACCTTATTAAAAAAATAAACAGTCATACTGACTGTTGCATCTCAATATATTCTTGATAATATTCTATATGCTCATGGCACATCAAGGAATTAGCTTGAAACTGTGACAATCATAATATTAACACGAGGAACGTCGTGTTAGTAAGTATTTTATATGCTTCTACAACATGATCCCAGAAAATGTACGAAACAAATGTGTTACGAAATTCAAAAGAATTGTTAAGAAACTTTTGAGTGGTAAAGATTACTATAATATAAATGACTTTTTTAATGATACCACGGACTGGGAATGAAGCGAACACACTCAGGCTATTTAATTATAAATGTTAATTGTACGATATTACATTGTAATTCGTGTTTTTATGAAAAAAAATCTCGCTGAGTTTCTTGCGACCGTTTTTCTTAGGTCTGAGGCACATTATTTCGAATATTTTTTTTTATGATAATAAGGGACGAGACGAGCAGGACGTTCAGCTAATGGTAATTGATACGCCCTGCTCATTTCAATGCAGTGCCGCTCAGGATCCTTGAAAAACTCAAAAATTCTGAGCGGCACTACAATTGCGGCGCTCATCACCTTGAGACATAAGATGTTAAGTCTAATTAGCCCAGTAATTTCACTAGCTACGCCACCCTTCAGACCGAAACACAATAATGGTTACATATTAATGCTTCACGGCAGAAATAGGCGCCGTTGTGGTACCCATAATCTAGCCGGCATCCTGTGCAAAGGAGCCTCCCACTGGTTCAATATGTGATTTTAAATCCTGTTTTGAATATAAATAGTTGAATTTAAATATAATACGCAAGTGAAACTATGAGGAACTGCTAGTATTTTACAATCTTTAAACGGCTGAAAACACTCAAAGCATCCTGGAGAGTCTTTAACTTTTTAGTCAAGTTAGAAACATGGAATGAAAGCTAAAAGGCTGCAAAAGAGGCATGTCGACTGATGGAAGACATGCTCTTAGTCTAATTAAACGTGAAAGATAGTTGTGGATGAATCAGATGTTATCTCGAGAGGCAATCTCCAACTAGGTCGGACCAGAATGAGAGCGAAGCAAACACCTGACTACTTATTGGATGCGGAATAAAGTTTTATTAAAAACTTATGCCGACTTGTGGCATTTGGTTATTTTATATGTGCATTCGTGTTAAACGCACTTAAAATCGAAATATCTGTATTTTACTGTTTCTACTAACAATAATAATTATAATAACTGACTCAATACAATTTGGGCAGCGTTACCCCTTAGAGTTCGCCATAAGTAATGTTCACTTGAACTTTGCGCTCTGGCTTTTAAAGGGTACGACCTTCCACCGTAACAATGCTACCAACTGTTAGTTTGCACTGCTGTAGTGTCAACTGTGTGTCATATGTACGTTGATTTGATACTTTATTAGGTCAGCTTGTTATTTCTTTGGTGTTACAAGCAAAAGTAGCCAGTGATGACCACACACCATCAGATTAACCCTATGTTAACTCGTTTTTAGAAATAATTTCTCTATAGGTAAGATTTTAAGTAAAGAGTAGAATATAATAATAATAATAATAGTAAAACATTTATTTCGGACCAAATCCATGTTGGTAATGCTTTACTTAACTTAGCGTTCCATAGGTCAACGACGAAATTCACACGACCTAATTCGATTTCTCACCTTATTTTTTTTTATTAGGAATTGCTATTTTCCTTTGAAATTATAATAGAATAAAAATCCGGTAAATTCTGTACAAATAAGAACAATGACAATGGGTTGATGGCATACAAAAGTTAACGGAAAAAGGATGCGGGGACTTTAGTTTTTATCGGCCGCCAACGTGAGAATGAAGTGCGCAGAATTTTTTGAAATTTTAATGAATTATTCAGTCAACGACATATCATTACATATGACAATTCAACAATGAGCGGGCGCGGGCACAGTAGACACATGTACCAGTAAGGAAACTACCTACAAACGTTCGAAATGACACACTCACACAAACATGCGCATCGACGAGGCCCCTAAGCAGATTTCGCGGTCAAAAAGAGTCGAGTGTCACATTGTTTTTTATTTCCGCGATCTATTTAAAAATGCCAGCGTATTGCGTGGTATACGGATATTTGAACTCGGCTCCATCAAAACTCCAGTTTTCGTTTGTTAAACTTTAAAATTGTATAGTATATAAGAATGATTTATTGTTATATTATTATTATAATTAGGAGATATTCGAATTATAAGTCTGTGAGATCGATTACAATAAATTCGTGAACATATGGCGGCCGCATGAAATTGACAATTTTTTCGTCATGGGTGTCGTTTTAATAGTTTTTGAGGATGTTGAAACTGATAGTGCTGTTAAAAAGTAAATCCAAGTTGGAGCTACATGAAACTATCAACTTTTTCTTTCATGGGTGTTGTTTCATGAGATTCTCGAGGGTGTTGAAACCGATAATGCTGTACTTAAAAGAAACGAAGACTGAAATAAAATTTTGTGTTCGCCGACACTGCCGGAAATCTCAAAAATGATACCCGTATTGATTTTATTGAAAATGTCACATCAGCCATCTTGGATCTTGAAATGGGTTTCATATATATGTAATTCCATTCCCGAAAATCTCGACACTCCTGAAAATCTCGAAAATGATACCTAATTTGATTTTATTGCAAAAGTCACATCCGCCATCTCGGATCTCAAAATAGTTGTCATATTCGTTACTAGCTGACCCGGCAAACGTTGTTTTGCCATATAAATTATTTTTAGAGTTAGACCGTTTCTTGGACATTGCTTTATTTTTATAAAATAAACGAAGCCTAAGTTACTCCTTATTACATCAGCTACCTGCCAATGAAAGTCGCCGGATTAGCCGGAACAAACAGACAGACAGACAGACAGACAAAAATTGTAAAAAATGTTATTTTGGTGTATGTACCATTGCGTATATGTATTCAAAATATGCATATAGTAAAAAACGGTTATTTCAATATTACAAACAGACACTCCAATTTTATTAAAATGTTTAGATATTTCACACAAATATTTTTATAAATTATAGCCTATATGTTATTCTGGTGTGAAGCTATATTATTTCAAAGTTTCATCAAAATCCATTCAGTAGTGTTTGCGTTAAAGAAGTTCAAACATACATCCAGACATACAAACTTTCACATTTATAATATTAGTAGGATTGACACTCACGAAAACAATGATTGCCGTCTAGACGTGTTCAAGGGATGACTGCAGGGAAGAGTTTTTTAAGGCTGTGGTAGGAGTGAAACTCAAAGTTTAAAAATACATATTTTAAAGCTTCCCATCAATATTTTAAATAAAATATTTCAACGAAAATAAAAAAAAACATTCCAAAAAAATATTTCCAAGAAAAACATTCAATAAAATATTCTTTAAAAACATTACATAACAGTCATCATGCAGACTATAATATTGCATTATACACTGTATAGCTATCATACATACACTATACATAAAAATCTTACGCTTTTTACTTTTTTACGCTCTGCAACGCCCCATAAGGAACTTCGTTCTAATACTCCTTTTTAAAGTCGGTTAGGAAAATAACCTGACAACCCTATTGCTTCAATGGAGCGTACGCACATATAGGTAAGTATTTTATCAACAAGGCTTAGTTTCCGTACTGATACATATGTCTACTGTGGCGCGTAGTACTTAATTTATATGGCAAAACGACCTTTTGTTAATATTAAATGGCATGAGGATGGTCGCTCCATTCCTAATCCCATTCTAAATCATTAAGAATGTAATATATTTTTATGTTTTTATGTTTCATAACAATTCTTTTGAATTTCACAATACATATTATTTTATACACTTTCTGGGTTCATTAGATTAGCTTTTACAACATTAAAAGCATAATATACATATAGTTGGCTAAACAAAAAGACTTACTAATTCGCCTTAGCCGAGTAGTAGGCATAAGATCTTTATGATTCCTGGTATTAATTAACATCATCATTATCACAGTCTCTAGAAAATTCGTGTACCTACATAAAATATCAAGAATATATATTAAAAGATAAGATAACTATTAGATTAGCTCATACGGTTTTGTTTTGTTATTATATGCTGTTAGATTACTTTATAATATTATGATATACATAGCTGCTCATAATGACATAGTAGCGGCACAGTAGACATATGTACCAGTACGAAAACTACCTACAAACGTTCGAAATGACACACTCACACAAACATGCGCATCAATGAGGCTCCTAAGCGGTTTTCGCAGTCAAGACAAGACGAGTGTCACGGTGATATTTGTTTCCGCGATCTTTTTAAAAATTTCATGAGTGGTATTCGGATATTTGAACTCGGCTCCATCAAAACTCCTGTTTTCGTTTTTTAAACTATAAAGTAGTATAGTATGTAAGAATGATTTATTGTTAAATTATTATTGTAATTAGTAGGTATTCGAATAATAAGTCACTCAGATCGATTATAATAAATTCGTGTACTTAATTCACAATTTACACTAAGACGGCGGCTGCAATATTTATTATAAATTTTTTATGAGTGTGGATTAATGATTTTCTAGGATGTTTTTTATATATTTATTTATTTTGGACTAATTATTTACCTACCTATTGTGCTTTGTCATGGTTTTCGTGAGTGTTGAAACCAATACCAGCTTGTGCTGTCAAAATGAAAATTCAAGATGGCGGCTGCAAAAAATTATCAAGTTTTTTGTCAAGCGTGTCGTTTTCATGGTTACCGTGGGTGCCGAAATAGATAGTGGTGTCAGAATACAAATCCAAGATGGTGGCTGCATGAAACTGAAAATTTTTGCATCATGTGTGTCGTTTTCATGGTTTTTGAGGGTGCTCAAACTGATAGTGCTGAAATATATAGTGCAGTCAAAATGTAAATCCCAGTTGAAGCTACATGAAATTATTAATTTTTTTAGTATGGGTGTTGTTTTCATGAATCTCGAGGGTGTTAGAGCCGGTACTGCTGGACTTTTGAAATAAAATTGTCATGTTCGTTATTGATGTTATTATTACGTTACGTTATTTAAAGTTTAAAAACACATATTTCATAGTTTCCCGTCAACATTTCAAATAAAATGTTTCAACGAAAATTAAAAAAAAATTCAAAAAAAAAATTAAATGCAATGTTGTTTAAAAATATTACATAACAGTCATCATGTAGACAATAATATTGCATTATACACTGTATAGCTATCATACATACATAAAAGTCTTACGCTTTTCACTTTTTTACGCTCTAAAACTTATAAGGAACTTCGTTCGAAAACTCCTTTTTTAAAGTCTGTTAGAAAAATAACCTGACAACCCTTCGCTTTAATGGAGTGTACGCACATGTAGGTAAGTATTTTATCAACAAGGCTTAGTTTCCATACTGATACATATGTCTACTGTGGTAGTGGTCCAAAAATATTTAAGTAATTTTAATTTGCGAGTGCAATAAAAGAGCCCTTTATATACTTATGTATGAATTCATAACGCACATTACCAGCATATAAAATTTAAAATAATTATTAAGTAATATGAATAATTTCCCACTAATTGCTTTATTTATCAGTATAAGGGCCGATTTTTCAATCCTCAGATAAACCACCAGATAACTATCGAGAGAATAAAATTAACTTACTGTTTATCTAACGATTAAAAGTTTTGAATTTTTGAATCACTTTTTAACCGAAGAATAAGCAACTTCACACTTCATACGGGCAAGTGAGATGGATATATATATTATTTAACGCATAAGACAGAGAAAGATCAAAGGATGCTTGCTTCATATTAGACATTTATCACAATAATTAATAACAACAAACCTCTAATTCACTCGTTTATTTGTTCAGTTTATTTCAATTTAAAATTTTTTTTCGATGTTTTTGAGTAAATGGATTTCTTCTTCAATCGCGAAGTCGTCAATTGTCTCAAAAATATGCATTATATTATAATTTTTACTATATTAGACTATATTACTTATAACATAAATTACGTGTGTAGTCGTCAAAAGATGATAGTTATTAGATCTTTTGACATGAGCATAGATAATACACTTATAACTAGAGAATGACTTATCTACAAATATAACCTAAAAAACTTAAAAATACGTCCTAACCACCACCACCGATAGCTCTTAACCGGCTCTCAAAGGGGCCGATAAATATAAACACCCGATATAGTCTTAATTCGTTCGATAACTTCTATCTGCCTGTTGAAAAATTCGAAATTGCGCTATCCGTCGAATTTTTCTTATCCAGTTGTTTAACTGACGATTGAAAAATCGGCCCTAAAAGTACTAGCATTTATGTGGTTAAATACAAAATTAATTTTTTGCGCTCTCGTACACAAAAATGACAATTTATATTACGTAAAATATTTAACTCTTCAGAACTATTACAATTATTTCACATTAAAAAGTTTGTCTCTCATAAAAATCAACTTTAATCCATAGCAAACTGTAAAAATATTTCACGATTGAAATTCGACCTCGACGTGTTTCGGCTTTGCAATCACAATGATTCAACCCCTGGTCTGATGACGGTTTTATCATAACGTTGGATAGCCGAACTATAATTAGTAAGAAGTCTTTCATCCATAATTTTAACAACTATCTTACGAATTTCCGATCAGGCCACGTGTCCTGACGCGAAATTAACATTTTATCCGAAGAATAGTGATCAACGCCGCTAAAGAAGTTTTTACTACAAAAATACTGTCTGGACTTATATATACAAAACGTGCTAATTTATGTTCTTAATTTTCGAAGTTTTTTCAATGCAATGCTGCAAGTATACATAAATTCGGACGTATATTTAGATCACGTTTCAAGGAATGTACAATATGATATGTTACAGGAAATAACATACTACAGAGAGCATCATAATATTATAAACGAAATGATCGATGTTTTGGACGGTTCAAACTTAAGACGCTTTTCGCTATTGGACGTGACAAGAGTACTACACGTTTTCATCGAGAAAATAGATATAGTTACTGAGAAAGTTATCATAATTACAAATGAAACGAAATGAGAAGAAACGAATTGAGATGAAATGAAATGAAATTTTATTTGCAAAAAACATAGTTATCATATATAACGTAGATATCATATTATTAATAATCCAATATGTTTCGTCAATTGACATGCAAAATATATTGTAGAGTTGTGTCTTAGTACCAACACACTATGGGGGCTATACGTATGCGTGGTGGTTATAATGATAACTCTAATGCCAAACAACATATAGGCATCTTTCGGAAATTGTTGTGCCACTTGGAACTAAAATCGTTCAAATCATAATTTTTCACGGCGGCCATCTTGGATTTCCAAAATGATCCCAAATTCGTTCTCTGCGCACTCGAGAACCTCGGATACGATATCCATATTGTTGAAATAATAATTTTGCACAACAGCCATCTTGGATTTCCAAAATGATCCCAAATTCGTTTTCTGCACCCTTGAGAACCTCGGATAAGTTATCCATGTTGTTGAAATCATAAATTTGCACGGCGGCCATCTTGGATTTAAAAAATTATCCCAAATTCGATCTCTGCACCCTAGAAAACCTTGGATATAGCTATATATAGGGAATGGCGCCTCTATCGTCTCGCTTTTTCGCTTCGTCGAGTTTCAAAAAACTACGATTCTAAAGATCTTTTTTACTTACACTTCAAAAATTGTTGCAACAATAATTAAATACGTCATGTTTTTTTTATGGAATAGGAGGACAAACGAACGTACGGGTCACCTGGTGTTAAGTGATCACCGCTGCCCACATTCTCTTGCAACACCAGAGGAATCACAAGAGCGTTGCCGGCCTTTAAGGAAGGTGTACGCGCTTTTTTTGAAGGTACTCATGTCGTATCGTCCCGGAAACACCGTACAAGGAAGCTCATTCCACATCGTTGTAGTACGAGAAAGAAAGCTCCTTGAAAACCGCACTGTGGAGGACCGCCACACATCCAGATGGTGAGGATGATATTCTAACTTGTGGCGTGTCGTGCGAAGATGGAATTCGGCGGCAGGAATCAGGTTAAACAGCTCTTCGCAACACACCCCGTGATAAATTTTATTAAATTCTTAAGTTATATTTTATTTCTTCTTTCTATTTCTATTCTTTTATTACATATAATCTAGTATTTCTGAAAATTTACTGATTTAGGGAAATGTCTAGTAACTTGCAACATTATTTGGCTTAAGTAACTTACATTCGCCAGCACGCACATAGACAGCCAAATAATGTTGCAAGTGTGTGCGTGAGCACCACGTGGTGCTCACGCACACATTAATTATATTGTTACTTCTATACTGACAGGAACTATGAATGAAACTATCTTTCTGAGCGTTATTATTCTATGGTCGCAAATATGTTCGTCTCATTGAGTCTTACATCTTTGTGATGTTTGGTATCGAGACACAATATGGCCCGTAGGGCCCAGAGGCACTGAGAATGTACAAAGAAATTTATGCGCCTCAATAGGGAGGGCTACTGGAAACTCAAGCGCTGGCAGCTATTTCAGTCAACGGATCAGCCTAGCTAGCAAACGCGGAAATGTGTGTGTATTCTTGATAAACTTCCCCGTAACGAAGGTTTTAATTTAATGTTATCATATTATAATGTTTGTTAACAAAGATATAAGATTTGTTTTGTTTGAATAAATAATATTTAATAAAGTACATAATTAATTACACAAATAAAAATGAAAACAAAATTTTATGAACGATGCGGGACCCGAATCCGCTACCACTCACATTCCATGCGAGAGCTCTTTCCAACTGAGCCAACAGTTCGAGTGACGTATCGTTGATAAAATCTTGTATGCTTTGTTCAACTCTCAGGTTGTGGCTTCATAAAATTTTGTTTTCAGTTTTTTTTTACGTAATTAATCCCAGAATTGCGGGCTATTACTTTAAACATCATAAACAAACATAATTAATTAATTTGAAGTGTTGATGGCACAGTAAATATAACCAATAACCCTCACTACACTCAATATATTGTGTTTTCGGTTTTGATTTCATATGTACATTTATGGGACGCCTTAAAAGGTCGGCAATGCTCTTGTAATTCCTGTTCCAGGAAAGTACCGACCACGGTGATCAAGCGAACCGCTCGTTTGTGTTCTTCTGCCGTACTTATAAAATATGTTTCACACTTCTTAACTTAGTTAAATCGAATAAAAACTAACAATGAGAAATTTTATAATAAGAGAACTACCTATTGAACCTCATACCCCTCACCTATTGCTTTATAAATAACCTATAGAAACCTACACAATATAATTTTTTTAACAATTATTTGATGTTTTTTCTTAGCTTAGTCATACTTATTATCATAGTTTCTAGCTAATTCGGTAATATGCCCATGCACATATATATTTATTTCTTTTTTCCTTTTATGTTTCTCGGCCTAAGTCATCAAAAGTATGAATAGCCCTCTTTTGCAGCACATAATATATAATTTTAATTTCAGCTGCATTGCCCCACAACAATATAACATAGTTCATAATACTATGAAAATAAATAAATTAACTATGCCCATGTCAGTTATTTGTCCAATCTAGCAGCAGAACTTAATCTACTAGCCAATCTTTCAATAGAGGGGCACTATTGTAGCTTAGAATCAAAAGTAATGCCAAGAAGTATAACAGCTTCCACTGGTTTTATCACCACTCCGCTTAACAAAACACTCTTATCTGCTTTTTCTGACTCTTGGCGCTGAATTAGTACACGATGTAGATGATAGAACATCGTTTACGTCGTCATACATAATTTGGTTTATTTTCACTGTGAATATGAGTGAATTGTCATCCGTAATACTGATTTGTGTTATTTCTAAAAGGTTAGGAAGATACTTAATATAAACAAGGAACAGAAACGCACAAAAAATAGGTCCTTGTGGTACCCCAACATACTCAGAGGAGTCCCAAGAGATCTGCCATTCACATCGATCTTCTAAATTCTATTGTTTAAATGTCAATTTAGAAGATCGAATGCATTTACTTTAATTTCATAATGATATAGCTTCCTGAGCAGTGTTGAACGTTGAACACAATCAAAAGCCTCAAATAAATCACAAAATATACCGAGTGTGTTCCGTGATTCCTCCCAAGCATCAAAAATGTTATTGATTAGTTCCACAATTGCATCTATAATTGAACGTCCCCTACTAAAACCAAATTGTTTCATATGAAGTATATTATAAGAGTGTAAGAAAGCAAGCGTTTGGCTTTATAAAAAAACAACTAAAACAAATAAAAACTTTTTACTTATTTTATCTATAGCTATCAGTATATTATTACATAAATGCGGTTCAAAATTTTACCAATTTTAAATACACCACTAATCCTCCCTCTTATCAAAGGGAGTTATCAATCAAATGTCATTGTTTAATATATTAACAGATAAATGCTATTGTGAAAGTTTATCTGATTAAATATATATTATAATATTGTAAATATACCCTAATTATTTTATCAATTCCACTAGGACGTGGATTAAGTTCGCACGTGGATTCATATTCATTTAGGTGAGTTACTTAAATAATAGCAGTGAAGTGGCTTATGTAATGAAATAAAGCAGTTTCAAATAAAAATATTTTATCCTAGTGTCTTCGTTGTCTATGGTTTTATGATAAAGTTTAGTCGCTTAGCTCTCCTGTTTGCAAAACATTTGGTCACGTATTTATAAGTGTATTCGTAGTGTTTATAAAATATAACGACAGACGAATGCACGAGTCATATGATGGGTGATACTGACTTTTTTTAATAACATGTAAATTGAACTAGAACAGTATGGAGGTTGGATTGATGGTGGGAGTGGATGATTGTTGTGGTATCGAGATAGGTCGTTTTCTGAAATATACAAAGGAAGAGGATAGGGATAGCTAGTCCATGCGTAATGCTCATGAATAGGCGCTATTAATGGCTGCGCTACTATTTTGTTAGCGAAAACTCCTCTTTTGTTGTTTAAACACTTTTTGCCCACAAAACTCTCGCAGCATATATCACCTACTGGTAACACTTAAAAAACATATTATTTATTTACTTTTATTATTGAATGCTTACTCGAGATAGTGAAAGGTTATAAATATTGATTTCAGTTAAATTGCCAATTCTTTTCAATAAAAGCTTATCTTTTCCGAAGTGGAGTTATTTGTGATTTTCCCACTCTTATATAAAAAATTATAAAGTTATAACTATGACAAATTTCATTCTATATTAATAAAGTAATTTCTCGTAGATGGTTTTAGGCTATTGACTTATATGATTCCATTGATTCATTCTCTTTTATTATTGATTTTCTTTTATAAATTTTATTTGCCCTAAGTATATAAGAAAATTAGGGTTTTGACGCACCATCACCTCAATATATCTGAATGGGATAGATTAATTTAAATATATTCAAAACTTTTAAATAAAATAGGTATAATAATTAATGATTGAGATCTTTTTTTTATTTTTACAGAATTTTAAAAAATCTTTTGAAAATTCATATTACTGATACCTAATTAGAATTATTAATTTACTTATTTTTTGACTTGTATCAATTATGTTCTTAATAAATGATTTGATTTGTTTATTAGAGAACTATATTTTTTATTATTCGCCAACCGAAGCGGGCGAGCATAATCACGTGTATGAGTGAATGAGTATTAATTTCTCTGGTAAATTTTGCTCTTACTGATCGCAATCTCTTAGTCAAAATACCAGTTTACCCAAACGAGCGTCAGACAATGGTTGCGGATCAGTACTCCAAAGCCCCCAATAACAAGTTTAAAAAAGATTATGATTTCTAAATTTCAAAATACCATTAAAATTAATACTGAAATCCACTTGAAAACATGTTAAATTGTTACGAAAACTGATAATTTCGGTAAGAATTTAACAGATATTATTTCAACCGTTTAAAAAATGTTTCGGTGATATTTAATTTTCAAACAAAATAGCTCCATGATAAGTTACAAATCGCTATAAATTCCTGTCACGATAAGTGATAAGATTAGAATAGAACCCAGCTAGTAGATAAGACCTGACAAAGTGCTTGAAGAATGTAAAGCGATGTATGAGTTATTGAAAATAAATGTATAAAATTTATTGAAGTAGGCGTTACTTTACGGAAATACATAATTGGACGTAGTTTCTGAAAAACGCTCCAAGCCACAAACATCACATTTTAAGGAATTCATGTTTAAAGTTTAATAAATATTAGTGTATTCCATACATGTAGGGTTGCCTGTTTTTTGTCAGTCCGTTAATATGAATCACGTGACCAGTTTCGTGTTCTTAACTCGATTTCGACATGATTGTGGTTTGGAACGTTTTCCTGGAATAATGTCCAATTATCCAAATGATTATTATTATTATCCAGTCTCGTGCCAGATTTTGGCGAGTCAACATGTCATAAGGATGCCTCGTGTAGAGGCGAAACACGTGTCGAATTGTTTAAAAGACAAATATTGGGGAAATTAAATGTGTCATAAATGTTGATATAATTACTTTAAACACCAAAATATCGTATGATTCTAGAATATCATTTAATCACATCCATGCCAAGAAGTATAACAGCTTCCACTGGTTTTATCACCACTGCGCTTAACAAAATACTCTTATCTGCTTTTTTGACTTTTGACACTGAACTAGTACACGATGTAGATGATTGAACATCATTTACGTTGTCATATATAATTTGGTTTATTATAATGACTGAAATGTCATGCGCAAACAATACTTATTTGTGTTATTTCTAAAAGGTTGGGAAGTTACAAAATATAAACAAGGAAAAGAGACGCACAAAAAATAGGTCCTTGTGGTACCCCAATATACTTTACCAAAATATCGTATGATTGTAGAATATCGTTTAATCACATCCATAATTCTTTATGGTAGTGCAAAGCTCCAGTTTGAATCCAAATGCACGTAGCAATATAATTAACTAAGGTTTCAATAAAAAAATTAAAGGATTAAAACGCGTGCATTTGTTACTTTGTTTTTACATTTTTACTTTTGGTGAAAAATTTTTTTTTTATATTATTTTAGTTTTTTATCTGCAGTCCCCCTGAAAACGAGATCTGGAAAGGTCTTGAAACGTCGGATTAACTAAAATAATAATAAAAATGTAACTTATACGCAAATATCTAATATAAAACACAGTTACAAATACACGCGTTTTATTCCTTTAAAAAGTGTTTTATTTTAATTTACAACACTCGTGTCAATCAAAGAAAATACTATGACTTAGGTATATTAAACTAAAATATATTTCAAATTATATGATCTATTCGATTTGCAAATGGCGTTTACGTAATTATTGAGAAGTTAATAAGTTACCTCTTTCTATCTCGTCATACTGAATTACATGACAATTAAATAAGTGTTTTTTTTATGACAGTAAGCAATGAGACGAGCAGGACGTTCACCTGATGGTACAATTACTATCCGTATCAATATACGTCCTGCCCATTACAATGAAGTGCCGCTCGGGATTCTTGAAAAAAGCCAATAATTCTGAGCAGTATTACAATTTGTCCAGTAATTTCACTAGCTACGGTGTTCTTTAGACCAAAAACAGTAACGCTTACACATTACTGCTTTACGGCAGAAATAGGCAGCCATAATCTAGCCGGCATCCTGTGCAAATGAGCCTGCCACTGGTAAAAAACCCTTATTTTATTACTGATATGAATATTATTCCTTTTCAGAAATGTATCCACTTATAATCTTAGTTCTGTTTGGCTTAACTGCTGGTGACCCAATACGGACCCGCGATGCATCGTACGAGCATTATGTTTTACCAGGAGAGTCCTATCCAACATTCTACGATGTTTCCTTGGTAATAGACCCGGATTACCATGAAAACTTCAACGGAAGCGCTGTAATAAGAATAATTCCAAATCAAAATGTGCAAGAAATTGTCTTGCACGCAATGGCTATGACTATCAACCGTATTGCGCTGTTCAGCGAAAGTAATACAAACTTGGATTTGTTTTCAAGTTATACTTTAGTGACAGATGACACCCATTTCTTGAGGATACGATCAAATGCTTTGTTATTGCAAAACCAACCTTATTCGCTTCACATAGAGTACACAGCTACGTACGCTGAAAATATGTTTGGAGTTTACGTGTCTACATTCGAACAACCTGGCGTAGGCACTGTGTAAGTATATTATGTTATAAAACTTTATGCTGTTCAGTAAAAGTACGGGAAATTTGAATAACATTGGCTTTGTTGTTTAGTTTATTAAACACTTTCTACCTATAAATTTTTGAAGTTATACCTCTTTAGGCGCGTTATGAAAAAATATGAGAGTGAAATTTTTGGATCTGTGCGCATGACATTCGTCGTATATTTTTGTATTGGTTTCTTCGTCCATTATTAGGATAGGCAAACGGATGAAGCCCGTACAGCCGTATCCGTTATTTAATAATTAATTGTCAACGCCATCGTTGCAAGATGCTCTCTCCTCTAAGCTATACAATAAGATTCATGAGAAGACTTTTATCTACACACAAAGCAATTTCGAGGTAAAAAAGAAAACCACCACTTATCTCAAACAATTATCATATTCAGAAACGGAAAGTCTACTCTAGCCTTATTAAACGCACAAGCACACACACACACACACACACACACACACACACACACACACACACAC
>CATIXQ010000013.1:15968325-16016076 GCA_949711755.1 Leptidea juvernica | reverse complement strand
ACACACACACACACACACACACACACACACACACACACACACACACATTTTATTTCTATTTATTATTAATTGTTTCATTGGTCATTATCATTTGTCGAGGAATCACTGACCCCGAGGATACAGTTTTAACTAGTTTCGGGGTCAGAGGTCCACCCATTTTAATATCACTGCAACACCGTTTTCCAATGTTATTATTATTACAATTAACGATAAAAAGATGTTAATGATTAGTATTTTTCAATAAATATTGTACATTTAGTAACTTAAGTTACTTGCAGTGAGTGTAAGGAAAAGATGAAATAAAGTATTATTATATTATAATAACACAAAGCTCTTAGATTAAGGATTTGTCTCCGCTGCGCTCCAACTAGATACCGCACTAACTAAGAACAATGGCTTCTTTATTGCGGCAATTATAAGATGCTTGTGTGCGTGGCATTATAACACCCAATGGAATCTTTAAAATTTTGTAACATACGCTTCGTGTTATTTTACAAAATAATTATGACAAGATGATATGTGATCCCAGTGTCTTTCTTATTTCTTGTAGTATTATTTTTACAAAGTTTTACTACGCAACCTGGTATTTTAGTTTTAATTATTCATCATCACTTATTGAAAGTCAAAAAACTACCACCCATTCCAAAATGAACGCCTCACACCTGAGAAGAATGGGCACAACAAACTCAGCGGGCTTTTTTTTTTCATCGAATAAATATGTTTACAAAGTAATATTGTACAATTAAACTTATTATTTAATAGCCAGCGGGCGGTCACTCCATTCCCAATCTGTAGTATCATTAACAAAGTCATTTATGTTATAGTAACCTTAACCACACAAACGCTTTTTAACAATTTTTTTGAATAACGTAATACTCTTGTTTTGAACATTTTCTGGGATCTTGTTGTAAGAGCATATACATCGCCCCACAAAAGCCGAGTAGTAGGCATCATCAGTTTATGTCTGTTCCTGGTGTTAACATTATGGTTATGACAGTTTCTGGCAAATTCACTTATGTGCCTATGAACATACAATACATTATCAAGAATTAACAAAGTTTAACAGAACATGTGGCACGCCAACATCACACTTTGTTCGAGACTGGCGCGAATACGCCCACTTGGATGTAGTAGTTATTGGGCGTAGTAAAAGTTGCCGCACTTTGCGACTACGCCTGCGGTATCTAGTTGGAGCGCAGCTGAGACCATTCCTTAATCTTCTTAGATTCGATATCGATCTTCCGAGCTCTTATTAAACTACTTTAAATTTCGAACTATTGCCCCAAATTCAAATGACGTTTCAACAATAATTATAAATTTTAAGAAGCGGATACATGTGTATTTAAAAATTAGATGGAATAACTTTAATAATTGATGTGAATATTTCAGAAATTTAGTGACGTCACAGTTACAGCCAACGTTTGCTCGGCGAGCATTCCCGTGTTACGATGAACCAAGTTATAAGGCCCAGTTCAGAATGACGATATACGCCCCTGCAGCGTACCCAGTGGTCAGAACTAATATGCCGCAGAAAACAACAAACTTGATAAAGTAAGTTCAATCTAATTTATAATATTTTCTCTCTTTTATATTACACTAATGACATATAAATATTATCTTTTAAGTATTTACCTATACATCAGCGCGGAGTCGATTTGTTTTCAAGCCATATCCCCATTACATTTATGATATTTTTTTAATAATAATAAGGGATGAGACGAGCAGGACGTTTAGCTGATAGTAATTGTTACGCCCTACCCATTACAATGCAGTGCCGCTTATACTTGATGAACCAAAAATTCTGAGCAGAGAGAGATCTTGAGATATAAGGAGTTAGTCTCATTTGCCCAGTAATTTCACTAGCTACTTCGCCCTTCAGACTGAAACATAATAATGTTTACACATTACTGCTACACTGCAGAAATAGGCGATATAAAATATTATTTTCGATACATTTGTTTTTTTTAGATAAACTTACCCTAGTAAGGTTATCTGATTTTATTGTGTTTTATTGACGTGAAACTTCTTTAGAATCGTTGTAATTTGAAACTCGATGTAACAGAAAAAACTATTGTCTGATAAAATTATGACTTTTTTATTATAAAAAGTTGCTTTGTATGGCATTTACTTTCGTGAAATTAGAATTATTTTTTGTCAAAAGACATAAAATATTTAAATTCTTTTGTCTGCCTATAAAATAAGATGTTTTTATTATTAAAAGGCATTTATTTATTTTTCTCAAAATTGATTCCTTTAGAATTATTTTTGTTGTCATTTCTTATACTACTAGATACTACTACCGCTTCGGAAACAAATGGCGCTCTGAGAGAGAAGAAGCGGCGCAAGAAACTCTCCCAGCATTCTTTTTTTTATGCGCTCTTTTCAATAAAAATATACAATATTGTACAGTCGCTATAAAATAATCACAATCTAGTCCCAGGCTGTCCGATCATTTAGATATTCAGCAGTGGAGTAATAGGATTTACGACAGAGCCATTTTTTTATAAAACATTTAAATTTATTTATAGATAGTGCCTGAACAGTGGCTGGGACTTTATTGTAGAAGTGTATACATTTACCCTTAAAGCTATTATGTATCTTATGAAGCCTACTAGAATTAGTTACAAGCAATCCCTTATTTCTAGTGTTATAATAATTATTATTATTAATAACACAACAAAATTTATTTCCGCCAATATACAATGAATATAGTAAATATTTTATATTATTATGCAAGCAAAGAGGTAACATATAATATGTATGTGACAGTATTACAAGCATAATAATAAAATGTAGACTTTACTACTTCCAAATCTATTGAAGTAGGCGTTACTTTGCGGAAATCCATAATTATACAAATGATTTTAGTTTTCTTTAGTGTTAATTCCGCCAATATTTGTTTGCGTGTAAAGGCGAAACACGTGTCAAATTTGTTAAAAACAATATTGGCGGAATTAACACGAAAGAAAACTTAAATCATTTGTATACTTCCAAATCGTTCTTATTGCTGTCTTAAGGCGAAGAGTAAGCAGAAAACACGCAAACATGCTGTTTTTAGACAATTTTTGTGGTGAAAGTATAGCATTTCGAGCTATGAACACTACTTAATCCTGTTACACATATCCTTAAGTCTTATTTGTAGGTTGCTAATGCTTGCTGTTGGTTATATTTAACACTGCCGAGCCTTTTTGAACTACCACTTTTATTTGAAGCGAAACAAGTTTTTTGGCATGGCGTGACGCATTTTTTTGGTACTTCTCTCAGAAAAGTTATTCTTATAGCTTGTACTTTTTTGTGTAGGTTCATTTATTCAGATTAGAAGTGAATAACGAGGATTATAAGCATATAACCTGTTTTCCACGCAAGAATTTTGAAAATATTGGCTTTGTTACATAGATGGCGGGCCGGCAGCCGTGAACTCATATCACTCAAGGTCGCTGTTATTTAGTGTCGCCTTAAGCCATTTTGCATGCAATACCTGTCGTTCGTCATTTTCAAAGCGATACTATTTTAATAAAAAACTTATAATTTAGCGAATGTGAATAAAAGATGAATTCATTTTGAGTAAAGAAACATTCCCTTTACTTATATTTGAAAAATGATGTATAAGTTTCAATAATATGATGGTTGAATGTATACTGTATGCATTTAAAAATTAATAATATTTTTTTTTTCAAATCAAAACATTGCGTTATCATATTTAGCGTGAGCTTAAGCTTATCGTAAGATAATTCATTGATTAAAGAACTCATTATGCTATCATAGACATAATTCTGAATTTATTTTTTAAATCTTGTGTTTATAATAATTGTGCTATTTTATTTGCAGTTAATGTAGTATTTAGTGTATCGGTGCCTTATTGTCATAAAAAAAATCTAAATACATCACATCAACCGATAAACTCGTCTCGTAAGACGAGCACGACGTCCAGCTGATGGTAATTGATACGCTCTGCCCATTACAATGCAATGCCGCTCAGGATTCTTGAAATACCTCAAAAATGTTGAGTGACACTACAACTGCACTCGTCACCTTGAGACATAAGATGCTAAATCTCATTTGCCCAGTAATTTCAATAGCTACGGGGCCCTTTGACCAAAACACAGTAATGCTTACACATTACTGCTACACGGCAGAAACAGGCGCCGTTGTGGTATCCATAATCTAGCCGGAATTTAGCGGTTGCTTTATGTTATTTATTTAGAATTAGTACATTCTAATTAAATTAAATTAAACTTAGGTACTCATTGAATTAATTGTGTTTTTCAGGCCTGAAATTCCAAATTTCGTGAAATATGAGTTCGAAGACACAGTCGTAATGTCTTCATACCTATTAGCCTACCTAGTTTCAAACTTTGACCATCTCTCCAACGAGGGGAACCAGATATACGATATACCCTTCAGGGTGTACTCTAGACCAGGAACTCAAAATACCGCTATATTTGCATTGGACTTTGGTCAAAGGAATATGATGGCCTTGGAAAACTACACAGAATTCCGATACGCACTGCCCAAGCTCGACAAGGCTGCCGTGCCAGATTTTGCTGCTGGTGCCATGGAAAACTGGGGTCTTGTCATATACAGGTACTTTAATAAATAAGTGGCTAAAAGAGCAAGAAGCTTATGACGCACCATTTCTAATAAAAGTAATGCTGATAAAATGATCATAGACATAGAATATGGTGATAGAGAACCCAACAGCCCGTTAATGTTTGACTATTTTTTTTTATTTGGTTTAATATTTAAAATACTAAGGAACTAATGTCAATCGTAGCTGACTCTTTACAACTTGTAAATAAAAATCGGTTACAATAACAAAAGCTTCGATTTCCTTGTCTATCTTTTCTATATGTAAATATATGGGTCCGATGTTTGGTCCTTGCGTGATACTCGTGAACGGGTGCTCCTTGTGGTGGCTCGATGATGCTGTTATCTATGAGGAGAACTATGTTGAACATGGTATTAGGTTTAAATTATATATATTTTCATATTGGTGATAGATATATCTTAACTTTTTTTAAGAAACTGGTAAACTGCATAAAAATATTGAGCCTTAAATAAAACA
Organism: Leptidea juvernica; assembly: GCA_949711755.1. Lineage (NCBI taxonomy): Eukaryota > Metazoa > Arthropoda > Insecta > Lepidoptera > Pieridae > Leptidea > Leptidea juvernica. The sequence continues at coordinate 16,011,011 of CATIXQ010000013.1, read as the reverse complement.
CTACCTAATTGGGAATCTTACAATAGCGTCTTGATTTAGTACATATTATTATTGGTTTAAAATTATAATAAAATGGTAAGCATGCCATGCACATAGGTACATACATTAAATATATTAAAAAGACAATTTGTTCACATTATACTTGTCTAACCAATTCGAAAAATATTACTCTTTAGAATTTTTGTTATTTTGTGAATGCTTATCTCAAACCAGTGTGATTGTGGCTTAAACTGATGTGTTGTGGCAAGCTCACATTCAGTATAAATTTTATCCCAATATGTTTATAAACAAAAAACAACATTTAAAATTACATCACAGAGAAAGCGTGACTTTCTCCTTGAAGTTTTCGGCCCCGGCTCGTAAGCAATAATATTGATTCATTCATTCTACCAATTAACAGCAATGAGTAGATCACAATACATTGTTATATTTGTATATATATATGCAGATATCTCGATTTCTTGTATAAAATTTCATAATATATTATTATTTAATATATCACCACAACAGTCAACGGAACAAGTCAATCCACTCCTAAAGAAGTTACTCCTGAAGCAGTGTGTTGTTTGTGAAAAGACAAAAGTAGCAAATACTGCTGATGTATATTTTTATTTACATAATTTGAGCAACTTTAAATAAATTTTAAAATATTAGAATAAATTTAAATAAAACACTTTTTGAAGGATTGAAATGCGTGTAATTGTAACTGTGTTTTTATATTAGATTCTGCGTAAAAGTTACTTAAGTTCCGTTCGAGCGCTTGTACACTGAGCCTAAATGTATAGTGTATATATTTCGATGTCTAAATAGGAGTTTAAGTATTCAAGAAATATTTTCACTGAAAAAAGCGTATTAGGTTACAGACACAGTTGTAAAAAAACATGGAGAATACATTGTTCAAAACAAAGGCACCTAGGTTCTTTGTTACTTTTAACAAATCGTACTTCATACAGAACATTGTACTGTTATATATCATAATAGCTGTAGGGACCCTTTTCAGCAAACTTATCTCAATGTTATAGGCTCATTATATAGTGACACAAAAACCTGTTTTACCCTTGTAAGGTAATTTGGGTAGCGCTGGGAATATAATATTCTTTAGATACCGCGAGCGTCCTCATAATGTACTGTTTGACATTAAGTGAATATTGTAATACGATATATTATATTTTAGGTTTCTTTTACGATAAAGATGTGTAAATAATTCTAATAAATATAAAAGCATTCATTTATAATATTGATGAGAACCATCCAATGGATGGAGAGTGATTAAGTCGAGATGAAGTTCGCACAAAAGCTCATTCATTCTTCATTTTCCCATTTGAAAACAACATGTTTCTGATGAAACTACGTTCATAGTAATTAATGCATTATTATAGAGCCTTTACGGCCACCGGTAATGTATTTTAGAAAAGCGTTATAAAATTTATTTGTTTATTTTTTCTATTACAGTAATCACCCCATCAATAAGATAGTTGAAGCAGGCGATTTACACGAATTTTACGTAGAGTAAAACCGGGTTTATCACAGAAATAACGGAAAAGGTCAGGCTATTCATGACCCCCAAGATATATACGAATACGGCTAAGTGCAAAACCAGTTCGAGCCGCCCAGGCTCGTTCAGAAACCGACCCCTATAATGCGTTTTCATATTATATATATATATTGCCCCAAAGACCGTGGACTTTATAAAATTATGAAAATTTTAATGTGGTTCAATTGTGTTATTACAAAATTATTTTATTAAATTTGTGTATAAAAATCCTTAATAAAATAGTAAAACTAGGCAAACAATTGGGAATACTTGTTACGAATTGTGATTAATTATTATTATTAGGAATTACGAGGTCATAAAAACACGTTATACGGAAATACATCTATAAAGCGTTTTCATACATCGCGGAACAACTTTACCGCGTTATATGGATGATATATACACCTGTATTATAATTTCAGTAATAATTAAGTTAAGCTTCTCAGATATTTTTTTCAAAAGTCACTATCAGGTTTTCATCTATAAGTACTTGTTATTTATTTGCATTTAATTGAATTGAAAATAAAAATTGAAAATTGCAGAAATTAAATAACATATTTTAATTATTCTAGGGAGGTAGCTTTGCTAGTCACAGAAGGTGTCACTACCACCGCAACTAAACAAAATATTGGGCGCATCATCTGTCATGAAAATATGCACATGTGGTTTGGCAATGAAGTCAGTCCCGTGTCCTGGACTTACACTTGGTTGAATGAAGGCTTTGCGAATTTCTTCGAAAATTTCGGTACTGACTTGGTAAGTTTTTTTTATGGAAGAGGAGAACAAACAAGATTACGTGAGTGTATGTAGTGAAGGTATCTTGCAGACCAGAGGAATAATAAATAATTATAAAATAAAAATACATTTATTGACTTAATGTAATAAAATTACAAGGAAGACGCCCACAGCTGGACAAAACCTCCCCGAAAGATCGCCATGACGATCGGTCCTGCGCTGCATTCATCCAACCTACTCCGGACATCTTCCAATGCAGCGGGGAATAGCTTAGGCGATTTTACTTCCCGCTGTAGTCAGATAGGCTTCGAAAACTGATCCTGGAGACGGAGTGACATAGTGGCGTTTCCATACAAACACTTAAATGCTTCGATAAATCGATAATCGATGTGGCACCTCTGAAGAGACTGAAGCACCGCCCAGATCTCGATCGAATCAAAGGCTTTCTCATAATCCACGAACGCCATGCATAGTGGCTGGTTATAGTCCTCCATCTTCTTGCCGTAGCGTATGTGGTCTATGGTACTAAAGCCTTTTCGGAATCCGGCTTGTTCGGGAGGCTGGTAGTCGTCAAACCTGCGTACGAGACGATTCGTGATAACCCTAGAAATTCAAATTCAAATTCAAATATTTTTATTCAAAATAGGATGTCAAATCACTTATTGAAAGTCAAAAAAACTACCACCCATTCCAAAATGAAAGCCTGAGAAGAATGGGCGCAACGAACTCGGGGGGCCTTTTTTTTTTCATCAAAAATATGTTTTACAATTAAAGTAACAAAGTAACATTGTACAATTAAACTTATTATTTAATAGCCTGAGGGCGGACGCTCCATTCCCAATCTGTGGTATCATTAAGAAAGTCATTTATGTTATAGTAACCTTTACCACACAAACGTTTTCTAACAATCCTTTTGAATAACGTAATACTTTTGTTTTGAACATTTTCTGGGATCCTGTTGTAAAAGCATATACATCGCCCCACAAAAGACTTGTTAACTCGACTTAGTCGAGTAGTAGGCATTATAAGCTTTTGTCTGTTCCTGGTGTTAACATTATGGTTATGACAGTTTCTGGCAAATTCACTTATGTGCCTATGAACATACATTACATTATCAAGAATATATTGAGAAGCAACAGTCAAGATGTTAATTTCTTTGAATTTTGCTCTCAATGATTCCTTAGGGCCTAGGTTATAAATAGCGCGAAAAGCCCTCTTCTGCAGCACAAATATTGTATTAATATCGGCAGCGCTGCCCCACAGCAATATACCATAGGACATAATACTATGGAAGTAACTAAAGTATACTAGTCGCGCCGTATCTATGTCAGTTAATTATCTAATCTTTTTAACCGCGTATGCTGCAGAACTAAGTCTGTTCGCCAAATTCTTCAATATGGGGGCCCCATTTTAATTAATTTTTGTATTAAAGCAGCTTATATACATGGCTCAGAAGTGATATGGGCCTATAGTTCTTCAAAAGCACTCTTTTTGATGACGGAATTGCATAGCTTCTAGAGGATCTTCAGCACAGGAGTACCACTAGCTCTCAGAAGCTCGGCTGCAATTCCATCATCACCCGGCGCCTTATTGTTTTTATTGTATATAGGTTAAGGACTATTATTGCTTAAGTTAGCTGCTGTTTCAAACAGGTGCTGCCAGGGTGGCGTATGATGGACCAATATGTTCTGCTACTACAGAATGTCTTCCAAAGCGATGCTGTTCTCAGCGTGAACCCTATGACACATCCAGTGTTCACACCCTCGCAGATAATTGGCACGTTCAATGCTGTTGCCTATCAGAAATGTAAGACTTTTAGACATTTTTTGGGACTTTACAGTAACGTATAATTACAACATGTATTTTTTTTTATTTGGAGCTAAAACGGTTAAAATAAATTATAAAAATACAAAAAAAAAACAATATTTCTCACTAAGGCCATAATGTTATACGTTTACACTAAAATCGGGAAAGCTTCTACTGGGACTTTCGTACAAATGATACTACTAGAAAATTTATTGAATTAGGCGTTACTTTTCGGAAATCCATACTTATACAAATGATTTTTGAACACGAGACTGTGCCAGTGCCAGATTTTGGCGAGACAACACCTCCTGAGGATGCCTCGTGTAGAGGCGAAACACGTGTCGAATTGTTTTGGAAACAAATATTGGCGGAATTAACACTAAAGAAAACTTAAATCATTTGTATAATGATACTTCTTCTACGGTAACGAATAAATATGAAATTCATAGATATGTTTTTTGTTATAAAATTTGAAGTTGTATGTATTTTTTAATGCTGACTCATAATCAAACAAATTAAAAAAAATTGACAAAAAAATTTCGTGTGGACCACCCTTTACATTTAGGGGGATGAAAAATAGATGTTGTCCGATGCGCAGACCTACCCAGCCTGCACTCAAAATTTCATGAGAATCGGTCAAGCCGTTTCGAAGGAGTTTAACTACAAACACCGCAACATGAGAATTTTATATATTAGATATATCGCCGAAACTGGTCAAACCCCACCGAAAAAAGTAACTTCATAAGTACTGATTGATTTTATTTTAGAAATATAAGCAAAATAGAAATAATTTTAACAGCGTATTAAAACGCATTTTTTACTATTTGCTAGTGCATATGTTTGTAGTATAAATGTAATAGTTGCAAATTTCTTTAAGAATCCAAATAAAATTCGCTAAAAAAAGCATATTTTATGTAAGTAAAGTTTTGTATTCGTTGGCCAAAGCTGTTTACTTTAAATTTATTGTTTAATCAATAAAATTGAAACATAAACAAGGATAGCTTAAATTAAATATTAACTCCAAACTTTCTATCTTCATAATATTATCAGAATAAATTATCAAGAATAAGGTACACAGCTTTTACTTCAAGAGAACAGTACATTATTTATTTATATTCCTATTATGAAGTTGTTAATTCTGCATTAGAATAATGTAATGTATTTAAATATGAATATAATATTCCTAAGATTACTTTAATTCTATTATTATTCTCAACTTGCTGAGAAATACAATCTGTTTAAATGTTTCTATGCAGCTCAAACGGATTATAATAATATTGAAACACTCTTACACAAATTATCTTGCTCCAAACTAGGCATAGCCTGTACCATGGGTACAAGACAACGATATATTTAATACAATATACTTACTTAAACATACATAAATACAAACAAACATCCATGACTCTGAAACCAACATTCATATTCATCATATAATAATTGCACCTACCGGGATTCGAACCCGGGACCTCTAGTTTAGTAGGCAGGGTCACCCACCACTGGGCTATAGGGTTCAATAATAATAAATCTCGGGGTAGAATCACGATAGATAGTTTGAACCAGTGAGAGGCTCCTCTGGATAAGACGCCAGCTAAATTATGGGTACCACAACGGCGCCTATTTCTGCTGTGAAGCAGTAATGTGTAAGCTAATTACTGTGTTTCGGTCTGAAGCTCGCCGTAGCTAGTGAAAATACTAGGCAAATGATAGTTAACATCTTACGTCTCAAGGTAATGAGCGCAATTGTAATGCCGCTCAAAATTTTTGGGTTTTTTAGTAACGTAAATGGGTTTAATGGCAGGGCGTATCAATTACCATCAGCTGAACGCCCTACTCGTCACGTCCCTCATTTTCATAAAAAAAAAACTAGTTTTATGAGTGATTATTTCTTTATTTTCATACCGTGGCTCCAGCAATGGCTTTATATTAGATGAAAATGAAATTAAATTATAAATCCGTACATTTACCAGTACGTACGTACATTCTTATCATTGATGATCTGAGAGTTAACAAAATAAACAGAGCAGTTAATTTTTTTTTTTGTATAATATTACGTTTTTTGTTCCTATAAAATTCATTGTTATACAATTTAGTTATAAAATTGAACAAACAAACCAAGATTAACGTATCATGCGGCATCAGGACGGCTTGAATCCCGCATCGTCTACGAAGTTTGGTACAAATTAATATTTTAAATTTATTTAAGTGATATAATAATTTAAAAATAAATAACAATTGTTCTTAGAAATTGTAGTTTATAAATTTGAAAATAAAATATAACTAGCTATTAAAAATGAGCAAGATAATGTTGTTAATTATTCTTAAAAATTTCTTAATTGTTCAACAACCTTACAATCGATAATGATTAGTAAGTTTCCAAGCGAGTACGATATTTGCCCTGCTTTTCTATTAATAACAAAAGGGGTTTTTCTCATTGAGTTGGTAACTGCTTTTCTTCCTTCATTTTGCCTCTTATAGAAGTTGTTTCCTTGTTTAAAATACATTTATAAGTCGGCTTATAACACACAAAAGAAAAAACATTTCTATTCTGTTATTAATAAATCGTATTTTTTGATTTTTGTCCAACAATAGCTTGTGTGATTATTAAAATAAATGTATGTATAGTTGGATTGGTATTTGTTTGAATGTCATTAATATTATATTATCCTGAGTATTGTGACAGTAACATTGTGGGGTTTATTTATTTATAGCTGGATCTGTAATTCGTATGATGCAGCACTTCCTGACACCGGAAATCTTCCGACAGGGTCTTGTGCACTACCTTCGATCATTGTAAGTCTTCATGTCAATCTTTTTCAATAATTACAACATCAACCTAATAAATAAACAAAGGCAGTATTCATATTTCTTATAGCAGAACTCAGAGAAATAAAGTCCGATGGTCATAAAATTCATATAATTTATGTTTTCCACCTTTTTTCCATGGTGTTAAGTGATCACCGCCGCCCACATTCTCTTGCAACACCACAGGAATCACAGGAGCGTTGACGGCCATCAAGGAATACGCGCTTTTTTAGAAGGTACACATGCTGTATCGTCCCAGAAACCCCGCACAAGTAAGCTCAGTCTTCAGCTTTGTAATACGTGGAAGAAAGCTCCTTGAAAAGCACAATGTGGAGGACCGCCACACATCCAGATGGTGGGGATGATATCCTAACTTGTGGCGTGTCGTGCGAAGCTTGTTTACTTGAACGGAAAATAAGTATTTTAAATATGAATTTAACAGTATTTTAAGAAAGTTTTATAATTTAATTATGTGAAGCTTTTTAAATTAGGCTTACATCTGTATCGTCATTTTGGGGTTTGTCTATTAGTTCAACTATTGATACTATATATAGGGTGTCCCAAAGTTATGGGACATGAAGGGAAAGTACCTTAAATATTTAACTGAAAGAAGACTTTATGTTATTTTTAAAAGTTATTAATTCTGCATTCAAAGATTTTCTAAAAATTACTTGCCTTGTCTGGGAATCGAACCGACTTAAATGTAAAAAAACAACCCTACTTTTATGATGCCAATCGAAAGAATGGCCAAAAACTAATAACTCGTCTTAAGTAACATAGTATTTTAAAAGAAATTTGTCAATTAAGTGGGTATTTTTTTGTAAATAAATTAATTAAATGCTCAAAATGTGATCTCTCTTGTCTAACGCAAATCGCCAATCTTTTAATGAGTCCGCTGCCTGTTGATTTTCTTATCATTGTATGGTGAATACTCGATATGATATGGCACAATTCTGTGTGTAACTCGCCCACGTTCTCGTTTCGCTTTTTGTATAGCATGTCTTTCACATATCCCCAAAAGAAGAAATCTAATGGTGTAAGGTCCGGGGATCTGGCCGGCCATCTAATCGGTCCATTCGTACCAATCCAAGTAGGAAAACATTCATTTTACGTTGTTCCTTTCTTTAACATAAAGTCTTCTTTCAGTAAAATAGCCTATCTTCGATATTTAAGGTACTTTCCTTTCATGTCCCATAATTTTGGGACACCCTGTATATTCTAAATAAACTCAAATAATGTGTCCTTTTGGTACAGCTAGCGCGTGAAGTTTTTTTTATGAAAATAAGGACGAGCAAGACTTTCAGCTGATGGTTACTGATACGCTCTGCCCATTACAATGCAGTGCCGGTGAGGATTCTTGAAATACTCCAAAAATTCTGAGCAGCACTACGATTGCGCTCGTCAACTTGGGACATAAGATATTAAGTCTCATTTGCCCAGTAATTTCACTAGCTACGGCGCCCTTCAGACCGAAACACAGTAATGTTTACACATAACGGCAGAAATAGGGGCCGTTGGTACCCATAATCTAGTCGGCTATTTAATTATTTGCTTTTCATTATAATATAATGTAAAATTGTTGATAGGGACATGATTTGGTGCCGATGTTGATTGTGCTTTCTTTGTATATATATGTTATGTCTTATGTGTATGTTTTGTCTTCGTCAGGTAAACAGTCCAATTGGAATAGATATTAATTATATGTTCATCAGCATTCATATTTCTCAACATCAGCAATATAGTGAGTATACTTGAGTTCTTGCATATTAACTTGGTATTTGTTTGCTTTTAGCTTTCACATAGTATAAGACAAAGTCACTTCCCACAGTCTGTCCCTATGTATGCTTAAGGAAAGGATTTTGATGCGGTTTTTTAAGAAAATTTATTGAAGTAGGCGTTACTTTGCGGAAATCCATAATTATACAAATGATTTGAGTTTTCTTTAGTGTTAATTCCGCCAATATTAATCTAGCATGAGACTCAATTTTGGCGACACAACACGTCCTGAGGATGCCTCGTGTAGAGGAGAAACACATGTCGAATTGTTTAAAGACAAACATTGGCTGAATTAACACTAAAGAAAACTCAAATCATTTGTATGCGGTTTTTTTTTAATTGATAGAGTGATTTAAGAGAAAGGTTAATATGTGTAATACATGTATAATATAGTAGAAAAACATTTTTACTTTTAGAGGTGTCTTATATGATGTCCTCAATAAACACATTTTTGCGTTTACATATCAAACGCAGGCAACTCTACGCTCGTAGACCAAAATAATGTACTACAATACTGAACACCATAAAAAGATCGTAAATGGGGATATAGCATCCGGTACATGAATCCAAAAAGTGGTGTTAAAGGACCATTAGAATAGCAGGGTCTATGTTAAAAAAATTCGTGGTGAAAATTTGTGGACTACGTATATCTGTCTATAATCTTAATATATATAAATTACGTGACACGTTGTTTGTCCGCGATGGACTCCTAAACTAATGAACGGATTTAAATGGGGTTTACTTCATGGAGTGCAGTTTGGTCCAACTTGAGAGATAGGATAGTTTTTATTTCGATTTGGGACCCATAATTATTTTTATTCTCAATATTTTTATTCTATGGACATATTTTCTATGAGAGAATATAGTGACGCACGGTTTGACAATGCTGCTTTGAAACAATTTCATTATAATTAACAACAGGGAGCATTCTTGATGGTTGAAAATATTGGCAAATTCCTATAAAACAGTATTTTTTTTTTTATTATCTACAGAACAACGTCTGTCGGTTCACCTAGTATTATATATCTATTAATATATTCTAATCAGTTATGTTTTCTTCAACCTCTTTATTTCTTTTAGCTCTCGTCGGGCAGTAACTCCTCCAGATTTGTACGAATCACTCCAGTATGTTTTGGATAACTCAGCGCACAGTATTCCTTTCAATATATCGACGGTCATGAATCGCTGGACAACACAAGGCGGTTTTCCTGTCCTAACTGTGGAACGACAGGCACCTACTGCACAATCTCTATCTATTCATCAGGTATAAACATGTTACGGTATACTTGATGTTACTTAAAACATAAATTGATATCATTAACTCCTGTTCATTATAATTATAAAACTAATTATGTAAGTATTAATAACTTATACCAAAGATTACATACAAAAGGCATAAAAAGGCATTTATTTTCTCAAAATTCATTCCTTTGGAATTCTTTTTGATGTCATTTCTAATAACTACTAGATACTAATACCACTTCGGAAACAAATGGTGCTCTGAGAGAGTAGAAGCGGTGCAAGAAACTCTCCCAGCATTCTTTTTTTGCGCTCTTTTCAATAAAAATATACAATATTGTACAGTCAGTTATATCGCTATAAAATAATCACAATCTATTCCCAGGCTGTCCGATCATTTAGATATTCAGCAGTGGAGTAATAGGATTTACGACAGAGCTATTTTTTTTTAAAAAACATTTAAATTTATTTATAGATAATGCCTGAACAGTGGCTGGGCAAATAAACACAGCATGCACAGATTTTATTTTTTTAAAGTATTATTTAGATATAATTAAGAAGAAAACAGTTTTTTTTTTAAATTAATAAATGAGCAGCTACATAGAATAACTCATTTGCCAATCATAACATTTTCCTTATGGAATAGGAGCACAAATGAGCGGGTCACCTGTTGTTAAGTGATCACCGCCGCCCACAATCTCTTGCAACACCAGAGGAATCACAGGAGCGTTGCCGGCTTTTAAGGAAGGTGTACGCGCTTTTTTTGAAGGTACCCATGTCGTATCGTCACGGAAATGCCGCAAAAGGAGCTTTTTTTAATTATAACTTGTTAAAAGACTTATCTACCCAAACGAATTTAAAATTTTACATAACCGTGGGACTTGGGAATTGGCACCTAGGATAGTTCGACGAAGAAGAGGACAAAGTGGAGTTATTACAAGTCAGTTTTTTTAGCCATATTGCGGTAGAGTTTGTTTGAGAATAATTGCCCATAGTGGAGATGTTCTTAATACACGGTTAAGTCCAGTTATTAAGTCTTTTGTGGGACGATGTATTTACTTTTCAACATGATTCACGATATACCTAAGCCACGTGTGGTGCAAAGTTTAAAAGAATAATTAATTTACGTTTTCCCCTCCCATTCCTTAATATTTATTTATTTACTAGCTGTCCCAGCAAACGTTGTATTGCCGATTTTAAAATCGCGATACAAAAGTAACTGTTGATCGTAGATGGGTGAAAATTTGAAGTTGTATGTATTTTTTAATGCTGACTCATAATCAAACGAATTAAAAAAAATAAAAAAATAATCGTGTGGACCACCCTTAACATTTAGGGGGATGAAAAATAGATTTTGTCCGATTCTCAGACCTACCCAATATGCACTCAAAATTTCATGTGAATGGGTCAAGCCGTTTCGGAGGAGTTCAAAGTTTAACACCATGACACGAGAATTTTATATATTAGAATTAAAACCACTTAAAATATAAAACTTACTAATTAATTTACAATATTTTATATATCATCCCACTGCTGGGCAAAGGCCTCCCCATTCTTCTTCCATTCGTCTTTATTGTTTGATATGCGAGGACCATAGCATATATCCTTAATATACTCAATAAAAAAAAATGTCAGCCGTCACGGGACGCCTGCCAGATGTGAAACATCGACATTATTTTGTAAAAGTAATATGCAGAAAAGAACATATTGTGATAGGAACTAAATATATCATAATGATAAAATAAAATATTACGATTTTTTTCCAAATAACGATGACTATTTATTGAATAAACATTTATTTTCATTAAATATAAAAATTTACGAATTTATTTCAAATCGTGACTACTTAATTCGTTTAATCAGTGACTTCGGTAATAGCTATATTCGATGTTGCCTCTGAGGACGGTATTACTGTGGCGACGCGTCGCCACGGCATGCGTCGCCACGCCAGAAATCGGTTTTACGTGCGGCTATAGATGTTTCACATCAAAAAAACCTCAAACCATAACACAAAACTGGTCATGCACTGCTGGGAAATTGATTCTAATTATTTCCAAACGAGTCAATTGTACAACAATGAAATATTTTTCAATTACTTAATGACATTAGCTACATAAGCATTCAGTGCAAGATATTTTTTGTGTAAGTTGCCAAGATATAAATTTTTTTTTCTTTCTTCGTCGTTGAAAACTATTGTATTCTAACACACTTTTTTAGCCACTGTAACCCTGATATATTAGAATTGCTCATCAAAAAATTATGTGATGTTTCATTAGTTTCAACAACCGGATAGACTTGTTTATGGCCACTAACAACATTATACCTAAATAACACAGTAGTAGCTACGCAATGTGTATAAAATTAATTAATCATCTACCTCTAGAAATAAACTTACCACAGGAACGATTTACTAGACTCCGTTTAAAATGGTTAATCGACAATTTTTTTATAGTGTTAAGGATTTTTAAATTTTAAGTAAACTATAGAATGCTAATTTAAATTAGCCGAATAGAAGACACTACAATAATAATAATAATATTGACACACTTTTTACACAAATTATCTTGCGCCAAGTGAAGCAAATATAGCCTGTGTTATGGGTTACAAGACAATGATATATTTAATACAATATACTTACTTAAACATACTCAAAATAATATAAACATACATAAATACATTTAAACATCCATGAATCGGAAACAAACATCCATATTCATCATATAAATGCTTGCACCTACCGGGATTCGAACCCGGAACCTCTAGCTTAGTAGGTAGGATCGCTAACCACTTGGCTATACAGGTCGTATACAATAAATTTAAGATCTACAATATATACTGTAATCGACGCAATAAATAAATTTCATTTCATTTTATTTCATTGTGATCATTTGATATATACATACATACATACATAAAATCACGCCTCATTCCCGTAGGGGTAGGCAGAGACCACTTCTTTCCACTTGCTACGATCCTTAAATACTTCTTTCGCTTCGTCCGCTTTCATTATTCCTTTCATACATGCTCTCCGGTTTAGGGTACTCTTGACCTGGCCTTTTTTCAAGACGTCCCTGATTTGATCTTGAAACGTCCGCCTAGGTCTACCCCTTCCAACACTTTCATTCACACTGGCCTCATCATCATTTGATGAGATCAATAAATGGAATTTCATAATGTAGATGTTGTAATATGGCCACAGCGCGTTGTGAGATGTTTTTGGATAGAGCACAATGAGTCTGCCTTTAAGCATGACGTAAAACACTAATAACAGTTTTCGTGTTTTTTCCTGTTAACCCTTAGACCCTCATTATTCGCAAATCAGTCATTAGAGCCAACTGTTTGTTATTATACGATTTTATTTGAAATTTAAAACTAAGAAGCTTGATTCTTTAAAAGTTTCATACAGAAATGGTTTTGACAAACGCATAAATATAGAAATCCATCTGTTATTATCCATTTCTCCTTGATCCCGTAGGATTTACGCCCATTGTAAACAATGATCTGGAGCGACGTTTTCCATTACTTAAGTAAATCAACAATCTTATAGACGTTAACCTAGTTAATGGAGAAAGCGTAAAAAGCACATTTTCAGGAAATAATAATATTGTAATTTACATAGCTTTCTGCAAAGGTACAATCAATCAATCTATACGTTTTAATACATTTATTTTCTGTACCACAGGAACGCTTTTTAACTGACTCGTCACTTAAATCATCTGACAACTGGCACGTACCTGTCAACTGGGTTCTTTCAAGCAACATTGACTTTGAGGATACCAGGCCTCAGGCTTGGGTGTTACCAAATAGCCCAGCGCTAGCCGTCGATATTCCAGGCCTTTCTAATGCTGAATGGTATATAGTTAATAAACAACAAACTGGTAAATTTATTTTATTATTATTTTTTATTTATTTATTTTACTTTACACACAAAAAAAAAGTATTTTACTTAAATTTAAGTACAAATATAAATCCATTCGGATTTTACCGTGTACTGCACTCGTCGCATGTTACAAATAACTAAGAGAAAACTAAAAAAATACTATATGACATAATATCAGTACTCCAAACTAATTACAATATGACTTCAATACATTTATTATAATTATGAACATTAAACACTTATTCTAATTTTTACAAACTTATTATATTAAATTACAAACAATCCAACTTCTTACCGCATACTTATTTACCCTTCAATTCATTTACCTTTGTGGTATTATTGTTCTCTGTTGATGGTAAGGTAGTTTTATTACGACATATACAGGATGTTTGTGTTTCATACTCATAGCATTAATCTATATATTATTTATTATGTATATATCAAGATAATATTTTTTTAATTTTACTTTTATATTTTTATTGTTATCTCCTGTTCTAAAGATTTAGGAAGTTCATTTATTAGAAATGGTACCTTGTAATTTAGTTTATTTCTACCATAGCCATTAGAAAATCTTGTTAAAAGTAGTTTTGACTCCCGAATACTGCGGGTACATACTTTGTTATTATCGTTTTTTTTTTATCACTTTAATATTTTCGTTAGAATATTCTTAATATTGCAAGTTTTATCTTTTCATGGCATGGTAGTATTTTGCAGAATCTAATAATTTAGGGTCTAAATTCTTATTTTTTTTTAATATTTTTTGGAATAATAGTTTTAACTATTCTAATTTGCAAAGTGTGTATTCAGTGTATGTGGCTATTATAAGTTCTTCCATAGCTCGAGAGCTCGTATTGTAACTACATTATATATATAAATTAAATAGCCGTTCCCACCCGCTTCGCTGGACGAATTTTAAACGAAAGGAACGTTGGAATTCTAAAAATAAGCCATAAACCATCTAGGATAAATTTCGCATCTAATGGTGGTAGTTTCATGTCGATACGATCAGTGGTTTAGGCGTGATTAAGCCTCAACCAAAGACCATTTTCATTATATGTATATAGATTAAAAAGGCATTTATTTTCTCAAAATTGACTCCTTTAGATTCCTTTGTGATGTCATTTCTATTATACTAGATACTACTACCACTTTGGAAACAAATGGCGCTCTGAGAGAGAAGAAGCGGAGCAAGAAACTCTCCCAGCATTCGTTTTAATAAAATATACAATATTGTACTGACATTGCTATTGCTATAAAATAATCATAATTTAGTCCCAGGCTGTCCAGAAGTAGTAGGATTTACGACAGTGCCAAATAACATTAATTATTCTGTAGTCGGTAATTTTGAACACAATAGTTACATGTATATTTTTTTATTTCTAATTTGCTAGTTTTCGATCCAAATGTAACGTTTTATCATACTGTCATAGATTATGTACTCGTTTCTCCATTACCTCTATAAAAATACATAAGTATTTCATTTTTCAAACACTTCATACATTTTCTAAAGTAATCTTAGTAAATAATTGTATATATCAATTAATAACTGTTATTATTTAAGGGTATTACAGAGTTAATTACGATACGGCTAACTGGAGAGCATTGGCTAATGTACTTTTGCGATCACACGAGGACATTCATTTGTTGAATAGAGCTCAAATAATTGATGACGCCTTCAATTTAGCAAGAAATGGTCGTCTGGTAAGTTTATTAGTACATACATAATCAAATGTAAACCAATAACTATTATTAGAGAACTGTAATCAAAGTCACGGATTATAAATCAGTAACAAACGATATGGTTTGGTAAAATTAACAGATAAAAATCTTACGTTTCCTTTATGGAGGGTAGAGTTAAGGAATATCATCCCTTATGGGAGAAAAGTTGAAAAAAGTATAGGAACAGGGTATGGTATGAATTATGTGTAATTATAGCAATTGTAAATGAATTATGATGAGTTAAAAAATTTAGTATTACTGTCTAAAATAAATTGTTATAAGCTAATGGGCGTCATAAATAGAGCACCGCAATACTTCAAGACAGTCCACATTGAAGCGCTCTACAAACCGCAGAACTGGCCACATAAGGAGTATTGCTGTCATCTCTGGTAGCACACCCCATTATCAGCTCGATCCATTTGACAGTCGGGGACACAGTACTCCGTGAACGGCTGGATCACTTAGCGTTGCGTAGAGACGTCGCTTCATTGTTCGTCTTCTACCCCATTTATCACGGGGAGTGTTCTGAAGAGCTGTTTCACCTAATTCCTGCCGGCGAATTCCATCTTCGCACGACACGCTATTAATAAGGATATCATCCCCACCATCTGGATGTGTGGCGGTCCTCCACTGTGCACTTTTTAAGGAGCTTTCTTCAACGTACTACAAAGCTGTAGAATGTGCTTCCTAGTGTGGTGTTTCTGGGACGATACGACATGGGTACCTTCAAACAAAGCGCGTGCAAGGTGCACGCGCTTTATGACCATCAACGCTCCTGTGATTCCTCAGGTGTTGCAAGAGAATGTGGGCGGCGGTGATCACTTAACACAAGGTGTACGCTCGTTTGTCCTCCTCTTTCCATAAAAAAAGAATTACAAGGACAAACTTCAACCTTCTTCTTTCATTTGCCAACCTTCGCTAGTTGGAGAGGCTCATGAAGACGAGGCAGTTGAGCTGCCACAATCGGCTATGTTACGCTCATTCAGGTGAAGTCAGCTCGAGTCGGTTTGAATATATTGAATGATCGAAAAGAAAATAACATGATAATATAGAACATTACAGGGTGTTTTTTTTAAGCAAATCTTAAATTAAAATTATTTCATATTTTAGCTACCTCAAACCTATTGTTTCATTTAAAGAGTACGATACAATTAATTACGATTAATTGAGATCTATATATCTATAAGAGATTTCTACTAATATATTGACTCGTCACGATATCTCTGGAACCATAAGGCGTAAAGACTTGCCCCCTTATTCATAATAGTCTGCTAACTTAAAGCATTGCTAATTCTCACTCTGTCTTGACTTTCTATTGACCTAAGTCAGAATGAGAAAAAACACTCCTTAGCAGCTGTTTAAAGTTAGCGGACTATTATGAATAAGGGGGTTGAAATTTGGTAGGAATATTCCTTTCGCCCAGAAGAAGTCAGCTAAGAACTTACTTTAGGATTTAACAAAATTCCACCCCTAATAGTTATTTTTATTACGAATAGAATAACGTTTGTCCGGTCAGCTAGTACAATTATATTTTAAATGTTATTACTTTCATGAACAAAGAACAAAAAACATGTTATTTATCGAATTATTATCCTCACCTTAATGAAGTTCAAACATCTATCGTGTGTTCTTAAACAAACACGCGAAACGAAAAACAAAATTATTCTTTTCTTTATCCGATAATTTGTAAAAAGCAATAGAAATCATTTGAAAAGCCAAATTCATCTTTTTTTTTTAAGAAAATAAGGAACGAGACGAGCAGTACGTTTAGCTGATGTTAATTGATACGCCCTGCCAAATACAAGGCAGTGCCACTCAGGATTCTTGGATAACCCAAAGATTTTGAGCGGCACTACAATTACGCTGGTCACCTTGAGACATATGATGTTATGTCTCATTTGCCCAGTAATATCACAGGCGCCTTTCAGACCGAAACACAATAATGCTTACACATTACTGCTTCATGGCAGAAATAGGCGCTTTTATGGTACCCATAAGATGTTAAGTCTCATTTACCCAGTAATTTCACTAGTTACCTTCAGACCGAAAGAAATCATCATCAAATCTTTCATCATTGAAAGACCAAGTTTGTTTACAGAATTACGAATACGCTTTCGAAGTATCGCGTTACTTGACAAATGAGAGTGACTACATTGCGTGGGGAGCGGCTAATGCAGCATTTAATTATTTAGATGTCGTTCTCAGTTCAACGCCTGTCTACGAGCTCTTTCAGGTAATCTTATTCTTTATTAGATTAAATATAATATAGGGATAAAGTACAACATCCTGTATCCACGCGGGCCGTCATTTGGAGCCGTTTATGCGCTCAATAGATATGCCGAACGCACGAATGCTTACCTAGTTCCTCGCCTAATTAATGTATAACCTACTGATATACAGAACATGAGGGTATTAGAATCAGAATATCTTTATTCAATAAAATCTCGAGGATCACATTGAATCGTCACAAAATAAATTATTGTAATATACAAAAATACAAAGTTGTGTCCATAATTATACTATTGCACTATATTATACGAAAACTAGTCATAGCTCTACACCGGTTTACAAGAACCTAAGGTATTGTCAAGCTGTCATTGCGAGATGGAGCGACATCTGGTCAGGCTATCTTGGCATTTATAAAATCATCTATTCTATAATAGGCTTCCTTAATTAATTGTTTTTTATTATAAGATTTGAAATGACGAATTGATAGCTCTGTCACTTTTGATGGTAGTTTGTTAAAGAAACGCACAGAGTTTCCCATGAAAGAATCGTTAAGTAATTGTAATCGGTATCTTGGAATCAACAATTTATTCTTGTATCTTGTATTAATGTTATGTATATCATTTCTTTTCAGTAGATTATCTTTGTTTCCATGCGTGTACAAGAAATTTTCATAAATATATTGGGAAGTTACTGTTAAAATAATTATCTAATATCATTAAACGAGCAATTCTTGTATATATATATGTATGTAATCTGAATCTTGGAAACGGCTCCAACGATTTTCATAAAATTTAGTATAGAGGTAGTTTCGGGGGCGATAAATCGATCTAGCTAGGTTTCAATTTAAAAAAAATGTAGTTTTATCCGTGTTTTAATGAAAAACAGCTACAATAACATTAGAATACAAAGTAAAGGTCGTTACACTCTTGATAGAGCGGTCGTGGTCATCACGAAGTTAAAACTATATACAAGACTATAATTGCTCAGATGGGACTTTGGGTGATCCGGAATGCAGAAGACCCCGGTCCGAATCCAGGTGTTCTATTAGTTTTTTTTTGTTCAAGTTTTGTACATGCTGAAAAATCCGAGCAAGGCTCGGTCGTCCGGATATTATCTTTAAAACGGTCACGCAATGAGTCGCGAAGACAGTATAGATCCACGTAATATTAATAAAAAACTGAAATCATACTTTTTAAGTCACATATATATTATATATAAATATGGTAGAAACATCATCTCGCATGCACTCTTGCACAACAATATAGTTCCTACGAGCGTGAAATAAACCCCATAAGTAGAAAAATATTCTTGGAAAGTGGATTAACGGTGGAAATCTAGATTACCAGTGTAAACCTCGATGGTAAGCTAGGTAGCATAAATATAGCATTATATAATTTATATGCCTTTAATCAAATATGTCTTCGGAACCTCCTTTAAAGCCATGGATATTCCCAAATTATGTTAATAACTTCAATATTATATTTTTAGTTTCAAGTACGGACTCTAAAAAAAAAATTGCAGGTCTTCTTAGAAAGTCGGCAACGGTCCTGAGCTTCCACTTGTAACATATTTTTGTGAGGACAAACAGATAATATATTATATTATAATAACAATTACCTTAATTTAAGGTGTTAATAAGTTTACGTATAATGGTCATTACTACAGATAATACTACAGATGTACACATCAAATTTATAACATTTTTTTATGAAAATAAGGGATGACTCGAGCAGGACGTTCAGCTGATGGTAATTGATACGCCCTGTACATTGCAATGCAGTGCCGCTCAGAATTCTTGAAAAACCCCAAAAATTCTGAGCACTGCAACTGCGCTCGTCATAAAACATAAGATGTTTAGTGTCGTTTGCCCAGTAATTTCAGTAGCTGAGGCATCCTTCACACCGAAACACAATAATGTTTACACATTACTGCTTCACGGCAGAAATAGGCGTCGTTGTGGTACCCACAATCTATCTGGCATCTTGCGCAAAGGAGCCTCGCATATAATTGTTCATCGGATTTTTCCATGCATTATCGATATTTTATTTCCAGCAATACATTCTAGAACTATCTGCACCCTTGTATGAAAGTTTGGGTTTCATAGCTAAGGACAATGAAGAACATGTGACAGCATTCCATCGTAACATTATCTTGGATATAAACTGCCGCAATGGAAATCAGCAGTGTATCAGCAGTGCCCAGGAACTGTTGCAGCAATTTAGAAATAATTCTAGTAAGTATTCATGATCATTCGGGAAGCTCTGTAAAATCTTCTCGTCCCAAATACCGCAGTGTCTGAAGACGAAGGTTTTCAACCAGTGTGTATTGTCAGTGATGACTTACGATACGCAGACGTAGTCGCTAACTATGGACCAGATGAGAAGTCACCGACATAGCCAAAATGATTGCGAAACTGAAGTGGCAGTGGGCAGGGCACATAGTTCGACGGACAGATGGCCGGTGGGGCAGAAAAGTGGTCAAGACCGCCGGAATCGTCGGGGAAATCTATGGGGGAGGCCTTTGTTCAGCAGTGGTACGTCTTCCGGCTGAAGATGATAATGATGAATTACTAACAGCCGGTACCCACTGAAGGAGCTGAAGAAGTTGCTAGAGCTAGAAAACTATTGAAGGTGTTAGAGAAGGCCTTTTCTAAGAGCCACAGTGAACTGAGAGATATTGTGTTAACAAATTTGTAAAATGATTAAGAAATACATTAGTTAAGGACAAAAGGCTTGTTCATTGATTGATTGAGTTTCATTTATTGTTTATTTGTGTAAATATTTGCCTCTTTTGCAAATAAATTGTATATTTTTTTCCAACAGCATTTACCTTAAACCCTGACATACAGACAGTGGTATTCTGTTCTGGACTCAGAGGAGGTGACGTAGAGAATTTCAACTTCCTCTGGAACATGTACCAAACTAGCTCGGACTCTAGTGTTCAAGCAATTCTCCTAAACTCTCTCGGATGTACTTCCAATGAAACACTACGTGATTCGTAAGTTATAACATTATTATCATTTTCCATACCACCTCTCTAGTAAATTGTTTCTTTATTTTGCCATATATTATTAATCTATATATTTGCGTCATAGAGTTTTACCTAAAAGATTGAATATATTGGAATATGTTGGATCTTATATTGATACTAGCTGACCCGGCAAACGTTGTTTTGCCATATAAACTATTTTTAGAGTTAGACCGTTTCTTGGACATTGCAACATTATTTTTTTTCTAAAATACAAGAATTTTTCTACAAATAAAAGTAGCCTCAGTTACTCCTTATTACATTAGCTACGCTATTAGCCAAAACAGACAGACAGACAAAGATTGTAAAATATGTTATTTTGGTGTAGCTATATATATATTCATATACATGTTGTAAAAAGCGGTTATATACATATCACAAACAGACACTCTATGAGTACAGCGGCACCTTTTTCCGCTGTCTAGCCAGAGTATACTAAACTACTACAGCAAATACCACCTCCGAGGAAATAAATGGCGGTAAACTTCATAATCTTTGACTCACTTCATCTGCAGTCCCCCTGAAAACGAGATCTGGAAAGGTCTTGAAACGTCGGGTTAACTAAAATAGGAATGTAACTTTTACGCAAACATCTAATGTAAAACCGTTACAATTACACGCGTTTTAATCCTTTAAAAGTGTTTTATTTTAATGTGTAACACTCGCGTTAATCAAAGAAAATACTATATACTAAACTATTAATATTTTGTGTGCTAAACAAATAACAGAGTACTGAACAGTGGTCTCTCGCAGCAAACTAGAGGTTAAGGATTGGTCTCCGCTATGCTCCAACTAGTTACCGCAGGCATTGTAGGAAAGTGCAGACTCTGATATAACGCGCAAGTGGGCGTACTCGAGCCAGTCTCTAACAAAGTGTGACGTTGATGTGCCACATGTCGTTTTAAACTATACTTATAATTGAAACTTAAAAATGCCGGGTTGCGTAGTAAAACTTTGGAAAAATAATACTACAAGTAATAAGAAAGACACTGGGATCACATGTCATCAGTATTTTTTTTTAAATTTCAATGTAAAATAACACGATTAAGCGCAATTAGTTACAAAATTTGAAAGATGCCATTGAGTGTCAAGATGCCACGCACACTTACATATAGCCAATACACACTACAGTATAAAATTGCCGTTATGAAAATGCTATTCTTTCTTTTTCTATGTTCTTATGTAGTGCTGTATCTAGTTGGAGAGCAGCGGAGACCAATCCTTAATCTAAGATACTAACATTATTGTGTACCTAGTGAAATTACTAAGCTAATAAGACTTAAATATATGATGTAATATATCAATTGCAATAAAAGATTGGTTCAGAAAATATTGAAATAAAAAATGAAGTCACGACTTATCCGTGTATCCATACTGGGCCATACATGTAAAGAAATATATCAAAAGCTGATTTATATTATATTATACTTTATTTATAATAATAACACTTGACTATTAATTATTTTATTTCTTCATTATTTTAAACGATCTTTTATTTATTAACTAGCTGACCCGGCAAACGTTGTTTTGCCATATAAAATATTTTTTGAGTTAGACCGTTTCTTGGAAATTGCAACATTACTTTATTTTTCTAAAATAAAAGATTTTTTCTGAAATAAACGTAGTCTAAGTTACTCTTAATTACATCAGCTACCTGCCAATAAAAGTCCCGTCAGAATCGATCCAGCCATTTCAGAGGTTAGCCGGAACAAACAGACAGACAAATATTGTAAAAAAAAATATATTAGTGTAAGCACCGTATATATATTCATTTACATGTAGTAAATATAGTTTTTTTTTATGATAATAAGGGACGAGACGAGCAGGACGTTCAGCTGATGGTAATTGATACGCCATGCCCATTACAATGCAGTGCCGCTCAGGATTCTTGAAAAACTCAAAAATTCTATGTTATTTACAAGTTATTTCAATATTACAAACAGACACTCCAATTTTATTTAAATGTATAGATTATACTTTATTTATAACTAGCTGACCTGGCAAACGTTGTTTTGCCATATAAAATATATATATGCTTCAACGAATCTATTACAAAAGATTTCATTGAGATCGGTCGAATAGTTTAGGAGTTATAAGGGAACATACAAACATACATTCTCTTTTATATATAGATAATAGCACTATATGACTTCATTATTTTAAATTTCAAAACTATCTTTTATTTATTGTAATAAGAACTTTGACTGAGACTCATCATGAAAACAATAAACTTTAGATAAAATCCTACATTCACTTATTAACTGAGCCACATAAGAAGCGGGCTAATTTCCACAGCAGATAAAATTCGATATCGATACACGTGGATGATGTCTGGGCAATAAACTGTTATGTGTGGTGGTGGCTTTAGCTTCCATATAAAATATTAATGGTTTTCTTAGTCCGGTCGAACCGAACTTCGTTACCAAATATCCAATATCCAACATAAATATTTGACGGTTTGGGTAAATAAGAGAATATTACTGGACAATATAGGGAATATTTCCCTCAGAGTTATTCATAATAAATTAGAAAACTGGATAATTTTTTATCAAATTATAATTAAAATAACAGATGCAACATAAATTTAAAGATGTGTGTGTTATTACAAAAAGATTAAACATGTGTTGAACACTTGTTTTAAAAAAGTTCTTTCACAAATCTATGTCTTTCTGTTAAGTAGCGTTCAACAATCTTTAGACAATACTTATATATTATACATAATTACTAACACGTGTCGAAGCTTATCTTAGGTGCGTCAAACCGATAGATCATATTCGCAAGGAAGAATTAGATTATATGATGACAGATAAATAACAGCTGACAAATCCTGCCATCCCATCCACGATAAATTCTCCTGCCATCCAATCTACGATCACGCCTCCTGCCATCCCATCCACGATGACATCACCTGCCATCCCATCCACGATAAAGACTCCTGCCATCCAATGTACGATCACGTCACCTGCCATCCCATCCACGATGACGCCTCCTGTCATCTTTTCTACGATAAAAACTCCTCACTATTAGTCTAACAATACTATCATAGGCAGGACTACCTAGCAACTTGAAGCCACACCTATCAGTCGGTTTTATGTAAAGAATATTATTAGATAAGCGATATTTATCACATGGGCTACATAATATGAGTACTGAGTAGACTTACGTAATTTCAACGAGATACAAAACCAAAAATTACCTGGTTATCAACTTATTCCTACTATCTATTAATATTGTTACAAGTATAATATTTGTTTTTTATTGCATAACACCTTTACTACTGTAGTGTCTGTTGAGTGATACATTAATTTAATAGCTGTCAAATATGAACGTTAGTTGAATATTTTACTTTCTCCAAAGGATAATAAATCCAACCTATTTGATTGATTTGAGACTTCGATTCTCATCGCGTTTAGAACATACCATAATCTCTAAATGTAACCAAAAATACCGATCACAAAACTAAATAGAAAAGAAAAAAAAACTATTTTCCAAATTTTTCAAATCTCAATAGAATACAAAAAAGAATTCCGAATAGGTAACATTTAGGTACACATTATTTAACATATGTACAACTACATTACTACATACTACATATAACTGCTACATTCATAGAATCATCACCTTAGTAATAATCAAATCAAATCAAATCAAAATCAGTTTATTCACGTAGGTCGCGGAAATGACACTAATGAATGTCAAAAAATATTATTTATCAAATTATTTTTCTAATTGAATCTACCGCTACTTCGTAAAGGGTTGAGATGTAGCAAGAAACTCATTGCCACTCTTTTATATCAAGATTTACAGATCATTTCAATTAAAATATAATATGTAAAATGATGCAACAAACACACTCAAACGTCAAATAGCCAATGTCTTACACGAGTAAGTCAAAAAAGTAAATGTAAATTAATACAAAAGTTATTGAGTACAGTAGCTGCATCATCCACATACACCATAAATCAATAAAGGTATTCTGTGAGTATTTTATAAGCGATTATAAAAAACATGTATATATCTATACATATATATTATATATAATTAATATAAGTTCTTGTTCTACCATTTTTGTCATCAGGAAATAAAAAGCGCATCTCTTGAAAAGTTGTATAAGTCGTATATGTTAAGCGTGCATTTTAATTATAATTGATAAAACATAAGATGTTAGTTTGAAAGATATATGAAATATATATATGAAGAGATTTTCGTTATGTTAAAAAATAATGTTTTGGATGAACAACATTTAAAAAAGTACTTACGCACATTAAATTATTGTGTAAAAGGAAACCGAGCCCACTATAATGAATTGTTGCTGGAATATAACTTTCTACAGTTATGATAGCGCCGCACTATAACAGAGTGTAACTTTAAAGAAGATATTATGTACTGGTGAGCTGACTTCTTCTGAGCTCCTCAGTCTCGTAGGCTTTCACGTCCCAGCCTGGTCTCTCCGCTCATGCATTAAATTTGAGCTATCGTCCCCAAGAACAAACATTGGGTTTCCCGCGCCATTACACAGGATGTGTGAATCTTATAACAATTGTTTTCTAGACATCGACATATTTTCGTGCTCCGCTGCTGTGTTCAGACAGATTGTTATCGTTGACCCAAGTTTAATTTAATTTGCATACATCTTTTGTACCAATGCGTAATAATCAAATTAGTTATTTCTGTGCATTTGTGACTGTATTTGAGTTTTCCTTTTTATTTATTATTGTATCTGTGAAACATGTGTTAAGACGCATCTTTATATTTTATTAATATAACTTCCTATATTGTTCAGTTTGTTATGTTTCCTTGTAATAATAGATAAATACAGTGATATCGTTCTTATTTTTCAGCTTCTTGAAACAAGTGATTGACGACAATTCAGCCGTTAGAGAACAAGACAGGCACTCTATTGTCGTGTCCGTAACTAACTCGAGCCCCGAAAACATGGAAGCGGCGCTGGACTTCGTTTTGGAAAACTTCGCTTCTATTCAGCCTAGGTATGTAACAATCAGCGTGGGTTACTGATTTAATTTGCTAAAAAACAAAATGAAAATTTTATAAGCTAACTAGCTGTGAATACCGTCATTTGTGATTGTATAGTTATAATTTTGTTAATGTTTGTATAAATCACAACTTATTTCACAATTTTTCATATAAAAAAATTCTAGAACATTTTCGTTCGACTAAAATAAAACTTTTCAAATAATTCTAGAAATCTCTAGATCATCTCATCTCAATTTACTAGAACAATCCAAATCATTTTAGATGATAATCACACATTTTTAAAAGCCACATGTTTCAACCCCCGTATCTTCTTCTACTCAACTTGTAACCACCATAGTGCAAAATGGCAGCCTTGTATCTATTGTGACATAGAATAGATAGATGCAGTTTTAGCTGCAGAATGAAATTTTATTTTTTCTTTCAATTAATTTAACATAATAATATAGTAATAATAATGTTGCCCCACTTGCATTACAATCTAGCCTTAACTTAGACTAATAAGTAATTCTACTTTAACTTGCAGATTAAACTAAAAATGTGTCCATTAACACATTTCTTATTGTCCCTATTAAGGTGAAGTCACTTTGTTCATGTGTCTTTTATAATACATAAAATCACGCCTCTTTGCCGTAGGTAGGCAGAGACCACTTCTTTCCACTTGCTACGATCCTTACATACTTGTTTCGCTTGGTCCACTTTCATTTTATAATATCACTATATTTATATTGTATTACACTAATTCACTAGCACTACACTAACTCAAAATGTTTTGTTCGTTTTAGTCTTCTTACTATATCAGTAAATGAAATATAGAGACACACACCTCCATTTATATGTATAATATAGATTAAACATGGGTCTTAAGATATAACATGTAGTTTACGATGGTGGTATTGGATATTACGTGTTGACTCTCCATGTAGAACTCTCTCGAACGGAAGAACGGAAACAAACGATGTATGTCTTGAGATAATTCGGTCAAGATTGTCCACCGTTTGATTATAAAAACAAAACTTTGTAACTTATTATATACCAGGTCGATTTAACATGATTTCTCTAATGTTGCGAAAGAACACGGGCGGGGGTGATCACTTTAGGCTACCCGTTAATTTCTGCTCATCCTCTCCCATTATAAAAATAATCCTTACTACGCTTTACTGAACATTGACAATTAATCCTTTATAGTTGTATACCATTATTACCGTTTTTATTAATCATTCGACTAGATTATTCTATACTATTAAGTTTGTTACTTGTAATTGAAGTTAATCAGTCATGCAAATCAGATATAAACGCGTTTTCATAAGAGATGAAGAAGCTAGTGGAAAGATAAAACCTGAAATAAATCTAAGAAAAGATTATCATGTCTAACTGCAAAAGAGATATTTAGCTATCTCAAATATTATATATTCATTTTTATTAAAAAATTCACTGCTGTGCTTGACATTTCCGTTACTACAATATATTATTTTATGGTTTAAGGGAAACTTGTTTAAATTTTTAACTGTTAAAAATTCTAAGCACAATCATTGAATTTTTTCATGAGGATGTTTAACGTAGATAGCTGATATGCTATCAGCTATGACCTTGAAATTTAAGATTAATTATATGTAACATGAATATATGTAGGTAAAATTAGATCACCTCTTAGGAAACCTAGTTAATAGCACAAACTGGGATTGATTTACAATTGTTAAGTTTCTTAAATAAATTCATATTTTTCAGAGTGCAAGGGCTAACTGGAACTACAAATATATTGAACACCTTCGCCAGAAGATTGACGAGCAAACAACACTCAGAAAAAGTAATATTTTTCTTCTATTATTATATTTTTCTTGGTTTAAATATACTTCTTGATTAATTCTCCATTTTACCAATTTACAAAAGAATTCAAAATTGAAAAGTGCATGCACTTATTATGTTCATACTTAAGCATGCATGCCTAACATTACATAATAAATAAAATAAATCGAAGTCATTCAATTCAATAGACAAAAGAAAAGTGATTGCAGTAAGTTTCTTTAACGCTAGATGGCGTTTTTAACAAAAATATGACGTAGTTCTTTTTCTATCGTGGCACTTCTTGGGGGGATATAATTATCCCCTTATTAATATAACAGAGTGTAAAAATTGTGTTGTATGTGCGGAGAAGAAAGAAGGAGAAAGAAATACCTTAATTTCTAGAAATAAGAGAGATTTGTAGAAGTGTCGGTGGCGCAATAGGTTAAACTGAATCTCACCACGGAACCCACGGTTCGATCCTCGCCCTCCACATAGTAATCTGTTTTTGGTTTTCGAATTCATGTGTGCGTTTCTTTGTCGCTTTATAAGGTCGACTTGGTCAGCCGCATTTGTGATTCCTCTGGTGTTACAAGAGAGAATGGACTGCGGTGATTACATACAATCAAGTGCCTCGTATTTTCGATTTTCGAAACTAAAAGTTGTTTGAAAACTAAAACATAACAAATTAAAAAGAATGTTTAGATGAACAATTCGCAAAAAAAAGAATGCTGGGATAGTTTCTTGCGTCGCTTCTCCTCTCTCAGAGCGCCATTTGTTTCCGAAGCGGTAGTAGTGTCTAGTATATTAGAAATGACATCAAAAAGAATTCTAAAGGAATCAATTATGATTAGTTACCAGTTAGGCTCCTTTGCACAGGAAGCCGGCTACATTATGGGTACCCACAACACGGCTATTTCTGACGTGAAGCAGTAATGTGTAAACATTACTGTGCTTCGATCTGAAGGGCACACAGTGAAATTACTGGGCAAATGAGACTTAACATCGTATGTCTCAAGGTGACGAGCGCAGTTGTAGTGCCGCTCAGAATTTTTGGATTTTTCAAGAATCCTGAGCGGCACTTCATTGTAATAGGCAGGGCGTCTCAAATACCATCAACTGCTTGTCTCGTCCCTTATTTTCATAAAAAAATCAATTATGAGAAAATAAAAGCCTTTATTAAAACTTTTTTTAGATTGAAGAGTTTGAAAGGCGGTACAATAACATCTTCTCAGCGGGCGAGAGGGCATCTGTTGCAGCCATCAAAGAGAATATTGCAGCTTCCATCACTTGGAGTGAGAACTACTACAATCAAGTTAACACCTGGCTCAACACGAACTACGGAAGCAGCGCTTCCACGATCGGCTGCAGTTTGGTTCTCCTTGTTTCAGTCTTTCTTACTATCGTTCGTTAGGCAGATTTATGTTAATTAGATTTTTCTATTAAATTAATTTCAATAGATTAAAGATAACTCTACGTTTACTATAATAATTGTTATAATAATAATTATAAGCCAAAGCAAAGGTTTGAAACAGTTATGCCTCACAATAATGTCATCTAGATAGACAAAACAATTGTTAAAAGAGGAACAAAATGCACGTGTTGTAAATAATATTTTGCAGATTAATAAATATTGTACAAAATTTTATTTTATTTACTTTTAAATGATCCCATAATGATTTCGAAGATAAATTAAAACAGTTAAAGAAAACCCAAAATACATGTTATTAGGATAACAATACTTCGTAAGCCATAACGTTTATCTCGTCCGTTACCAAAGTGGGAAATTCTTAAAGGGTGACGTCATCGAAAATGGAGGAAATGATAAGATTATTTTGATTCATAGGTAATGTATATCTGAGTCACCTAATTTAGCACCGAATCAACGTATATACGAATTCTAAAACTGTAAATATATTGACACGCTTTTTACACAAATTATCTTGCCCCAAGTTAAGCATATTATATAGCTTGTGTTATGGGTTACAAGACAATGATATATTTAATTCAATTTACTTACTGAAACATACATAAATTCATATAAACATACATAAATACATTTAAACATCCAGGACTCGGAAACAAACATCCATATTCATCATATAAATGCTTGCACCTACCGGGATTCGAACCCGGCACCTCTAGCTTAGTAGGTAGGATCGCTAACCACTCGGCTATACAGGTCGTAAATACATTGGCACATTGGCACCGACGTTAAAATATAGGATGAATATTTTAGTAATGGTTCAATTTACATCACCTAAGAAATATTAATTATTCAAAAAAGAAACTATCAACTTAAAAGTTCAAGTGAACTTAAAGATGTCATATAAATTTTAAATTAAATTTCAATTAATTTTAAATACCATCTATATTATTTTTTGTATAGAATAGGAGGACAAACGAGCGTACGGGTCACCTGGTGTTAAGTGATCACCGCCGCCCACATTCTCTTGCAACACCAGAGGAATCACAAGAGCGTTGCCGGCCTTTAAGGAAGGTGTACGCGCTTTTTTTGAAGGTACCCATGTCGTATCGTCCCGGACACACCGCACAAGGAAGCTCATTCTACAGCTTTGTAGCACCTTGAAAACCGCACTGTGGAGGACCGCCACACATCCAGACGGTGGGGATGATATCCTAACTTGTGGCGTGTCGTGCGAAGGTGGAATTAAGCGGCAGGAATCAGGTTAAACAGCTCTTATGAACACTCCCCGTGATAAATGCGGTAGAAGACACACAATGAAGCGACGTCTCTACGCAACGGCAAGTGATCCAGCCTATATACACTGGCCTACAAAAGTAAGTATCACACTTTTAAAATTGGGATAACGTTTTAAGTTCACAAGAAATACTTTCGAAATAAAAAGGACTCCAAAGAGGATTTAATTTTGTACATAAAAACTTTATAGTCGGTAACCTTCTTGTAAGAATTGGCTGAAAAAAAACTTCAAAAACAAAACCATTCCTTTTTCTAAGTGGACGTTTCCGAATAACAATTTTACCATTCTCATTTTTCTTTCTGTTTTAAATTTTTTTCAAGATCCATGGGTCTTGTTTTAAAAATTTGTGCTAAAAAGCACATAACATTTATTTATCATGCCTCTTTCAGTTGAAGAATGTGCTAGGATCATGGCTTTTCTGGAACTAGGCATCAGTATGCGTCTCACTGCAAGAATGGTGGGTGTGACATTACGAACGGTCCAGAAGGTAAAAAGAGAAGAAGGTACGAAGAGACTGGACACCATCTGAGGAGACCTTGTAATGGCAGACCCAGTTGTTCCAGTGCCCGAGAAGATCGTTATATTATATCCACTGTGTTAAGAAATCGCCACCAAAATGCAGTTGAAGTCCAGCAACAGCTACTTCAGACCCGGAGGGACTACATTAGTGACAGTACAGTGAGAAGAATACTTGCTGAAGCAAATTTGAAACCCGGAAGACCAGCGAGTGGCCCAAAACTCGAGAGACAGCATCGAGTAGCGAGACTGCGATACGCCCGTGAACACATGCAGTGGGATGAAGAAGAATGGTCAAGAATTTTGTTTGCAGATGAGTCTCGATTCTCCCTTTACACTTCTGATGGAAGGCGAAGTGTTTACAGGCGACCTGGTGAGCGATACCTTCAAGCCTGCATCTCAGAAAGAGTCCAATACGGTGGAGGCAGTGTACATGTATGGGCTGGCATATCTTCAGAAGGTCGCACAGAGCTAGTAGCCATTGAAAATGGCACCCTCACTGGGCAAAGATATGCTCAAGAGATTCTCAATGAGTATGCAGGGCCGTATTTAACAAATATGGGTGATGGATCGATGCTGATGCATGATAATGCCCGGCCACACACGGCTCATATCGTACAAGAGTATATTCAGGAGGTCGGTATCAGCGTGATGGCTTGGCCATCATGAAGTCCTGATCTCAATCCGATTGAACACGCCTGGGATGAGCTTGGGAGGCTAGTCAGAAATCGCAGACAACCACCTGGCTGTAAAGCAGGCCCTTTTAGAAGAATGGGAGAATATTCCCCAACATCGGCTCCGAAACCTAGTGTTCAGTATGCCAAACCGGCTCGAAGCTGTAATCAGAGCTCGAGGAGGCAATACCAGTCATTAAAAATTAAATAACATGTAATACATTTTAGTTGAATTTTTTTTCACTAAACTAAAAATGTCTATTTTCATTGTTTTATCTTTTTAAGTCAAAAATGTTACTAATGTATAATTTTAGTTTCTAAGAATTAAAGCCTATAAAATTTGCAACAAAACGTTTTTAATCTTAAATCTCTACCTTCTATAGTTAAGAAAAAAATTTAATTTGAAAAGTGTGATACATACTTTTGCAGGCCAGTGTATATCCTATATAGCCTACAAATATGTAGATGTGTCTTTTAATAAAAAGGAAATTTTTTAGAATTCTCGAAAAGGCGTGCTTGAAATTTAACAGTGACAGAAGCATGTTACTTTTAATCCCATAATATCTTGTTCTTGCTATTTCTGCCGTGAAGCAGTAATGTGTTAGCATTACTGTGTTTCGGTCTGAAGGGCGCCGTAGCTAGTGAAATTACTGGCCACTTGAGACTTAACATCTTATGTCACAAGGTCACGAGCGCAGTTGTAGTGCCGCTCAGAATTTTTGGGTTTTTCACGAATCCTGAGTGGCACTGCATTATTAATGGGCAGGGCGTATCAATTACCATCAGCTGAACGTCCTGCTCGCCTCATCCCCCATATTTACATAAAAATATATTATCCTCAAAAGAGCCCTCGGTATGTAACTCAGCTTCACATGTAATACTGTTTTATATCATACTTGCTGACCTGGCAAACGTTGTTTTGCCATATAAATTATATATGTAATTACAAAAGATTTCGATTGTCGAATAGTTTAGGAGTTATTAGGGAACATACAAACATATATTCTCTTTTATATATATAGATTAATAAATTTAAAAATACCTACCAAAACATTTTATTACGATTGAGTTTATAATTATTTAAAAGTTTTAAATTCACAAAGTTTGTATCTGAACGCCATAAAAGTTATTTCTTCATCTCGAGAAGAATTTCTAATCTTAATGTAGATAAGTACCTCGATAATAGCTATCATATTTATTGATAACATCTTACGGCTCAAATATCAGAAAACTTTATCATTGTGAAAAATGTTGAGATATTTCTATCAATTTTACGGGATCAAAGTGTTAGTATGTGAGATGGTCTAAATGTGATCGCTGGTATGATCTTTAAGACAGAATTTTCATTTGAGTGAGAATAAAATGGGGGTTCATAATATGATATGTGTGCTTCTTGCTATTGTTGTATCTATAACATCATTACCATTAAGAACTCAAATAGAAACAGTGACGGAATTAAGTGATTCACTAAAAGTGATACATTTAGAAGAAACAATTAATAACAAACCAGATGATAATAAATCAGAACTACATAGTGACTTACAACATGAAGAAAATCATAATATATCTGATGAAATACTCGTTTCAAGAAATCTACAACGAAACAACATAAGACCAGGAATGACAATTTTTAGTAATGAGATAACATTAACGCCTGATTTGAATGCAGGAACATTTACTGGCGTTGCTGAAATAGATGTGAGACTATCCAGCGATACATCCGAAGATGAAGTCGTTTTTAGTTTTGATGGTCTAAATGTAAATTCAATTTTACAATCAGTTGGTGGAGGAACAACGTACGAACAACCAGCTGGGTTTGACACTGAAGATGGCTTGTTAACAATTTTTACGGGTAGAAATTCTGTACGATTTAATTTTATTATAAACTATTCCGGCTCGTTAGATTCATGGGGAAATGGATTATATCGTGGAAATTATGGAACTGAGTAAGTATATTTCTTTCAATAAAATTATATAATTATAATATGTACTATAATGTATAATTAAAATAAACAAATTAGAAATTTAATAACCAAGTTATAATTTAAGCATCCATTTCTCCCAGGCTTGTCAATTTTTAAAATTTTAACAATAGGTATTAAACAACTTATACCCACTGAAAATTTGTGTTTGAATTGGTTTCCTCCCAATTTAAAAATTCAAGTATGTACCCTATTTGTGAGATGATCTTTTGATTTCATATTTATTCTCGGTGTTATTAGATTAATGCCTCATTTATTTATATTATATATGACATTGTAATATGTAATATCTTAAAAATTATATCTAGTGCATAAACTAACAAAATAAAACAGAATATAAAAATTAAAATTTCGTATACTATCATCTTATGAGATATGTTTCTCAAAATACATACAAATATATCTCAAGATATATTTGTGCGTAAAGTTAAAAGGAATACAAGTACATATTATTTCAATCTTGATAAAAATGTTATCTGTTCGATAGATGAAATAAATGACATTATCACAATCTGCTCTCATATTTATTATCACGCGACCTATTTGTGAGTGAGATTCTTTTTAAAGTGATCGTGTTGCACAAATTATGTGAGACAAATTCAACAAATATGCTTTGGAATACATTTAACTGGCAAACGCTTCTGTTTTTCTTTATAACTTGTAACAGTTGGGTTGAATTACTACCAATACCTTTAGATCGCAACGAAAAATCAAGCTTTGATGAAAAAGAAACTACAAATATTTTGACATACTCACAAGTAGAAACACGCATACTAAATGACGTCAATAATAAATCTGAATTTAATGATAAAATACTCCTGAGTGATATTCTAAATAAAGATGAAACCAGTGCAAAGTTTAACACAGGCCAAAGAATATCATCTTACGTTGTTGAGCTAACCCGTGTCGGAAACAATTTTAATGGGCGTGCAATTATCGATGTACATTTTAATACAAACAGTGAGGGTCCAATCAGATTTCATTTTGAAGATTTGGCAATCACAAATGTATTAACAGGAGTATTTACTGATGCAAATGCGATTCCTGTAACTTATAACATAACAGAAGGAGTTTTAGATATTTATCCCAATAGAACATCTACAGTGTTTATAGTAATAATTTATTACACAGGAATTCTTAGAAACGACGGAATAGGGTTGCATATGGGAAACCTATACAATGAGTAAATAATTTTATTTTTCTCTATCAATACACAGTATAAATGTACTTATCGTAAAATATTTAAACCGGAATGACTTTTTCTCATGGTATTACTACTTTGTGTAAATAATTATACAAAAGCATATATTTTAATTATTTCCAGCACCTACTTAGCCATGAATTTACATCCAACAAATGCACGGCGCGTATTCCCGTGCTTTGATGACATCACAGTTCCTGCAAATACATTTTCTTTAAATGTAGCTGGTCTCAATTACCAAAATATGGCATCAAATACTGCGGTGCAATCAGTTGAAGATGGCGTGTAAGTACAACTAGCTACTGCAATTTAGTAGCAATCAGCTTTTTAACGAAGTATTTGCTGTAACCGTAATTAAATCGCAATTAAAGGCGTGGTCAAAGTTTGTTTAAGCTATGTGTTTTTTTACAGGACAAAATTTACACCGATGATTAATTCATTCCCCTATCTTTGGGGTCTCGTTGCTCATAATATGAATGCAGTCAGTATTCAATTCCAAAATGTTATATTTTACATCCGACAAGGGGTAATGAATCAAGATGCCCTCTCAAGTTCAGCAATAAACAGCTTCTTCAGCACTTTAACTGAATGGACGAAAAAGCCGTATGAAGAGATATTTAATGGTCAAGAAGAAAGACTGCACATATTGGCAGTACCCGATGTGGATCGGGATTGGTACGCACTATCGACTATCTCCATTTGGTGTGTATTTTATTTATTACATCCATATTAAACAATAAAACTGAAAATTCTGTTTTTGTGGTGACACAGGTTTCACTTGATGTATCTAAATTGAATTATCATTGCTTGAAACGTATTTTCTAGCAAATTCCAAAAATTCTGGATATATTTCCACTGAACTTGACCTGGCAGATAGAATAATTTATAAGGAGGAAATTTGGAGGATTTTTTGTAGCACATGAGTTTGAGATCCGCGTTAATAATAAAATTAGATGTTATAAATGTTCAGTAGAATAAATTTATACGGGCAAATTATGAAAAATGCAATATAACAAATTTTAAATTTCAGGGAACCATACGTCTTGATGGAACTTGGAAGTCCCGCTTCTCAGAGAAAAACAGGTTTGATGAAACTGGCTCAGGCCTTGGCAAGACGTTGGTTTGGATATGTATTGATGCCGGAGTCCTGGAATAGTCAATGGGTCATTTCTGGACTTGGTACCACAGCTGCCTTTGAAGCATTCAGAATTGTAAGAAAACTCAAACGCAAATATTGTTTAAGTGCTTTGGAGTCTTAAGATATCAATCAACATTCTATAAAACTAAGTGCTACATTTCATATCTATTATTTAATAACACCCTTGTAAATATTTTTAGTTTCAAACTGATCCGAGTGGGGCTGATGTGACTTTGTTAGACGCAGATGCAATATTTCTAAGTGATATAATACAAGAAAGTTTATATATGGATGGATATCCAACTATTAATCCAATTCTGACAAGCGAAGAAGACTTCGAAGAAGATTGGGTCAGAAGTCACGTAAACGGACCATTAAGATTCAAAGCTCCTGCAATAATAAGAATGTTACAGTTAACAATGTCAACAACAACTGACTATATTCAGCAAAGTGCAGCTCAGATGCTTAGTACCAAGTATGATTTTCTTACTTTTGTTTCCGCCTTGAGTGCTTTTAATTTATAACTTGTAATCTTATCACCATAAAAACATTCAAAATCTATCATACTTTATTCTTTATTTATTTATTATAATTACATTCATTCTTCTTCATACCTAATTTAAATTTACAGGCAATCTCAAAACAGAAACAAGGAGGCACCTTTAATCTATACTAATATTATAAAGCTGCAGTGTTTGTTTGTTTGTTTGTTTGTTTGAACGCGCTAATCTCTGGTACTACTGGTCCGATTTGAATGATATTTTCAGTGTTGGGTAGTCCATTTATCGAGGAAGGCTATAGGCTATGTTTTTTTTTTTCAAAAATAGTGATCCGTAATAAAATTGCTATTTTGTAACACAAGGTGTAAAATCGAAAACCTATTTTTGCGTGCGCTGCAAAAACTATTGACAATAGAACAAAATGATGTACAGGCTATAATATAGGCAATATTTTATTACTTCTAAAACTATCGCGTGAATTATACTTTATATGGCAAAACAACGTTTGCCGGGTCAGCATAGCCTATAGCCTTCCTCGATAAATGGACTACCCAACACTGAAAGAATCATTCAAATCGGACCAGTAGTACCAGAGATTAGCGCGTTCAAACAAACAAACAAACACTGCAGCTTTATAATATTAGTATAGATTAAACTTCAGTAGGTATATCTTGTAATTAAAATGGAAAACCCAAAAAAAAAACAAATCGAACACTTTAAATTGGTTATTATTATTATGTATATGGCGTTTTTGACATTGACAGTCGGCCGCAGATGACGTCCATTTGGATTGGAATTTCAATCCATTTGGAAATCCAAAGCTGGACGACGTCCATACATTTGGCTTGCATTTCTCACGTTCATGAAACGATGTTGGAATACGAAAACTCCATTTGACTGGATGGACGTTTCGTCAATGGGCACCTTGGCATATTACAGCAAACTATACAATTCAAGTATCCTAAGCAGCTTATAGGAAATGTATGAATTATTAATATTATGGTGCATTACATACTTACCTAGGTAATGAATGAATGGATGGATGAAAATTCTTTATTGCACTAAAATAATATTACATTTTCTCCAGAGTAATAGTTGCACAGTTAGCAACCCCTAGGGCAGTAAAGTAAAAATACGATAGGATTTAGGGACCTTCAAGAAAAAAGCATACCTTAAAGGCCACGCATCTCTTGACACTTGTCCGTGGGCGGCTGCCTCACCTCTCCCCATCCCGTGAGCCTCTTGACCGTTTGCCCCCTCTTATATACAAAAAATTACCTTGATATAAAGAACCAGTGGAGGCCCCTTTTCTCAGGATACCGGCTAGTTTATGGGTACCACAACGGCGCCTATTTCTGTCCTGAAGCAGTAATGAGTAAACATTACTGTGTTTCGGTCTGAAGGGTGCCGTAGCTAGTGAAATTACTGGGCAAACGAGACTTAACATCTTATGTCTCAAGGTGACGAGCAATTGTTATGCCGCTCAGAATTTTTGGGTTTTTCAAGATTCCTGAGCGGCACTGCATTGTAATAAATGTAGGGTTCAATTCTATTCCAAACTGAATTAACATTTTGTCCCACTTTTTATTATTGGTAATCAAATTAATATAATAAGAAGAAAGCAGAAGATGAGACTGAAATCCTATATTTTGATTATTATTTTATTACATTTTTTTGTTTTTTATTCATATTAAAAAAAGAGTACAATGAAAACTTAAGACTAAGATGCATCACAGAAACCTGTGTAGGTTTATACGTGGTGCAAATGCATCACTTCGCTCACAACGACTGTACTAAAGAAGTATTTAAATATCAATATTTTATTTTTATGCATAAGAAGGTATACTGTTAAATAACAAAAGATGATATAAAAAAATAAAAAAAAATAACTTATTAACATAAATATTAAGAACAGTTAACACCAGCCATTACATCACCTTTTCCTCTTAGTGTATACTGCTTATTTTAAAATGCGTATTTACACGAATATTTATTTTTGAGAATGATTGTGTATAGATCTTCAGGTAAGTTATTTAATATGTTAGGTAGCATGTATTCCCACGTCCTTTTGCCACTCACATTAAATCAATAACTACGTTATATTATTATTATCTAAAATAATTAAAATATTTAAACTAAGTAATATTTTATGCTCATTTCTCATAACGGCCCAAACTAACTTTCAAACATTAATTCTTCGTCTTGAACTTATTTGGGAAACGGAATCTAATATTGATTTAAGAATTAATTATTAAATCAAATCAAAATCAATTCCAAAATACATACACAAAAACAATAATTAAAATAATATAAAATGATGCTATTGTAAATATTGATTTAAAAGAGTGACAATGAGTTAATACTTTAATAATGATTGTTTTTAGCTCCTTAGAAATTGTAAGTTCTTCGGCGTTTTACTCTGCCCTCGAAGGTGCATATGGACAAGAACCAAATAGATTGATTGGTGATATAGCCGACTTTTTATCACCATGGATTGAGAACTCTCACTATCCAATGGTCAGAGTAACCATAGATAGGACAATTATTAGTTTGTCCCAGGTAAATATATATGCTTACAACATTAGATCGTTTATTCGTCCTAGATAAAGATAGCTGTGAAAATATAACTAACATAATATAATATAACTAACCTCTAAACAATTTCTAATGTTTTTAAAGCGATAACCCTCACTTCTAGGATTAATACACAAATAAAATTTTATGAACGATGCGGAACTCGGATCCTCGACCTCTGGCATTCCGTGCCAGTGCCACAGTGTCACCAACTGAGCCAACCGTTCAAGTGACGTATCGCCATAAAATCTTGTATGCATTGTTCAACTCTCAGGTTGTGGCTTCCCCTGACCCTAATATTTGCACATTAGGAAATTGACTTGAGATGTCGCTCTTGTAAATCTAAATAATTTGTTATGTTTTTAAAGTGATAGCCCTCACTTAAAGGATTAACCTGTTAGTTAGAGCACTGGCAATGAACGCCAGAGGTCGTGGGTTCGAGTCCCGCATCGTTCATAATTTTTTTTTTTCAAATATTATTTGTGAACTAACCTCTTGTTCAGAAATGCACGCACATTTAACTAATATTCCTGCCCTGTTTTTATCGGTTGTCTAACAGCAAGAGACTCTATCTAGACGTATAAATGATTATAGTTTTGGCTATTTCCATGCAATTTTCATACTTAATTTAATTGTTATTTGTTTAGGTGCGTTTTTCGTTTGCTGCCGTGTCAGATATAGCTTATCCGATACCTATCACGTATACGACCAGTATAAACCCCAATTTTGACAACTTACGTCCCGAGCTTATAATGGAAAATAGCCACCAGATTATCAACCCTGGTCTGAGCACCGAGGAAGGTGAAGAAGACTGGATTATTTTCAATATTCAAGGCCAAGGTATTAAAAAAAATTAATCAAGCTTAACAATTTGTCAATTTTTTAAGTGATATCCATCACTTCTAGCAATGATTAAATTAAATTTGTAACCAAATTTTATGAAGGATGCGGGACTCGAACCCGCCACCTCTCTGGTTCCCTTTGAGCACACTTCCAGCTAACTGTTCAATATATTTATTATTTACCAGTGGGAGGCTCCTTTGCAAAGGATGCCGGCTAGATTATGGGTACTACAACGGTGCCTATTTCTGCCGTGAAGCAGTAATTTGTAAGCATTGCTGTGTTTAGGTCTGAAGGGCGACGTAGCTAGTGAAATTACTGGGCAAATTAGACTTAACATCTTATGTCTCAAGGTGACAAGCGCAGTTGTAGTGCCGCTCAGAATTTATTGGGTTTTTCAAGAATCCTGAGCGGCACTGCAATGTAATGGGCAGGGCGCATCAATTACCATCAGCTGAACGTCCTGCTCGTCTCGTCCCTTATTTTCATAAAAAAAAAACTATGCCAAATATTCGAGTGACGTGTGGTTTGTTAATCTTTGAAGTGAGAGATGGGTATGACAGAAGAATCATAAAAGCAGAATTAACACAGTTGAGATGCGATCACTGCGTAGTATGTGTGGGGTGAGACTGATTGATAAAACTCCGAATGCGGTAAAAAGATGTCGTGATAAGGATTGAGAAAGGAATGCTGAAATGGTTCGGCTACGTGGAGCGAATGAGTGAAGAAAGAATGACATATCAAATATATAAGGCAAGTGTCTGTGGGCAAGTCGGTCGCGGGAGATCCCGAAGGACAATCGTCGACCAAATTGGGGACGTCTTTAAGAAAGGAAATGTCCGAAGCACTTTGAACCGGCAAGCATGTATAAAAATAGTACTTAATGTAGAAGAAGCGCGTGAGGTTTGTAACGATAGGAGCAAGTGGCATTCTGTTGTCTCTGCTCACCCTGACGGGAAACATGCGTGAGTTTGTGTGTGTGTGTGTATTTTAATTTTTACAACATGTGTTATTCAAAGGAAATTACTACGTACATTATCATTAAATAGTTTACCATTATTTGCACCAGTGAAACGATAAACATTGTAAGTGCATCAAAGTGGTTATAACCCCCCGAGTTGAGATAGGAGGAAGTCTGCAATGTTAGTGGTAGAGGCATACCTACTCTCCAAAAAATACCAATCAAACTTGCTTCTCTAGTCTTGCCCCATCACTTTTTACTCATAAAAAAATGTTATTTTACTCTTATGACTTAATCTTTATCTTATTCTTATTATTTTTCTTAATCTTATTCGTATTTATTACTTTTTAAGGCTACTACCGTGTTAATTATCCGACGGAAATGTGGGAAGTATTTGCTCAAGTATTGGCTGACCCTGAGAGAAGAGCTGCTATACATCCTTTAAATCGAGCTACTGTAAGTATCATCATCATTTTTAACTATTTTCACCTAAAATATTTTTAACCGATTTCAAAAAGGAGGAGGTTATCAAATCGATCGGTATTTTTTTATGTATGTACACCGATTTCTCTGAGATTTATGATCCGATTTACGTAATTATTTTGATTCATGCGAGACGACTGCACAGAAGATCTAGTGTCTGATTTTAGAGTTTGTGTGATCTAAGCTTACAGCGAGTGTTAAAGTTTTTGGATCCTTCTACTTGAACAGTTGCAATAAACTTGCTTTTCCATTATTCGTGCTAGTCGCGCTAATTGCTCGAGGTCATGGATTTGAGCTAGACTTGGCCTGACCATAGACTTCATCAGATGAAACTCTTCTAGGCTGAATTGAATATTTAACGTGCTTCTTACCATATGGTGATCGCTTGTGGTTATCACCTTGTAGATCACAGAGACATCGTTAAATATTTGCTTCTTACTCGTTAAGATTAAGGCGATCTCATTCTTAGTTCGCCGTTTGGACTTATTCTGGTTCATATCCTGGAGAGCTTCATCTTGTTTGAGGACTTTATTATAAGGATTTCCACGAGGAAAATGAAAATGAACATGAAATATGAATTTCATGAAGTCAGCCAACTTAATTCTCCCCTAAGTTTCCTCTGCCCAATCCCAAATTTGTCCAATTTCAGCTAGGTTCTCCTATGGCCTAATTTCAGTTTGAAATCTCCCATTACGACTATAGTGTGTCCTAGAAACATTCATGTCTCTTGTTATGTCCTTACACATAATCTCCACCTCATCCTCAGAATGTGCTGAAGTATGATGCTGATGCGTAAACCTGGATGATCTTCGGCGAGTGCCTTTTGTTAATTTTGAATGTCAGGTATGTAAGACTGATGGATGACACACTTTCGACCTTAATAATGTTGGTTATGAGCGATTTATGAACAATAAGACACCAACTTTGGACAGCAATTACCGGACTTAAGAATCCTCACTTCTTTTTCGTTTGGATAGTCTTATCTTCGGATAGCTATGACCTAGCGCAACCTGTCAACTAACTACTCTTTTCAAAAATATTGTGATAACTAAAAACTAATTATTATAATATTTAAACCATTGGAAAACGTTTATTCTGTTAGAAGCTTCCATAATTTCACATATTTTTGAGGTTTATATTAAATCACAAATGCAGTAGTTGTTTCGACAAAATGGTTATGGAGCCGTCGGAATTTTTCGTAACACTTCAAAAGTTAAGTATTATTCGTATATTCGTTTATCGTAGTATCGATAGATACCTATACCAATACATCTTCTGTCAACGACCATAATAGATCAGACAGCCC
Organism: Leptidea juvernica; assembly: GCA_949711755.1. NCBI lineage: Eukaryota > Metazoa > Arthropoda > Insecta > Lepidoptera > Pieridae > Leptidea > Leptidea juvernica. The sequence goes on along the minus strand of CATIXQ010000013.1, from coordinate 15,968,589 downwards.
CTGTGGGTTGGCCGTATTCTGTTAGACTTACAGGGGCTGTTAAGACTGTTAAAGCCAAAATTCACCGCAAGCCTATATGGAAAAAAAAATATCGCGAGAAATGAAGATTCCCGCTAGGACTCCTTTGCAATTCATCGTTTATCGTCGATATACAGGACATGTACTTATCAATACCTACAGTTGAAGAGAGTGGTCCAAACAAAATGCTTGCTGTCTTAATACACGGTTATTTTTTTTTCACTGATTTTCTCTTTATTCAATTTG